>NIZV01000068.1:0-168113 GCA_003947045.1 Fusarium ambrosium
CTCCCCTCCCCCCTCCACAACTCGAACTTCCTCCTCCACAGCTAGAAGTCGTTCCTCCTCCGCAACTCGAGTGGGAGTGATACGATGCTTCTGGGCAGCAGCAGCCTTGATTGTCTCGGCACTCGCGCAATCTGCTGCCCTGGGTGAGGAACTTCCACATCCTCCTCCGCAGGTGACGATGGGGGGCTTGACGCCTGTCGGGGTGATGTGCGAGTCTGAGAAGCGGTCGTTGGGCTTGATGTCATCCATGGGTACGTTCTTACACGATACTTCCTCCTTGATGCACTTTGCGTTGCCATTGTCCGATTTCCACATGCACTCCTCCCCTGTGTTGTCTTCCAACACCCAAAGACCCTCAAAACCTCTGTACGGCGTCTCTTCAGGAGTCGTGCTCAGTGGATAGCGAGAGTTATAGACCCGCACTTGGACATCTGCCATCGCGGCTCGTTGATCTCGCAGAGACTCATATTGCTCAATCTGCTCGTCTCGTGGCCGTGTTGTCCAAGGAGCAACGAAAAAGTGTTTGTAGGTACCAGCCTCAAAGTGATGGCTGAATGGCTGGGCTCGATGGATACCTCCCAGTTTGACGCGTATCAAAGACGGGTCCAAGTCAGGTCGCAACTCACTGTCGTGAAGCCAAGCCGTAGCCTTTCGGAGCTCCTTGGTTCCAGCCATTGCTGTCGCGGCTCGGTTGAGAATTGACGTTGCAGAAAGGACAGTGAGTCGATTCCTCATCCATGAGCTTGTGCTGGCTCCTTCGCCCACTGCTGTCATATCCTTATCCGTTGTTGCAGGTGCATACATGTGACGATCTCGTGATAGGTGAAGAGAGGCCATAGACCAAGAGTCAAAGGGGAATGCCCAGACATGCTTAGCAAGGTTGCACCCACCACACTTGGTGGGATATCTCTCATATGCCTCAGTGCAATCCCAGGGGAACAAGTCCTGGTATTTATACAGAGTCCCGCCGAACGCTCCCCAGTCGTACCAATACTCTTGGTAAGTGTCGATCATGTCGGCGTCGTCATGTCGTCCGAAATGGAATCGTAGGAGATACTCCTCTGTGAGCCCAAACGGAACATCGTACTTTGTGCGGACGCCCCGTTGTCTGTAGCCCTCGTCCGGACACATGAAACTCATGTTGTAGAGAGGATAGACTCCAGGGTCAAGGCCCGTAGCGGGACCGTTCAGCAGAGGTTTGAAGAGGCTCTGATCGATGAGGGAGTCGCAAAATGTCTGACAGTTGTTATGTGTTGCGCTCCAAGCTAGAGCGACGTTTTTATCGAGGAGACGCTCTACGATGCTGCCGAGATACTTCTTGACCCTGCTTTCGAGGAGCACCTTGAGCTTCTCCAGAGCTGGCTGAAGTCCTGAAGAGAGCATCTCTATTTGATCTGCCGTCGGAAGACCAGGGTCGTCAAAGGGCAGCCGACTAGCAGCAATGGTATCCTTGACGATTTGAAGCTCCTCGTCGTGAGGGAGGACACCGGTAAATGGGGCACCCACTACCTGCTTCATCATGGCCTTGTATCTCTTGGGGGCATTGACATGTCGCTTGCGTTGCCAGAGCCTACGGTCAGAACCTCCATCGACAGCAAGGTCTCTCTGAGGAAGCGTCTGTAGATGAAAACGCTCGTGAAAGATGGGCATCTCTCGAACCGACACGAGCGCTCCTCCTTTAGTACTGCAATCCAAATGTCAGCTTTCTGATGCACATGGAACGGACATTTACTTACTGGGAGACTCCATTCTCAATGACAAGAGGACCAACGCGAAGAGCCATATGCACGTTTCCATACGGGTACCTCTCCGTGTATCTCCTAAACAGCAAAGGGATATCCTCATCTGCCTGCGGCTCAACCACGCTGGTGGTACTCGACGAAGCAGATCGGCTATTTGCTCGCCCACGACCGATCATCTTTCTCAGTTCATCCGACTTGGACTTTTTGGCGTTTGGCAGTTCAACCTTGGTCAACTCTCTCCGTTGCTTCTCAATCTTTTCTTTGCCCCCCAGTGCTGTCTGCAGGCCTTGATACTTGGCCAGAGCAACCTGATCTCCCAAATCGACGAGGTTACAGGGCGGGATGGTATGTTTCAGATGGAATGCCTTCTTGGAGACTGGAAACAGACTCAAGGGTTGTCCTTTTTCGTCTTCGTGAGGCACTCCTGTGCAATGGCACATGTCTCGACTTATCTCAGGCGTGATAGACTCGGCCAAGACGCAGTGCTTGTAAGTTTTGGTGTAGTTCTCTTTTCCGTAGTAGTGAGCCCGGTAGCATTCTTCGCAGACGACACTGGGCTCGCTTTTGTCCTGGGAGACAAACATGCTCCCGCGGATAATGCCGTTGCAGTCTTGTCCCTTGCAGCGAAGTGACTGAAAGCTGGGTCTCCAATCCTTGCTGAATCCGTGCAAGGCCACTAAAGATACATGTTAGTGACTTAATTTATACCCGCTGGGAGTTGGGTATTGCTCACGTTGAGGAATGGCCGGTCTCTTCCAGAACCCAACATCATCAAGTGGTGGACGATGTTCAACCAGCTTTTCCATATCCAGGAAACCTATCAAATACTATCAGCCGTGACCCTTTTGCACGTCAATCACAGAGTGTGGACATACCAGCAGCTTGAAGGAGAACCCAAGCCCTCTGCTCCATCCCCTTGAGTTTAGGCACGCCTAGCAAAAACATTAGCCAATAATATGCAAAAAGGCATGAGAAATCATACTCTTGATTGATTTTCTGACAGCAGACCTGATCTTGCTGCTCGCATATTCTGCAAACTGGTTCTCTACCACCTCCATAAAGGCAGTCTTGTCCGATGGAGGACGATCAAGGGGACCGGCAATTTTCCCTCGAAGCTGCTTCTCTCTCAGGTTTCCTATACCATGTTAGCTCAGATCTGCCTCACGTACTTCCCACCAACCATATCTTTTAGCAAAGGCTCGAGCCTCTTGGCTGACCTGATCAAGAAACGTGTCGAAACCGTGAATATGGGCATCGTCCTCGTCACTGACCGAGACGTCAGAGCACTCGGGCTGCTGCCATGCTTTGAGTGTCCGGACTATGTTTTCGAGCTCAGCTTTGACGCCTTCCCAGTATAGACTCTCAAGCTCTGCGAGGAGATCATGAGTCCCGGCTGGTGACCATGCAAGGTCGGGTGCCAAGGTGATGGAAGGGGTATGAGAGGCTAGTGATAGTATAGGCAGAACTTTCCTAAGTCGCGACATTGTTTAGTTTGCGAAACTTGGGAGAGTATCTGTGGAGGGAGGTTGTTCACATTGAGTCCTTTTCATAGATAACCGTCTTAAAATGAACCTGACGCATCAAGCACTGATCATCTCAACCGTGGGGACTCGATATCGCGAGCCTCACTGCGCCACGACAAGGATTCAAGGCACACAGGTTTTGGAGATGCATGCATTCCGCATCTTGATACGATATTTCCGCGCCAGCGAGGCAGACTCAGCCGGGATGTGGGTTTTTGAGGTTTATTACCCGTAATTCCCTCGTTGCCAAGACTTACACGATGGCCAGCACAGACGTCACTGAGATGTCTACTTCGTTTCACTATCAGAGGTTTGTTTCTTGTGGTAATTGGAGGCAATATCCTGCTGGTCTTCACCAAAGAATCACCGCCAATGGCCAAGCGAGGCAAAGACTAACATCATTAGTTAGCCTCACCATGAGGCCGACATATCCGGCCCATGATAGACGAGGAATGCAGGGACATGATGCCACTATCGTCGGGCAAAAACACTTGTCGATCTCCTCTCCACAACTTGCGGCAGTGCTTAACCCTTGTCATCGAGGGGTACCTAGCATTTCACTACAATTGGCTGCGCATGGAAGTACCTGCATGGGCCCCCCTGTCTTCAGCCTTCAACACCAAGCCGGATATCATCACTCAGCCGTTTCTGCCTCGGCCGTTATTTCGCGACTTGTCTGTTTCATAGTTTAATGGGCTGCCATCTTTGAGTCGAATATATGCGCCCGTCAAATCCAATTTCCCGGCAACCTACCTGATGAACAGTTCATAGCTGTTGGACCTGTCTATGCCCTCAAACACGCTATCCTTTTTACAACAATGTCGCACGTTATCGGCTACCACACAAAGACTCTTCACCTGAAGTGCGCTTCACGACACGAAAGAACAGCAACAAACTATCGCTACGCCTCAACTCCCATCTCCAACCCCATAATACCAAACCCAGCCTATTTCAATGGCCTAGACGACAGTCTAAAGGACCAACTACCAACCGCAGTTCAATGCGCAGTCCATCTAGAGCTTCTAGAGGCCTTCCATGCCGTCAAGATCAGGATCATAGAATGCGAGGCTCTCGATGGCATCTTTGGGATCAAGGCCCCTACCAAAACTATTTATCGTCGCAAGTATATGAAGACGCTGGATAAGCATGTTAATCAGGAGGTTACGGTTAAAGTTGAGGGGTGGGAGGCGAGGAGGGAGAAGAAGTGGCCGCGGTATCTTGACTTTGCTGCCGATAGATTTGTCGACTGGGCTAAGGTGATTGACAAAGAGATGGCCGCGACAGAAGGCGATGATGAGAAGTTGGAGATTCGTCTTCCATGGTTGCCACCCTTGGGTTTGTCTTGCGCGCTCTTGTATTGGGTGGTCATACTAATTCGAAGTGTAGATGTTCTCATGGTCTGGCATGCTTTTTTGCTCAACCCTGTTGACTATATCAACTACTGTCAAGCCGAGTCCTTGACTCATCTTCCCAGAGTCTCATTCCCCTGGACAAGAATCGTAAGTTGACAAAAACGCCCTCCAGATTGTCCCTACTAACAACAGCATAGCATGAAGCAATCGACTCACAAGGCCCCAGATACAAAGCCTGGTTCTATCAATTACCAAAAGACAACGAAGACTGGCTCAGAAACAAAGCCGACATAGATCCAAACCTCCATCAGCGCCTCGTCAACCTAGGCAAACCAATCGGCTTCACGATGCGATCCGGAGTCTCAATTGACAAAGGAACCACTGGAATTCTAAGCCTCTCAAAGCCCAAAAGCCAAAGCAAGCTGGAAAAGTCTCTAATCGCCAACGTTGAACGCCAGAGTGTCTTTGCTGACAAGATGCATGCACACCTCTGGATCCGAAGTCCGGGTCTTGGAGGGACTATGAATAGGGCTGTTGAGCGATATGAAAACTTTTTAGAGTTGTTTCAGTTGTATCCTGGCAAGATGCTCGTGCCGAACCTTGATATTGACCTTGTTTGGCACACGAATCAACTCTCGGCTGCAGGATACAAGGCGACGATGGAGTCACGCTGCGGTCGCTTCATCAATCACGACGACAAGATCGGCAAGTCAATTTTGAAAAGTGGCATGTCCGATACGGATAATCTCTATCGGATTCATTTCGGAGATGAATACTCTGTTTGTCTCTGCTGGGAGTGTCAGGCCATCGCGTCAGCTATAGAAGATGCAGACAAGGATGGCGACCTATTCGAGACAGGATCTTTTCAGTTTGCCAGCAATATCACCGACAAAGTACAGGGAGATGTTGACTACTATCGAGCCGTGGAAATTGCCAGACGGAAGAACTTCATCAACCTCCCTCTTCGTCCTTCATAGAGTATTCAGTTTGTCCTATAGCTCATTCTCAATTTTAGCTTCCAGCGCCCAATCCCATCCAGCTCGACCATTAAACCGTCCGCTTTCTAGCATCTCTACTCTCTCTCCATAGCGTGCCTTGCCATGGACGGCTGTACGACAGAATAGAAGGGTTTGGAATTCTGCAGGTGGTACTTGAACTGCCCTAAGACCCATCTCACCCTCGTGTAACCGCATCACAAACACAATCCTAGGGCCGACGTGGTGATAGAAAGGCTCAGGAAGATTCCATACGTTGGTGAATTGATTAACGAATCCTCGTTCCAATCCCGTTGACTGGCTAGAGATGGGTGACAAAGAGTCAATATCATCCTTGAAAGTAAGCCCGCGACCAGTCTCAATAGGATTCTCCTGTGTAGGAGACTTTGGCACGGTTCGTAGCACATCTCTAGAAAATTCAACCAGTGATAGGATATAAGGCTTATCTGCGCGGCTGACAACATCAAACTCGTTGATGATGTTGAGACATAATGTTGCTTCAGTACAACGATACCGGGATAGGTTAATGGGCGTGCTCACACAGGGTGGTGCACCAAACGTAACGCAAGAGAACCTTGCTGATTCATCTTGACTTGTAAGCAGGGTGTCTGTTCCAATTTCCTCTTCAACTCACCAAAAGCTTTGTCTGAGATGTATCGAAGGTAGAAAAGAGTGGCGACCGCTCCGCCTGCAGAGTGGCCGGTGAAAAGCACATGGAGTTTCTGCCCATTTGTGTTCTCAGTATTCTCGATATAAGCTTTTATCCTCTCGGATACTATATCGTCAAGAGCCCAAGCACTGTTGAGAAATCCAGAATGGGCCATGAGATCCGGTTTATCGAGGAAATCGGGACTCTGTAGTTAAAGGTTAGAAAGGTACTTGAAACAGCATTCTCATAGTCTTCAAACTCGAACCCCTTACAATGAACATTTCTGTAGCCCGGGGTTGAGAGTTGGCGTTTACAATGTGGTCCATCTTGCTTGCGCTTCCTCGAACCGCGACGATAAGAGTGGGCAATAGACCATCACCAACACTCGGCTTGGCTACTGGTTCAACTACAGTTGACTTCAGAGCTTTTACAGTCCCTGTAAGTGAGTGCTTCAAAACATGATCTTTTCGAAACGTGCAGTAAGCCGTATCCTCGATGGTACTTTCGAGATCGTAGGTCCCTCTAGCACACTTCCATGCTGCGGATACAAGCTGCGCCTCAGCCTGAGAGCTACAATAGACTTTAGAGTATTGTTATTTTTCGGACATGAGTATTATGGCTCACCAGTTCCAGTCAGTTGATGCACCATCATCCTTGACTCTCGAGTTGATATACTTGGAAGCCTCCTGATCCAGCCGTTGAAGCAGCTGCTTGAACTGGCCACTCAAACTACCTATCAGACGGTGAACTCAGAAACTCTCCACTCTAATTAATGGCTTCGGCTTACCCTCCAAGTCAACCTCGTTGAGAGTATCGTAGAATGCACTAGATAGCTCGATTGCAGCGACGGACGCCCCTCGTGAGTTATTAACCGAGATGGCGCTTGATGAGGGGCCCCTTGTTCGTGATTTGGAACTTGATATTCCCATAGCCACTGCTGGGTGGAGAGGAGGATGTCTCGGGCGTATTTTGATTCGCTTCTGTCTGATGGTTGATGATGGTTGTTGGTGTAAGCCGTACGATTGGTGAAGTGATTGACTGCGCGGAAGTGGAATATTTCCGCGCCCAAACCAACTGCTCCCACACTAACACCACCACCACACACTTGTTGAAGCTGATTGACAACTTTGGCACATCTTTCATTCATCAAAACATCTATCTAGCTAATCCTTCATTGTATAGTTAAGCCTATCTACCAAAGAAGTCTTGGTAATGGTCGTAATGATGTCTGTTAGACGAATTGACCTTTCAAGGGCTACGTGTCTAGGGTAACCAACATGGCGGCTGTACCATGAGGGCCAACTCCACGAACAACAGGTGTAGAGGAACAGCCCAACAAGACCAAATTCGAGCCTTAAGTAGCCCATCTATCGTGAAACATCTAGAACGCACAAGCCTGGCTCGACATCTGCAGTGTCGCTCCGTCCAACTAACCTCTCACCTCGGGACTCTCCAGTTGACTGACATCCTGCTGAGTCGTGCTTGGTCATCCTCACTCGGTCACATCGCACCGGGGCCATTTGACGTGTCGCCCGGTCTGCCACTAACATCTCGCCCAGCAGACTTTGCCCAACCGGCTCGCGTGCCTTTCAGATCGGCCGCCGGGAGCCGGTAAGTGGTCCTGTCAGTTTTAAGCGAGGTCAACAAGAAGAAAACTGCACATGTTCAGGAAGAGTGACGGTATCTGCTTCTTGAGATGGTGTGTTCGTGTATGCCAGTCACTCACTGCATGCAACACAACAATACAACAATAACCCACAACTTCATCTTGACCATCATCATCAAGACTTCTTCCCGTCAGATGCAAACACTTTGATAACCTCCACCACTCCGGCAATTCCTTGACTCACGATCCCCCTCCCCCACACCACCTTCGGAATCCAACATATCCACAAACCCTTCCACAACGAAAACAAGAAAAAAAAAAATCCATGTAGCACAAAGACTCTTCTCCGACGCTAGAAGATGAGAGAACAAGACGTGTCACTAACCATGCCACACTGTGCATTCGGTGACTGGGTTTAATCTGTAGGGTTGGTGAAAAAAAAAAGAGCGCTCTCAGCTTACGCCACGTGGTGGTGATCTGCCAGGAACAAGTTGCGCCGATCCAGGAACCCGAGTCAGGGCTGCGCGGCTTCTGATTGGAAAAAGCTTAACCTGATAAACTCTGCTTCTTCAACGTTCGTGGCAAATCTTTACCTTTTTGCCAACAGCTATAAGCTCCCGGCGTCGTTTCAACCAAAGCTTAATCCAAAGTCTCTTTCCTCTCTACTGTAACCACACATCTCAAAGGTTACACCATAAACTGATAACCAACACAGTAAGAATTCATGTAACCCCATCACAAAAGACACAAATCCCGCACACATGTTTAATGCAAGTCTCCACCAAATGTGTGCACCGACCCTGAAACAAGTTGAACCTGCATTAGCCCATGTAAAAGGAAAAAACCTTCGTGGGCCTACGACAGCCTATCGCCAACGAGAGACCTGGTTGTCATTGCTCCGTCATGGCGAAAAAATGGGAAGGTACATGCAAAGAAATAATCGGTGAAAAAAAAGACGCAAGGGTTCGTGTGTGTGTGTGTGTGCATGTGCGACGTAACCCAAGTCATCTTACGGTGTTCATGTTTCTCTTGGCAGGCAGCGTTGGATTAAGGTTCTGAGAACTTGGCCAAGATTGCCCGTGAACTTAGCAGGATTCGGGATGGATTCTGTTTCTTACGGGAAACATGTTGGCCCATCCTTCGGCACATGAGCTGACAGCGTCAAAGGATCCAATCCTATAGAATCCTATTAAACAAGAGTTCAAGCAACATTACATCAACCAGGTCACAACAGTAGTCCAGGAGCAGTTCACAAAGCGCCAAGGCACATGAGAATCGAAGCATATATATCATAAGCACTATGAATATATAAGGTAGAAGGTTTTAATAAACAAGATCCCAAATCCAGTATCCAGGTGACCTTTGGGAGCGGGCCCAATTGATGACGTCCGCCTCTCTCTAATATCGACTTGAGTAAAAAGTCATCCAAAGACACAGTAGCACGCAACCGTTAACACCAGGTATTGATGGAGAAAAGACAAGTAGTACCCCAGCTCTATGCCAAAAATTGAAACGATTCAAAAACAAGCATCCTCACAGGGAAGAGCTTACTTAGAATAGTCGACGGTGACAGTAAGACGGACCTTGCCGGCGGGGAGGTTGAGGCCAATGCCGTCAAGGTCCTCCATGCCACCGAGGTAGGCGTTCTCACCGGTGCCACCGGGGTAGATGGTGGAGCAGGTACCGTGGCCGCAGACCTGGAGACCGGGAATGTCGAGGTTCTCGGCGGCGGAGACGAGGCAGGAGGCGTCAGCACCGGACCACTCCTTGTTGGAGTCGTTGCCAAAGTCAAACTCGAGCCAGGTGGAGGCGAACTGGCCGATGGCGGTGGTGGGGACCTCGCCGACGCCGCAGGCGCAGCCACCCTGGGAGTTCTCGTCAAAGGCGATCACCTTGGAGCCCTTTCCGGGGAGGGTGAAGGTGATGGCCTGGTTGCCCTTCCAGAAACCGTTGATGCCACCATCGGGGCCGATCTTGTTGAAGCAGACACACTCCTGAGCCTTGGAGTTGGCGTTCTTGAAGGTGGTGGTGTACTTGTACTTGTCGGCAACGGAGGAGTCGACGGCCATGATGTTGCAGCCGTAGTCGTCAGAGGTACCGGTGTTGCCCTTGTAGGCGATCTGCTCGACGGTAGCACGCTTGGCGTTCTTGCCGCCGCAGAACTCCTTGTAGCCAGAGCTGGAGTCAGAGTCGGAGTCGGCAGCGGCGGAGGAGGTGGCGGGAGCAGCAGCCTCCTGGCTAGAAGCGGGAGCCTCGTAGGCGTTAACCGCGGCGGGGGGCGGTAGCGGCAGCCTGGGAGACGACCTGGGTGGCGTACTCGGTGACGGTGACGGGCTTGTTGGCGACGACAAAGTCACGACGGCCGTGGGCGCGCTGGTGGGCGTGACCGCTGGGGTGGGCAGAGACGCCAAGGGCGGCAGCCAGGATAACGACGGAGGAAGAAACCTTCATTTTGATAGTTTTGTTGTTGTAGTTTTGACTGAAACAGATTCTGCTTTTTGTTGATGAAAAACACTGGCTGTCGTATTCCCAGAATACTCCTTAAGTTGCCTTGGAAAGATTGTAAGGTAAGTTGGTTCAAGAGAGTGTTGTCAACGCAAATGGAAGCGCTGTATAAGGAATGACTGGAAGGCAAAGGAGGCCGTGATCCGAAGAACAGTGGATTGAAGAAGGAAAGAAGAATCAGAAACCAGAAAGGGAGGGAGACGGGCCATTAATAACGTGAACAGGGGGCGTGGCCGACTGCCCGTGGACGAGATGAGTTGGAGTGGTGTGGGTGGTGTGGATGGGCGGCGCCATGTCTCTCCTCTCTCGTCTGGCCCTCACCCCATCCCCCATCCTTGTCCACGCCCTTGAATCATGGCTCTCTCCTTGTTCTGCTGTGCCCTGAATGTGTCTTCCCAGCTCTTCCGCGGCTTGTGCTGGTGGGCCTTGCCGGGTCCACGACTAACGCTGGACCGGCGCCAACGCCAACACAGACACGACCGGTACAAGCGCCACGGTCCACCGCCGTTCTCAAAGGTTGCTTCGCGCCAGGGGTAGGAATGCAACTCTGACCTCCCATCCCTGCCAGGTACCAAGCCTGCCTGATTGGCCTCTGCCCTCCCTACCGCCCTGAGCGACCACCGCCGAGAAGAAAAAAACCCACACCCAAGAGTGTCCAAAGGGAACTCGTCCAGAAGCCCACGCAGATCGCCGGCCGCGTCAGCAAATCTGCAAGTCTGCCCTGGAAGCCGAAGACGTACGTCGTCCAGCTGCGGGTTTGGCTTGACCGGAACAGCATCAACTCACGGAAATCAAGCGTGCATGTTTGTTTTCCTTGGATGAGAAATTGGGAGTGACGAATGCGCCTTGCGCACTCCGTATTGTGGATGAATTAATTGTTGGCTCTGACAGTAAAAGGAAAACGGGGGAAAAGCAAGGGTCCAGAAGAAAGAAAGTCACAGAGAAGCAAAGGGTTGAGAAACACGCCCATTTCCCACTCTTTCTCAGATCATGTCTCTGCCATCTTTAATCATGGGGCTCCATCAACTGCAGCTGCGCGACAGCTTGTCACGGCAGTCACTGACCAGAGAATGCGGAGAGAGAATGCCGTGGCTCGATACTCAGCGTCTCCCGATATACGTGGAGCCAGCCAACGCAGGCAGCTTGACGCCGCAGAAGCCCATCTCAACGTATGCTGTGGACAGTGTGAGCGCCAGGCTTGTATCATCAACCGCGGCCGACCTTTTGCTGGTTGTCCATGCTTCCTGCTTCTGATCAGCCACCATCAACGGCAGCCATCCATCCATCGGGGATCTGCAAACCCCCCCTCTTTCAATTCGCTGGCGTGGCGCCCTCCCACACTCCGGTTTGTCGCTGGGGTCATTGTCTGTCGTCGGTTTTCCGCCGTGCGTGTCCTGTCCCTGACGCGGCCTCCTTTCTTGAAACAATAAACACAAGTAATGAGCCACTCTCCTTCAATGGGCCATCCAAAAGCTCTGGATGGTCTTTCGCCTGCCCGACCGGGGAGTGGAAATGAGGGAGAATGATGACAGCCACTCATGATCGAGAAAGGGGGGCTGCTTGTGGAGCAGATCAAGATGGCGGTGGGAGTTGGCAGAAATTTCCCTTTTCGGATGCGCACCACCACATCACGGTCAAGGGCCATCCACGACATGACATGGGGGTGACCTTTTGGCGTGGCCTGTTGTTGCTTTGTTGACCAAATACAGGGAAACCCGGAAAGACCTGAAACAAACAAGACAAAGGGTTCCTTGTATCTCTCAGCCTCTTTCAGGTCTCTTCTTGCGCTTGGCTTCTCCTTCTGTGTTGACGTTCTCTGTCCCTCGTCTCCCTTTTCCCCCAGTTGCTTCTTTAGGAAATCGTCTAAACAACAACAACCAGGGATATCCATCCATTGACAGCTAAAGCTACTCATCAACCTTGACAGAGGGAACCAACCCCCCTACTACTACATAGTATGGATGTTTTGTATACGAATACTCATCAGTACTGTGTTATACGCTACGTCGTATAATCTGCGAAATTATCGCTCTGCTAGTACTTGATCTTGGCCAAATGATAAGAGGGGCACTGCACTGCCGCTACATACAACCCATTCATCCTGACACTCCCTAATTCAACATTCCTGACCTTTCTTCCTCTTCCACAACTCTTCGTCATTTGTTTATCCTTCGTCTCAAACAACCGAAAGCAAAGACAAACCTCTCAGTCGAGAACAAAGACTGATGGGCCTCAGTCTATTTCCAGTACCCTCCATCCGTCCATCCTTCAGCCCTTCTCTGATCCTTTCCGGGTACGTCGGGTACGTGCGCACCAGCTTCTCCGCTATGTTGCCTCCCAGGTTGCTATTCCTGACACGTGCCACGGGCCGTATCCATGCCCGCCCATAATTCATATCAAGGCCGGTAATGTAACCTTCAAGGGATCCCGAGCCTGTCCAAGGTTGCCATGCAGATAACCTGGACTTGTCCCTGAGCGAGATTGAGCAATGACAACGCTTAATGCGCTCCCTGACAAGAGAAAGGGGCATGATCTCCAGTTCCACATCAATTCTATGTAGATCAGAAAGGAGAGAATGTGTATTTTCGCTGCGTTATTGACTACTGACTAGCTAGATGCCATCGGATGTATCTGAGATTCACCCAACTTCAGCCCGCTTATCATCGCTTTCATTATCCCGCCGTCTTTACAACTTCATTCTGCGCCCGTGACCCCTCTGCAAACACTCGCCGTTTTCATGCTCCAACCCCTCTACGCCTTGAATCATCCAGCCCAGTCTCGCCATGCATCCAAACCGGTTCCAGACACTGACTGTCTCACTCAACCTTTCAGCCTTTCCCGGACACGATCTAGAAGTAGCTCCTCATGGCGTCTTCGTAGCCAGTACCGCCTCTTAGATCCCGTCCAAAATTGGCATGCACGTTAAGCACCTGCTTGATGTGACGCATGCTGAGTGCCTCGCCCTTATTAACGGCAAGATCCTGAGCTGAGCTTATCACATTCTTGATCTCTCGTCCGTTCAACTCTTGCTTCGAGAGATACGTCCAGTCATCCTCCTTCAGCGGCTCTACCTTGAGCTTGCCCAGATCACGCACTCTGTCGAGGAACATCTGGAAGATGGTTCGCTTCGCCTTGGCATCGAGGGCGTCGTACCGGAGGGCAATGTGGATCCGCGACTGGAACGCTTCATCAAAAGTCTGCAGACCTGTCAGCCTATACAAATCATGGGGTCTGACTCGCTTCCGAGACATACCTCAACGCGGTTGGTGGTAAGGAACAAAATTCCCTGGAAATACTCGAGTTGTCGGAGAAAGATGCTCACGAGGGCGTTCCGTTGAATGTCATGCATGTTGCGTTTCTCCAAGAACACGTCGGCCTCGTCCAGGAGAAGGATGGCCCCCCAGGCATGGCAAGTGTCCAAGATCTTCTGCAACTCTGCCTCGAGGTATCGAGAATCCGTCCCAAGCTCTCCTGCTGAAGCCATATACAGAGGACACTTGAGCAACTCACTGATGCCCTCGGCGGTAAGTGTCTTGCCTGTTCCCGGGGGTCCATGCAGAACCGCTGTCATCATGTGTTAGCCACTCCTCGCCTATGGCACATCTCAAGGGCTTTACTTACTGACAAGGCCCTTTCCTTTGCCTTGGATCACATCGTCAATCGTTTGTGCCGCATGGTACTTGCGTGATTTGACAAGAGCTTTGATCAAGTCCTTGGTTTCGGGTTCGAGGACCAACGAATCCCAGGCCTTGTCGTTCCACTTGATTTCGCCGATGCCAGAAACGCTCAGCTCCAGCCAATGCTTCTCCGAAAAGGAGAACCCGAGGAACACGGGTGAAGCAATGAGATACTCCTCGTCAGTGAACTCAAACGTCTCTGTCTCTTCAGAACCCTCTCCATCTCCGCTCTTGGGGGCGATCTTGTCGAGTTCTTCCCGGTCGTGTTCGCCCTCGAGGTAATCCTTCGGTATTCTCGCTCTCTGTACCTCACCTTTGTCATCCTTAAACAGCTTGGTGACATACTTGACCTTCTCCACCCCAGAGTCCGAGTCCGAGTCCTCACAGCAACAGCCGCTCTCCGATTCCGAGTCTGAACCATCGGAGAGAATGTCTGGATCCTTTGGTTTGACCGACGACACACTGTAATTCGGGTTGATCCTTCGAAAGGTTGATGGATCAATCATGACGCGGCTTGCCTGGATGTTGAACTTGATGATCATGTTCTTCTTGCGCTTCATGAAAGCAATGCCCTGGTAGCTCTTGTAGTGGACGCCGCTGAGCTTGACAAACTTCTTGCCTCGTTCGATCAAGTCGGCACGGAGCTTGCTCTCGTTCTGGTGGAACTGAATGGGGTAACAGGGCAGACTGGTGATTCTGCGAGCACCTTGGAACTCGTCCACGTCCACTGCCATGTTGCCATACCCGAACCGCTTCCCGTCAAACTCCACGTACTTGCCATCAATGTAGTAGTACCTGCCCTTAACTATTGAATGCTGAAGAACCGCCATGTCTACCTTGAATATTCGGGGCTCGCTGGTGCATCCGTACGTCGTGGTGTAAGCCAGCGTGTTCGGTTTCCAGAGAGCCCACAGAAGGTCGAAGGTGATGAGCCCATTCTCCAGCATGGGATACAGACTTTCTTTGGTGGTTTCGTACTCTTTGTCGATGTACTTAATCATGACCTTGAGTGCCTTTCTCTTGTCGTCGAGTCGCACCTGGTTCTTCTTTCTCGCCTTCTTGGTCTCACCAGCTGGCTTAGCTTCCTTGAGCGCCCTGAGGTGATCTCGTAAATCCTCCAGGTACCTTGGTTTGAGATTAGCATGCTGGGGAAAAAAATAATACTAGGGGAAGCTCACAGGAATAGTAGGTGAGGGTTCAGCTTCGGCACCTCATCAACCAGACTAACCCCGTCGGCAGTTCCAATAACGTCCTGTAGACATTCGCGCAGGAGCTTGCTCTTAATGTCGACGTACGTGTTACGGTACTTGCCTTCCCAGTCGAAGGTTCGGCGAACATGAAAGATGAAGTCCGAGTACTGTGAATCGCTGTCGATGTCGGCTGTATCTTGCAGTTTGAAGTTGTGGATCTTGCTATCCCACACCTGGTCAACACGCTTGAAGGCCGGATACTTGCTTTTCTTCTTGGTCTCTGCAGCTTGATCCGATTCATCAGTCCCTAGGAGGCCGAGTTCCTTGAGATGTCCCTTCGGTGAGCTTCCAGGGGTTTTGTATGCCGCGCGACTCTCCCCCAAACCATAGCGGCCCCTTTGCCCAGAAGGCTGTGGAGCAGAATACACATTCGCTTGAGGATACATGGCGCTTTGCGGATACTGAAACTGATAAGGGTATCCGGGGGCGCTGAAAGCAGGTGCAGGAGCTGGGGTGGAAAGTTGCTGCTGTATCTGAGATACCTGAAGCTTGAGAGCTTTGAACTGACTCTTAAGGCCTGATTTCTTAGATTTCGAGGTACCTTCTTGGTCGTTCTCCTCATCGCTGTCCGAGGGGTCCGAAGAGTCGGCGTCAGAATCGGAAATGTCATCTTTGGCCTTTTTCTTCTTCTGCTTGCTTGGTTTCTTGCCGGATTCTTTGGAAGACTTTTTCTTGCTGGAGGGTAGTTTCTTCCCAACCCCTTTCTTTTTGCTCTTGGCCTTGTCTTTGTCCTTCTGACCGCAGTCATGGTGCTTGCAAGACTTGTCAGCGGCCTGGGTGACGTTGTCATCGTCATCTGAATCAGGCTCGGTATCTGCCTCAGAACCGTCGGAGGTGTCTTGGTTTTCTTCGTTGGAAGCAGATTTGGCACCGCCCGAGCTTGTCTTCTTCTTGCGTTGATGGTGTTTAGAGGTTGAAGTGCTCTTGGTAGATCGCTCAGTTGACTTTGGGGACGTGACTTCAGCAGTTTGTTGATCTCCCTCTGTTGTCTTTTGAACATTTGGCTCCTTCTTGGCGGTCCCTTCAGGGACAATCGTCACTTCAGTCTCCTCCATTGTGAAAGTGGTAAGCAGTGGTTTGCTTTCAGCGTGTCAGAGAAGTGACAGTTGACTGCCGGATGAAGGAGTTAACCACAGGGAGTTGCGCGTGGAGTGTGTAGCTCGTTGTGTGCTGATAGTTGTCACTGAATCACAAGGTCACCTGCCAGGGGATGCAGGAAGGGTCCCGTCGGCTCAAATCGCACAACTGCAGTGACTTGTATCAGTACCCTCAAACAATGCTTGAGTCCCAGCTGTTTTTGTTTGGGTTAATCAGACTATTCTTCCAGAGGCCCGAGATTTTGACGAACCTGGTGTGGAATGTGTCCAACTGAGTCAAGACACAAGTCGTTGGGCAGAAGGGCGCATACGACACTGAATTGTGCTCGGCGACTGATCAAAAGATGGGGTTTCTTGTTTCCCAAAAGAAGGGACAGAATGCAAAAGATGCCGTAACTTGTCTTGACGGCCAGAATGATGAGTTCTGCTCTGGTAAGTCTTGAGATTAGGAGCTACTCAATAGTGGCAACCTGTCAGTGGGTAGGAATAAGAAGAGGCCAAATTCCGTACAACTGGGCTTGAATGGATTTAAGACTGTGACGATGAAGATGAACAAGTAGAGTCAAGATGAGAACATCAGAGAAGGCTCAGAAGAGTTTGCAGAAGGGAAAAAAGAGGCAACAAACACCTCAAGACAGTGGCTGCCCGTGTTGCAGCCGACAGATGGCATCAGCGATGAAGGAAAGGCAAACCAAACCAACAAAGATGGAGGCGGGAGCCACTCAAGACGTTGGGACGGCACGACACAGGCAGAACAGAAAGCCACCAAGCAAACCGGCGTTTGCATGAGCAGATGATGGCCGAGTGATTGGGCCAGCCATGCTTGACAATATGGAACCTATGTTGCACAGCATCCAATCCAATCGTCCATCCGTTGATCCTCAGGCAGGCTGCATCTAGAATAAGGTCAGTTTGCCCGGTGTGGAGAGACAAGTGAGATATGACATTAGGGAACTGACGAATGGGCAGAAGAGGAATGACGATGATGATGATGCCTAGAAAGGATGCCTATCGTGGAGCTCTCCAGCTGCTGAGCAATGCTGAGTGAGGTTGGCGATGAAAGAATATGGTACAGTTCCATGGTTACCAAGAGGTTCCTGTATCCTTCCGTTGGCGGATGGATTCATCCCGTCCAGTTCCATTTCCTTAGCGGCCCCTCTCCATCTTTGCCGGGCGGGAAAGAGGCGCCAAAATGGATGTAGCGGGTCTGGGGTACCAAGTGACCTACAGCTCCATCAGGCTTTGGAAGACCCATTAGAACATTGGGAAAGAGATTGGATGTCTTACATCAACGATTCTAGTCATGGATGGGGAACTATTCGCACGGACAGCTCGCCATTGCTTACTCCTGTCGTACCTCTACGATCTTTCCATCATCTACTACTTCACAAGGCAGAACCTCTAGCTGTCAAAGACATGTGAGGCATCTGGCTCATGCAACGCACCTCAACGCACCTCAACCCCATATTCTCATCCAAGATGGATGGGCTCCTCAAAGGTTGGCGGCACGAGACGTCCACAGGTCCACAGTGTCCAACACATCAAACATCAACCGCCTCATTCCTCTGCTCAACCAATCACGCCCCTCATCAAAGGTCCATCTTGAGCCGTCAGGCCTATTGTCAACCGCACTTCTGCCTGCAGTCAGGATGGTGCATCTTACAAGGCCCCACGCCGGGCTCTCTGGCAAACGACGATTGAGGCTCTGGGCCCAGCCAAAACAAAGAAAAACCTGCCCATACGGCTACCCGTCATGATGAGTGCGACCGGATGGCAAGAGACGTGGCCTCCGTCCGCTGACTCCCGTTCGTATTCGTGCGATGGATGTCGGAATGCGAGATGGAGACACCAGAGCGACGCCGGTGAGCAAGACCACGTACTGCGACAACTCGTCATGCTGTGTTTGTGTTTGTCTAAGCCGCCGTCTTGCTGATGCACCCTAGCCCGCGAATCGACAGGCCGCACAAGAATTTTGCCAAGGGCGAGACCATTCATCTGCCAGGTGATGTGCTGGCGCTACATGGATGGGATGGATGCCGGCGGGCAGCAGCCGGACAAACACCAACTGGTGTCACAAATCCCGTGCAGATGCGGCATCCTAGGTATCTGTTTGACGGTCTGTGTGGTGAGTTTTGCTTCTGCCGGCGTAGTCAGTCAAACGGGTCTAAGGACGCAAGGAAGGCCTAGGCACTCCAAACATGTTCGCGCCAAAGGTGACCTGCACTGCGATGATTCCCCAGATGAGATTGAGATCCCATGGAATTGGCGCCGATGTCGGTGGTTCGTGAAGGGTGCCCGCAGCTTGGAAGGATCCTTGTAGTTAAGATAAGCTACACAAACATTTGCCGGATAGTAGATCTTACAACTTGAATGAAAATGATACGCTTCAAACTCGCCAAAAGCTTACAGGGTACCTATAGCCATCTAATCCAACGAATGCGAGCAGTATGGACGCATTCCATCTAACATATTCAGGCATAGGTTTGGGAGGCTCTTACTGCTTACTTGAATCTTGCAATTACATGAGCATAGTTATTAAAGTTGAGGGAAACCTTAATAATATTCCCCTAGGCTCATCATGAGTTGGATTTTGGTGTCTTGATGACGACGGCGCACTAACGCATCGAATTTGTTATGGATGGTGGATGGCGGGCCAGCATACCCCAAGGACCGGGATACGCGCTCCTCCACGTTCGCTTGTCAGAGGGTTAGCGAGCCTAGATGCATGAAGAATGGCTTTCAGATTCAGTCATTGGATCGTGGATTTTTCAATCTCCAAGATTCTGGAGGAGATGCGCATGCAAAACAGGAAAAAACCTGGTCGAGACCGGGCATAGCCCTCGCTTGCAGGGTAGCAATAACATGCATCCTTGGATGATCTTGGGGTGGATGTTAGGGGTCTTGCTCATCGTTGCACGTATCAACCTTGGGAGCCAGGACCCAGGCCAGACAATAAATAATTCGTGGGAGTGATCGTTTTAGTATCATGATATTCATTAACATGAACTGATTAAATTGCATGGTTGCAAGCCTGAGAGCCAGGTCTGAGACCATTTTCCGCCGTCCCCCGCGCTGCTGCAAGCGACGCAAACTGCAGCTCATGATAGCAAAAGCATAGACTAGGAGGTGGCTGGGGTTGGCCCAATCGCCAGCCTTCGCGACGTCATCGCCAGCTCGTTAGTCCACCGAGGTAGCTCCTTCCTGTCAACTTGGTTCAGTTGATTCAGGTGGAAGGTGGAAAGAACCTTGCTACTTTGAAGGAAGGCGCGGGAGGGGAAGGAACTTGGAACAGAACCTAAATCGCTTGGACACGGACTTGCCGAGCTGAAGCTTCTTCTTTTTCAGCTGCCGTCCTCCTCATGGCGGCCCAATCTTGACCTCATCATCCTCGTCGCCGTCGTCGTCACCGTCCAGAGCAGAGGGGCATTGATTGCGCTTGACTCTTGCAAGCTGCAGCTATCCGTCAATCGCCATACAAAGATCTATCTGAGACACCATCGGCCCGGTATCATTGCCTCTGACAACGTCTGAGCCATTGTCTCTGGACCTGGATCTTGACCGTGGCCCTGGACTCGACTTGGATCTCTTTGCGGCACGCCATCATCGCCTGACCTAGGCGTAACGCGGCAGCTTGCGAGTCCACACTAAACACCAACCCCACTGCACGCAGCCTCCCGTCGCGAACTCGTACCATACTTTATTGTCTTCACTCGCCTTTCGAGTGCTGTGAATTGAGCAAGGCGAACGACGCGCCCGGAGCACGATCGAAGCTGCGAGCTAGTCATCCATCATGCCTGGCAACTGGAGGCGATTCAAGGGCTTCTTTTCCCTTAACGGCACCAACGGCACCAACAGCCGTCATGCCTGGCTTCACGAGGAGGAGCGAGCGCGCATGTTTCTTCCCATTCGCTTCTGCCCAAGGCCATTGAGCTAACACAATGATCGCCAGTCCTTCCCCATCACAGGAACCAGAACATCGAGTCTGCCATTCCGCCCCGAGAGGTCACAAAGGTCTGCCTCCGACTGCGACACCTGATTCGCGAATGCATCCCGTGCGAGCTTGAAGAGAGCCAAATTACCCGTTCCCACAGTACCATCATCACCAACAAGGTCATTCAGGCTGCAAGGGAAGCGGGCGGCGAGCGATACGGATCATGTGTGGTATGTTGGATACCAATCTGCTGGACCCGGATTCTTAACTGACGTTTCTCGCTTCTGCCATCAGGTCTACGCTCTGCTGGTCAACATGCGATGGTTCCAGCGGGAGGCGATTGTCGAGCTATGGGATGCTAGCCTCCATGACCTTCGTGCCGTTGCTTGTACTGTCATTGCTAAGCAGATGTATGCTCGTTATACTCTCTCACCCATCAGGTACTGACCATTGCCTCTAGCATCGAGACCGAGGACGATACCGAGTACCTCCTGCATCACGTTCTGCTTCGACGGTATTCATTCCTCATCAACCAAGAAGCCACTGCCCCGACCAACGTCATTGAGAAGGCAGTTGACTTGCATGCTGTCCGGGTCATTGGTTCATCTGGCTATCAGAAGTGCATTGCCTATCTATGGCGTGGCTGGTTGGTACAGGACGAGAATGATCCGTCCAAGTTTGTCGACTACAAGGACAAAGACAACACCAATTTCATCGTACATATGGATCCTGACCGCATGCGAGCACCGCGCTACCAGAATGCCGCCCAGCTACTGTTTTCCTTCGTCTACCTTGGACTCTACACGATTGCCATCAACTCGATCAACGCGACAGGCGTGCTCGATGCGGCTGAAATCGTGCTCTACATATTTACCTTTGCCTTCGTTGCTGACGAACTTGTCAAGTATTACAAGGCGGGCTACCACATCTTGGGCTTTTGGAATGTCTTCAACTTCATCCTGTATACCTTCTTGACCGTGTCTCTCGTCTTCCGTATCATCGGACTCTCGTACTGGAAAGACGACAAACACCACGCGGAGTACAACCGACTGAGCTACTATCTACTGGCTTTTGTTGCGCCAATGTTTTGGGGCCGTCTCCTGCTTTACTGCGACAGCTTCCGCTTCTTTGGCGCCATGTTGGTCGTTCTGAAGGTCATGATGAAAGAATCGGTTATCTTCTTTGCTCTGCTCATCATTATTATTATTGGCTTCCTTCAGGCCTTTATCGGCCTAGATGTCGCTGAAGACAATGTTGCAGGCGACTCGTGGTTCATTATTGAGGCTATGCTCAAGGCCATCATGCAGAGCCCCGAATTTGACGGATTCGAGAATTTTGGACACCCATATTCGTTTGGGTTGGTTCTCTACTACTGCTTTACATTCATTGTCATGGTGAGTTGACAGATTGACCCAGCGTGTGGCATGCAGAGCTGACTTGGAACTCTAGATTATTCTTCTCAACATCCTTATTGCCCTTTACAACTCGGCCTATGAGGACATCTACGAGAACGCTGACGATGAGTACCTGGCACTCTTTGCCCAGAAGACGATGCAGTTTGTGCGAGCCCCCGACGAGAACGTTTACATTGCGCCCTTCAACCTGGTTGAAATTATTGTCTCTGGCCTGTTCGAATGGTGGATGCCCAAGTCGACGTATGAGTTCATCAATGACTGTGTTATGGCCGTTCTCTACTCGCCCCTCCTGTTTGTGGCTGCGTGGCTCGAGACACGCACCGCGCATACCATCCGCCGGAACCGAGCTCGAGGTGAAGAGGACGATGACCAGGTGCATGAGTGGGAGCAATTCCATGAGGAGATTGACTTTGAGGCAGAGGGCTGGACAAAGACCTGCGATGCGGCTAAGCCTAACGTGGAGGAGGAGCCAGCCGTCATCGAAGTGCGCAAACTGCGGGCTGAAGTTGATGAGCTTAAGCAGATGCTTTCGAATCTTGGCAGTGCCATCAAGGGGAAAGAAGAGCAGCCTGTTGAAGAAGTGAAGAGCGGAAAGGCGCCAGAGATAGAGACAGAGGACGACGAAACTCTGAAGACCTCGGAGGTTATCGAAACCCCTGATGTGCCTGAGAACCCTGATGAGCCTGAACAGGGTGATGCGGCAGAGGCCCAAGACGCCCCTGAGACGTCGGCAGCTTCTGGCGACAACAAGGGTGGCAAGAAGAAGAACAAGAAGAACAAGAAGAAGGGCCCTGGAGGAGCAGGATCCGGCTCTGGTGGGCCTAGTTCCTAGGGGCGCAGGCGACTGAGAGGCTGATGAAGGGCAACGATGTGGATATATGCTCGTGTGAGCAACTGGTTTGCTGCAATGGTTTGTGTTTGGTTGGCTCTCTGATCTGATTTATGTATACCTTGGGATGATGGGAATGTTTGATGTCTGATTGAATATGCTGCGAGTGTTTGTACGGATCTTGTAACGCGTTGAATTGAATGTTGAGAGTAAGATGACTGTCTAATTGATTTGATGTTGGAAGGAGCTCCAAGGCTAATCATGGTGACGTTGTCTGTGATATGCATAAACTCAAGGTTTCTAGCGGGAAATATGCGTCACTTGAAAATGTATCTCTGGTTGAATATATATTCTTGATGACAATTGGATAGAGGAGGTCAACTGTCATAACCAGGCTAACCATGATACTACGTACTCCACCAATGTCCATTCTCCTAGTGTCAAACACATCAAGTTCTCTCTTTACTGTTCTTCGTTACCGGTGGGAGGGAAATATCGCCTATTTAATCTGGTTAGCCATGGCTCTTCTCCAAACATGGGGAGATCAACTTACGGTAGCGCATTGTTATACGCTTCCACATCCTTGGGCATGAAAGTGACAAACACAACCCTGAGGAGATTGTTCCCATCTTCAGTCTCCATAAACTCCCTCACAGTCTTGCAGGCGACATAGGCAGCCCTCTGGCTAGGGAACCCGTAGATTCCCGTGCTGATGGCGCTGAAAGCAACGGTACGAAGGTTGTGCTTGACGGCTAGCTTGAGGCTCTCACGATAGCAGCTTGCTAGATCCTCCTCCGGGTTCTTGACCTCACGGTAGATGGGTCCCACGGTGTGAATGACGTGCTGCGCAGGAAGGTTGTAACCCTTCGTGATGACTGCCTCTCCCGTCTCGATGGGACCGAGAGGCGCACTCTCACGAACAAGATCCGGTCCAGCAGCGGCATTGATGGCACCGTCAACTCCTCCTCCACCTTGAAGCATTCTGTTCGCGGCGTTGACGATAGCGTCGAGGCGCAGCCTGGTAATGTCACCTCGCATGTATCCGATGCGACGGTTGATCTCGTCGCTAGGCGAAAAAGCTGGCTCCTGTGTAGACTCGACTGCAGCAATGGAGAGGAGTGATGTAGAATCTGCGTATAGCTGGGTGAGGATGGGAATGTCTCCGATGGATTTGGTAGCCATTTTGAGAATCTTGGTTGCTGAGAACATGTAATGGTTGTTGTGTGTGTGTGAGAGAATGAAGAAAAGAAGTAGGCTTTCTCTTTATACTCGAGGAAATAAACCTTGGGCCGTTTTCCCCCGTCCAACTGATAACTTTTTTTTCTTTGAGACTTTTTTCTTTATCCCTTGCTTTCGTTCTGTTCACTCTCGATTAGTATGAAAATTGTCCTCAACTCGAGAGAAAAGCAATGGGCGGGATTGCAAACCAACAGAGAGACACACAATGATGTTGTGTCTGATCAAGCAAGAAGAATGCAGGCAAACGAAGCGTGTGAAGAGAGCTACTATAAGGAGATGGAGTTTTTTTTCCCCCTCGACTTTGGATGGATTGTCCCCTCTTCTTCTTTGTTGTCGTGATGTGACAATGAGAGGGATGGGAACTGGAAGCTGTGGGGGTATCTATGGTACGTACCTGCCGATTGACTTCAGCTCTTGCCCCGCGTCGTTCCGTATTTGGAAGTTCGGTGAGCACGGGCCGGGCGGGGGCTAATCTGTGTGGGTCTGACGGCCTTCACCGAGATCTAGACGTCTCCCTTGGATGAGACAACAATGCAAGTCATCACTGTATTGATCCTGTTGGCTAAAGGGCCCTTTTCCCTCTTTCATTTATTTCATTCACACAGTAACATTAAAGAGACCGTTATATTCAAAGTAGAAACTAAAACTGGAACAATCACACTAAGCACTGACTTGGAACCACTAACAAGAACAACCATCAAGCATCCTTCAAAGCAACGCGCCCAACATCCAGATACCTCCAGCTTCACACCCCGGCCAAATTCTGACCCGAGATACACTGACTAGAGTCTCAGAGTCTTCTCCTTTTCCTCTGGCTTCTCCCTTGAGTCAGCCAAGGCTGTCTCGGATTGGGAACCATCCAAGGGGCCTTGCGCTTCAAACTCACCCGCGGCTTCAGACTCTGCCGATTCCTCGACCATGCACCACCAGCCTTGACCTCATCTTCACTCCAGGATTCGACACTCGTCGACTCACCGCTGCCCTCCCGCTCCGACCTATCATCGTAGTCATCGCTAGCTGACGAACTCAAGTCGTCGCTGCTGACTTCAATAACGAGGCGTGCACGGTTGGCGTCCGCCATCTCAATGTCACTGTCCTCATCCTGATCTGCTGTCTGACCGCCCGTGTTGGGTCTCTGCTGCTCCCACATCTGGTCCATGTCTCCCAGAGGCCCAGATCCCTGTCGATACCACCGAGACGTACTGCCTTGTCGGGGAGCATGTTGAGCAAAACTGCTGGGATCATTGTACTGGAAAGTCGTCTGCGCTGTGTTGTTGAGATCGTCTGTGACTGTCTCTCGGACGGCATATGGATGAGGCAGGATGCCGTACCCTGCTAGAGACGTCCCAGGAACACCCCCCAGAGTCTGTACAGGACCAAGAGGCTGGTTGACTTGCTGTGCCAGGTCGGCCGAGTTGTCTGCTACCCAAGCAGATGGATCGCCAGGAGTGTGAGAAGGGAAAGCAGAGCCCGCCGATGGAGATTGATAAGAAGCAAACGGATTTTGGGACGGCACTTGTACGTTGCCAAACGCTGCCGTCTGGGTTGCCATCCCCATCTGCTGTATCTTGGGCGGGATGAGGGGCGCCTGCATAGCCTGAGATGCCGCGGTTTGCTGAAGTGTCGGAGACTGGCCACCGGCTTCTGCGCGCCTAAGCTTTTCATCTTCGTCCTGTTGTGCCTGTTGCCGCAGACGACTGACCAGGTTGCTAACCTGTGGAATGTCGAAGATGCCTGTGGAAGGCCCGGCGAGGGGGTTGCTCTGGTCGGTATTATCATCAAGTGTCCCAGCCCATCTCTGTGCCACCGCCATCTCATCCGGGTCCTGCTCAGGAAGTATGATCTTGGAACCTCCCAGGTGCAACAAGCTTTCGTACCTAGTTTTGAACTCGCGCACCTTGTCGAGAACCTCACCCTCCATGTTCAGCATCTCCTTCTTGGCCAGAAAGTACCACACCTGATGTCGCTTCCGACTAGCTGTTCGCAACATGGGCAGTGATGGCATCATGCCACGCCAGTCATTTGCGAATTTGAGCGGGTTCAGGGCCATTAGATCTGCGACGGTCAAGAGCCTTATTCCAAGCTCAGTAATCCTACTCTCCCACTCGCTGTCCCACGTTGGCATATCGAATTCGGCGTGCTCCATTGCCGTAAGAATGTCTCCCAGACCAGACGCCATCTTTTTTGCTCGAGCCGCTATCTGACGAGCCTGGTCGGGAACCTTTTGTCTGTAGGCTGTCCAGTACGAGAGTGAGAGTTGATAGAATTCGCACACCACACTTTCCAGCCCTGAGCATTCCTCCAGCAGGAGGTTCGTCAAGTCGATGAGCTTGCGAACCACGCGTCCCTCGTAGCCATACCCGGTTGTAGCCGTAATCTGTACGCGCCAGAAATTCAGGCCCCTGCCTGCGCAGATGGCGGACTCGGCATCCGGACACCTACCAAGGCGCCGTCTCGCCTCATCCCAATCATGGTACAGCTCTGTTAGAGCAGTAATGTTGTCTGGTGTAAGGCCGACTCCGCTATTCCTCGCGGTGAACATTATGGTGAAGCCGATGTACTCGTAACACAGCATTATCACCTCTTGCTGAAGCTCTTGCCATTTCGCATCGCGCTCGCTCCATCCCTTGTTGTCATCGTGCAATCTCCACAGCAGAGAGCCAAACTCGACGGCGTCCATGACAAGGGCTGAAAAATATGCATATAAGACATGTTTTTTCTTTTCATGAAGCCAGTTGAGAAACTCGTTGACCACCCAATCTCTGTCTTCGCGTGACCCCACGTTAGCAGTCTTGAACATGATGGTTTTTGTCGCGATTGCGGCCGGGTGGTAGGTGATCTTGTGAGGTTTTTCTGACGGCTTCCTCAAGGCTGCTGTCCCATACTTCCTGACCGAAATGTCCCAGAAATCTTCATCGAATAACGGTTGAACATCGTTGATGCGAATGAAATGATTGAGCTGCTCCATACGGATGTGGGGAGCAGTTAGGTTGGGCGAAGCATTGTACTCGCCTGAAGGCCATATGCACTTTAATATCAGGGGTGCAGAGCTTTGAAGTAGTCGAGCCGGCGTATAGCCTTGATTGGAGCTAAGGAAACCCCAACATGAACCACCCAACACCTGTTCCACGTCCACCGTTAGGATCTAGACCCGAGTTTCTAGTCAAGGATAGTAACTTACGTGATACTCGAAGCCGTGGCCAGCTTCACTCACTGGGTCATCGTTATAGTAGGGTTCAAGCGGCCACTTGCCGTCTGGGCAGAGCTCGTCCCGTAATTGTCTACAGGCGTCAATCTCATCACGAGCCGAAATCCCAAAATGCCGAGGGTTCAACAGCCATTTCGCAGCAACGCCAACCCATGCATGCTACAGTGATTGCCTTGTTAGTGGCATCTCATCTCTTGACCAAGGTTGTCTTATCAGGGGCTGTACTCACCATCATCTCATGAGCAATCGAAGCAGCCAGCACAAGGCTGGCCATCATCTTCTCGCTTTTGCTATGCTTGTCCGACAAGATAAACCAAACCAACTCGGCATCGATCGAGATATCGATGGAATCCTCCTTTGCTGAATACCCACCAGGAAATAATGTGTGGGCGATGCAGTGGTCATCATACTTGCCAGTCGAGTAAAACGCACTTTCAAGCCTCAGAGTTAGAATTCTTTTAAGAGCTCGCCGGCTTACAGCTCGAGCCGAAAACTGAAAACTCTGCAGCCGCTGAGCACCCATGAGGTGATCCGGGTCGTGGGGATCCGGGTCCGATTTGGCTTTGAATTTTACTTCGTCGGGATTCGTCTGGCTTCTCCGGTTCTTGTAGAGGTGATCGGGAACCTTGTACCTGTTGGTGACATCCTGCATGGCCTTGGTGTAGGGGTGATTGGTATTAAGCATACGAGTAGCAAGCTGAAGAGCCGGCTGCATCGCGTCCCATACCCGGTCGTTTGTCGCTGGATCACATTCCTCGCGCACGCCATTCAGGTTATACACATATCGTGGGATTCCCGGGTGTTTGCCAAAGTCGGTCGTGTCCTCCCACATGTTTCGATCGAGCAGGCTTGATAGACCTCAGCAAGTGTTTAGAAGGGAGAAAGCAAGATTTATCTTACGTGTCGATCGGTCCAGAGAGTCCTTCGAAATCTATATCCTCAAAGGTGAGATAATCTTCAGCGTAGATCTAGATGCGCCGTTAGAGAAGCACAGGGGAGACAGGTAACGCCAGGGACTTACCTCGTCCATGGACAGGTTTCCGAAAAGAATGGATTGCCAATTCTCATCAATAATCAAGTTCTCATACTGCTGCATGTACCACTGCTCCGTTTCCGTCCCCCGTCGCATATCCGGCCTTGCATCGGTCATGTACTCATCGATACTCACACCTTGTTGTGCTGCCGAGTAGTCGAGATTATCGAACAAGTTTTTTCCTGTCTTGATATCCCCAATAGGAGGGAATAGTTGCCTGCTGGCGGCTCGAGTCGGCGATGTCCTTGAACGGCCATCAAGTCGACCTGGAAAGATGCTGAATCGCTCGGCGTATTTTGTTGGTCGTTTGTAGCTGTCCTTGGGATTGATAGCAGGACGTAATCGATCGAAAAAGTCATTGATCTTGAAGTCTGTTCTCTCTCGCTGTTGCCCCTCATCCTGCCAGTCAGGATCCATCCATGGAGGGATGTATCGGACGTAATCCCAGGCCTTCCCAGCGGGCTTGGATGGTGTGTGAGGATTCTGGGAGAGATTACTCTTCCACGTCGTATCTGGAACATTTCCTCCAGGTGTTGAACCCGGATCAGAAGGGGTTGAAGCCATGATTTCTCGAGGTGCAATAGCTATAGGAGGCAACAACAGGGCACCGGGCTTGAGTAGCTAAACCGTCGAGGGGCTGTAAAAGCATGGGGAAGCTGATCTATTTGTTCTTGTCTGCCTTCAAACCCTAGGATGGTAGCAAAATTGGTCTCGAATCCTTAATCATTCTATTGACACTCCCCAACCAGTAAAACCCTCTCCTTTACCCAAGAGCATCGACGAGTAGATTTTCTCATCAGACACACTCTAAGCTGGGTAGTTGTGGTGCATGAAGCAGCCGTTCTACTCCGCCTTTCCATGGCTGAATGGGCGAACAAAGAAACCAGTGGTCATGGGGCTTCATCATGTCTTGTTTACTCGTGGAACGTTTGTAAGCCCATCACCAAGTGTAGCGACGCCGTTGTGCAAGGGATAAAAGAGAACAAAGAGACGCGGTTTGATTTGGTTGGATGTGGCGTGTTGGGCCGTCAACCAACTGCATCAGACAGGGGAGAGCGGCGGGTTCAAGAGACAAAGAGGTAATGGAAGGGGTTGAGGATTTTGGACAGACTTTCAAAGGGCGGACTTGGTAGGTGTCTCATAGCTAGCAAAACGGCGATATGAAGATGGCAACTAGGTTCTGACCCTGATCACTGGGGGTATGCTTAAGGAGAGGAGGACCTCGGAGCTAGCACTTGCTATGAAGATGCATCAATTCACTTGAACTTGTACGGCTACGTACTGCTTTAACCCAGATATCCCAACGGGAAAGCACAACACCAGGTATAGCATCTATACGCATTGACCATGGCCACTGCTCATGGCTGAAGCATGGGCCAGGAGTAAGGCAACTCTGAAAGATTCTGTTAGTACAGACAGGCCTGAAGTGGTTTGGTCGAACTTCTCGGCGGAGAGTCATTCGGGACCATCGCTGTTATCTGGGGTTGGTATGTGCGACATGCAACTGTCGGTGAGCTGCTGGGGCATGAACCTGGGGATTCCGGGGCCCCGCGATATGGACTCTTGACATGGAGTGCGTGCTCCAGCGTCAATTGTGAACAAATACAGTCGTGAGCGAGTGTTTGTAGTTGTCAATGCTTGAGAAGCTGTGGTATTCGGTTTGGCCGAGTTCATCTGGCCGGTGTCTCTCTTTGCGCCGCGTCTGAACCTTGACCTTGCAGCATGATCAAGGTGTGTGTGTGTGTGTAGCATTTCTTTGTGTCGGTTGGCGACTGGGCATCGATATCCATGGCGGACAAGGGACCACTAGAATAGAAGTGCCGTGGCAACGTGGCGGAGGAACGATTGGGAATGGCAGGACGTGGTGGATAAAGCCGGTCCAACCAGCTATCAGCAGCCATCGGCCAGGGGGCGGCTGAAAGGCGCTGAACCATGCGCGGTAGAAGGCCGAAGTGGATGGTACGTATTCTCGCTCGGGGAGGCCGTTGTTTGTTGAGAGATTCCGTCAGAAGATGGAAGAACAAAGAGTAGGAATGCAATGGCTTGAGGGTTCCATGTAGAAGTTGAGAGAAGAGCCAACCGGGCTTGAATCGATGGCTCTTGCACTTGAAAGCTCGAGGCCTAAGGCATCCATACCTGCTTTATGCGAACCTCAACCACACAGCAGGGTAGAGAGCAAGAAAAAAAAAAGCTCACCAAGGGTAGGTGACATAATTTTCGATGCATTTTTACAGTTACTAGATATTATAACTGTCAAGCTTATTTGTGATACGACCCTTGAAATCTTACAGTGTGCAGTATTTTTTCGCGAGCTGCAAGCACGGGAAAATTGCAGGCAGGGGATGTACTCCGTGACATCCATCCATGGATGGAAGAGCCTGGTCGGCTGGGCTACGAGCCAACCAACACCAGGAAAAATCCTGAATTGGCGGGAAAGTTCGAATTGGAAAAATCAAGGTAGGAGCATCATAGCAGACAAAGAAATTTGAACCGAATCAACCACCCGAGCAAGTCTTGTCTTCGGAGACGATAAAATATGACGCCTTGCGTCGTTGAACCGTAATCTGATAACGTGGCGGCCACCCTGACTCGAAGCAATAGTTTCAGAGTCTGACAACTTGTGGCGAGTCAAGCCGCCTTCTTCCAGTTTCCCGGAAACCGCCTCCGGGGTCTGGAGTACGAATACGGGGATAACGAACGGATTTGAAGGCCAGCTGGCAGGAGTGAGAGTCCATGTCTGGGCACCTTGCACTAGATGGAACCGCAGATGGCAAAGCTGGGCATCGACGTTTCAAGGATCTCGAAGCACTCTGCAACAAACGACTGAACAGGTCGTCATGGAGACGGCGGGAAGTGGATATCAAGGTGGGCAAAAAGACTGGAGCGATACTCCGCTGATTTGTAGGGGAGAGCCTTGCCAGCCTTTTCAATGCCAATATCCATCCGACAACATCCGCGGTTGGGAGGAGGGAAGAGCCCAACGCAGTCAGATATGCAGACGCAGTATCAGTGTGGCTCGCACAGCATAAGACCAAGACATGCTGAGGGTTATATGAGAACATCAAGAAGACAGAATACCTAGGTAAAGATAAGAAGCAACAATACAGACCCATGATATGATCTTGATCTCTTTCTCGGTATGGTTCACCAAGATGCTAGGTTGGGTTTGCCTCCCAACGACCAAAAAAAATGCATCACCGCCTGCGATGGATGCGCATTGCTTGCGCATGGGTCTAGCCAGGGTGGCACTAACAGAGGGGCATCGGAGCTTCCACAGGGGGCTTCTCAAGCCGTTCCAAGGGCGACGTCCATCGTTTGGCCTCAGTGTCGCACAGGGGCCTTTCACCGCCCTCACCCACTTACCCAAAAGGGATTAGCCCCCACCGCTGATAAACACGATAAGCCTGAGTCGAGCACTGAGACGGAGGGAGGGAAGGAGGGGTGGAGGGGTAGCCCAGCGCCAGAGGAAAAAATTTTTGGTGGGCGATCCCCAATGGGATTGGGCAGCGGTCCCTCCTCTGTCCGCCACCAGCGAGAAAAAAAAAAAAAAGTTGTGGACTGGGAGGCGAGCAGTGAGAGGCACATAAAACTTTGTGGCAGAAGCTCCAGATTTTTTCCCTCCCTCTCTTCCTTTTTGAATTCTTCCTCCCTCCATCTCCCTCTCTCTCTTTTTCTTCCTCCTCCATCTCTCCACGGTCGTCCCCCTCCAGACGAACCTCTTCGACTCCTCTTTCTTTCTTGTCGCGTGCTCGTTTGTTCTTCGGACTCACCTCCTTGAACAAACCCCGCCCCCTCCAAGAGGAATTCCCATCGTCACCGCCGCCTATTAGGACAGAGTCGACTCCTCCATCGATTTCTGTTGGCCCCGACGATCCTCTTTCTTAATATCACATAAAAGAAAAAACCCGAAAACATCGACAAGATGCCTACCGAGAACCAGCAGTCGATCAAGGTCCTGGACGAGCTTTTCCAGAAGCTCACCGTGTCCAAGGACTCGGCCGACATCAAGGAGTCTTCCAACGAGCTGGCCTCTTTCATCAACGGCCGCATTGGCGACCAGGCCGTCCCCGACAAGTGAGTTTACCCTTGAAAATTCTGATTTCATTCTCCTCGGGCAGCGTTGGGCGAGCACTCTCTGGCGCTGGTGCTTATTTCACATGTCTGCCACTGCCACGGGGCAACGTTACGCACCCGCGTTGCCTCACTTCCTGCACCATGGAACCGGCATCGCCTGGCTTTCACTCTGCATTATGATGCGTGGGATACGTGGGATGCGGCTTAGTGGCATGGTGCATGCACTTCAGGCCTGTGCCCGCGGCAGTTTTCTCTGCATCTCCCGCCCGTCTACCCCTCCCCCTCCTTCGCCGCTCGCCCAATCTTGCCCCGCCAGATTCTGGTCAAGGCGACCCTTCATGGGCGCTAATCCCATTTCTGGTCACCCCTCAAGTGCTAGGGGGGCTCCTCTCTGGCGCCCATTAAAATTTTTTAGCGGGAATTTTAGTGCTAACCATCATTCTCTACAGTGTCATCGAGGGTCTGAAGAAGCAGCTCGCTAGCAAGAAGGACGCTGGCGCCCGTGAGAAGGCTTGCGTTGCCATCGAGGCCATCGCTTCTCACTCCGAGATCTCCGCTGCCGTCGAGCCCTACCTCGTCGTCCTCCTCCCCAACGTCCTTGCCGCCGTTGGCGACAAGATCACCGCTGTCAAGAATGCCGCTCAGGCCGCCGTTCTCGCCATCGCTGGCGCCATCAACGCCAACGCTGTCAAGGCTGCTCTCCCTGCCGTTATGGAGTCTATCCGCAACGCCCAGAAGTGGCCCGAGAAGATGGCTGCCCTCGACTTCATCGATGCTCTCGTCAAGAGCTCCCCCGCTCAGCTCGCCTACCGTGTCCCCGAGCTCATTCCCGTCATCTCCGAGTCCATGTGGGACACCAAGAAGGAGGTCAAGGAGCGTGCCTACAAGGCCATGGAGCAGCTCTGCCAGTTGATCGTCAACAAGGATATCGAGCGCTTCATTCCCGAGCTCATCAAGTGTATCGCCAAGCCCGAGAACGTCCCCGAGACTGTTCACTTGCTCGGTGCCACCACCTTCGTCACTGAGGTCCAGGAGCCCACTCTTGCCCTCATGGTTCCCCTTCTGGACCGTGGTCTGGCTGAGCGTGATACTGGTATCAAGCGAAAGTCGGCTGTCATTGTCGACAACATGTGCAAGCTTGTCGACGACCCCAACATCGTTGCTCCTTTCTTGCCCAAGATGATGCCCGGTCTCCAGAAGAACTACGACAACCTGGCTGACCCCGAGGCCCGTGAGAAGACCAAGCAGGCTCTTGACACCCTCACCCGTGTCGGTGACATCAAGGATGGTGTCATTCCCGAGGCCCGCAACGACGGTGCCGTCAACGTCGTCCTCCCCAAGGTCAAGGCCGTTCTCTCCCCCAAGTTCGCCAACTACCTTGAGAAGATGGGCCCCGTTGCTGAGCACATTGCTGCCATTGCTGGTCAGCTCGTCGACGAGAAGGAGGTCGAGTCCACCATCTGGGTTGACAACCTCAAGGCCTACGTCTCTGTCATCTCTGGCATTGATAACGCCGAGGCTCTCGTCGAGTCCATCCGCAAGGCCACCCTTCCCGGCGCTGTCGCCGAGGCTGAGGCCGAGGAGGATGAGGAGGAGGGTGAGGATCTTTGCAACTGTACCTTCTCTCTTGCCTACGGTGCCAAGATTCTTCTCAACCAGACTCACCTCCGCCTGAAGCGTGGTCAGCGCTACGGTCTTTGCGGTCCCAACGGTTCCGGAAAGTCCACTCTCATGCGTGCCATCAACAACGAGCAGGTCGAGGGTTTCCCCAAGCAGAGCGAGGTCAAGACTGTCTTCGTCGAGCACGACCTGGACTCTGAGGATACTGAGATGACCACTATTGACTGGACTATGAAGAAGCTTGAGGAGGCTGGTGTCCAGACCACCGAGGATGACGTCAAGAAGCAGCTCAACGAGTTCGGCTTCAGTGACCAGATGGTCAGTGGTGAGATCAGTGCCCTTTCTGGTGGTTGGAAGATGAAGCTGGCTCTGTGCCGTGCCGTCTTCGAGGCTCCCGATATTCTGCTTCTCGACGAGCCTACCAACCATCTGGATGTGAAGAACGTCAAGTGGCTCGAGGAGTACCTCATCAACTCCCCTTGCACTTCCATCATCGTCTCCCACGACTCTGGCTTCCTTGACAACGTCTGCCAACACATCGTCCACTACGAGCGCTTCAAGCTCAAGCGCTACAGGGGTAACCTGGCTGCCTTTGTCCAGCGTGTCCCCTCTGCCCGATCTTACTACGAGCTCGGTGCCTCCGAGATCGAGTTCTCCTTCCCCGAGCCCGGTTTCCTTGAGGGTGTCAAGACCAAGGCCAAGGCCATCCTGCGTGCCACCAAGATGTCCTTCCAGTACCCTGGTACCTCCAAGCCTCAGATCACCGACATCTCCTTCCAGTGCTCTCTTGGCTCTCGTATTGCCGTTATCGGTCCCAACGGTGCCGGCAAGTCTACTCTGATCAACGTCCTCACTGGTGAGCTCATCCCCACCGCGGGTGAGATCTACCAGCACGAGAACATCCGTATCGCCTACATCAAGCAGCACGCTTTCGCTCACATCGATAACCACCTGGACAAGACTCCCTCCGAGTACATCCAGTGGCGATTCCAGACTGGTGAGGATCGTGAGACCATGGACCGTGCCAACAAGGTCATCACCGAGGCTGATGAGAAGGCCATGGACAAGATCTTCCGTGTTGAGGGCTCTCAGCGACGTGTCATCGGCATCAACAGCCGAAGAAAGTTCAAGAACTCTTACGAGTACGAGTGTTCTTTCGCCCTCGGTGAGAACGTCGGCATGAAGAACGAGCGCTGGACTCCCATGATGTCTGCCGACAACGCATGGCTTCCCCGTAACGAGCTTCTGGCTTCTCACCAGAAGATGGTTGCTGATGTTGATATGAAGGAGGCCCTCGCCTCTGGTCAGTTCCGCCCTCTGGTCCGAAAGGAGATTGAGGCTCACTGCGCCAACTTCGGTCTTGACGCTGAGCTTGTCTCTCACTCTCGCATGCGTGGTCTGTCTGGTGGTCAGCGTGTCAAGACTGTCCTCGCCGCTTGCTCTTGGCAGCGACCTCATCTTATCGTCCTTGACGAGCCCACCAACTATCTCGATCGTGACTCTCTCGGTGCCCTGTCCAAGGCTCTCAAGAAGTTCGAGGGTGGTGTCATCATCATTACCCACTCTGCCGAGTTCACCAAGGACTTGACTGAGGAAGTCTGGGCTGTCATGGACGGCAAGATGACTCCTTCCGGTCACAACTGGGTCCAGGGCCAGGGTACTGGTCCTCGTCTCAAGGGCGACGACGGTGATGAGGAGGAGAAGTTTGATGCCATGGGTAACAAGATCGTCTCCACCAAGAAGAAGGCCAAGCTCAGCTCTTCCGAGGCCCGAAAGAAGAAGAAGGGTAAGTTATTCCACATAAGCAGACACGTATCAGAACAGAAGCTAACCAGACTGCAGAGCGTATGGCCCGCCGAAAGCGTGGTGAGGAGGTGTTCAGCGATGAGGAGGATCTGTAATCGCATCCTACATACCCAACACCTATACTCGACCATGTTGACGACTTGTTTCTGATGACCTCATACCATATTTCCTTTGTCATGCGTTGATCAAAAAAGTTAGGGGTGCGTCTTGGTAATGGATGACTGCACACTTGGGCTCCCGATAGACGGACTGCTCTGTTAGACGACCACCATGGAGGAACGAGGAATGACGCGTGGGATTGGAGGATCCCAACCGTGTTGAGCCCTCGACTTGGTGGCTTTGGAGGCTGGCAATTAGATAGAGCCAAAAAATAGACTTGATTACGATCAATCTAGGATGATGATGAATGAATAGTGAAGTGTACTGTGCAGACGTGAATTCATTGTCATTGATATACCGGTATCTTGGACCACTTGGTGATGGAGCCTTAATTGAGACCCAGCGTTCAAGATCCTGTGAGGACAATTGTGTACATATTAACTTGGTGATGAGGTCTGGGGAGCAAGACCAGAGCCACCTCCTTGATCTACATCTAAAGCCTGATACCAACAAGCAAAGAAGAATAAGAGGACTCAACCTTGCCTTCTGCGGCAGACGAACAATGCGTTACAGATCATTGCACGCACATCTGAGCATCTGGATAGCTTGACGATGTGACGGTCAAAAATAAATAACTTGTGTGTGTGTTAGTAACAAAAAGGAAGAATCGATAAAAAAAAGAAATCTTTGATGAGACTGGGACTCGAACCCAGGAGGATTGCTCCATCAGGAATCTTAGGTTGTTAAGGTGACCTTAACCTGACGCCATAACCAACTCGGCCATCTCACCAGAAGTTGTTGGATGGAAAATCGATGGCTTACTACCCACCAGAAGGGGCCCAGCGTCCATCCACCACGACAAAAGGGCGTCTGCAATAAATATCATTTTACTCCGAGCCCGTTTTTGAACCATTGGGATATTATATGCCTCTTGTGTAAAAAAAGGTATGAAGACTGATCGTGTCTTCTGAGCAAAACTTGTCCTGGTAAAGTACTCTTCACCTTGGGACTCTGAGCTTGGCAATACGCCTCGTTCCTGGCTTGGACTGAGAGATGGTGTTTCCCCAAATGTCTCGGCAAGAGTGAGGAGAAGAAAGGTCCTTGGCTTGAGAAGGCTTGTAGTTGTCTCCAAGCTCCAAACCACCAAGCTTTTGATCGCTGGCCAAGACTTTTACCCCAACTCTTGGTCCACGAAGACTCTATCTATCTTGGCGATGTAAGTAGCCAGAGATGAACGTGTATTTCTTGTTATTTTAATACCCAACTAAGATGTAATAGTTGTCGGTATACACTCCCAAGTCTTCCTCCTCTCCTCTGTGGATATTTCCGCCGTCCCCGGTGATCCTCCGGCGTCAATCTCCACATCTCCGGCCGTGGCTGGCCCCGCATGGCCCCGAACACACCGGGCTTGGCGACGGGTCGAAAGTCTGATACGTCAAACAGTTGTGTAAGAAGTCACAGACATAGATCATGGATGAAATAGGCTGAAGGCAAGTCTCCATCTTTAACTAATACCACCACGGAGCCGTGTCTTCGAAGTCGTCGTCAACATCGACACCGAGATATCTCCACGATACCACCCCCCTTCACGATATGTACAGTGTCCATACACCATTATTTCAACAAGAGATATTGCGAAACCTTATCAACTCTCCACCCCCCCCTACCCCACACCCAACCCATCAAGAAGCAGTTCCCTTATCAAAAGAGGCTCTTGGCCTCACACCCTTTCCTCCGCTTCTAGAAAAACACCAAGCGGCAGCCACGCCATGCATGTAGAGCCTCTTTCTTAGAAATTCTTCTTGGCATGGGTTTGCCGTCCCCTGCTGGTGCATGCTCACCCCCCCCCCCCTTGTAAAGTTAACCCCGCGATCTGCATCCCCCGCCTCCAAGCCATGGTTTAAAACCGTCCAACTTCAACGTCACCAAACATCAACATCACAATAGGAAGGTGCACCGATGCAACGCTTTACTTTGCCGATCACGGGATCGGCGTTGTAGGATCATTGGCCGTGTTGCTAAACAAGCATTATATCGGTTGGTAGAGGATGGAGTGCGTACGGCCGATAATGCTGGCTATGGAGACATCACGGTATTGGAATCACAAAGGGAGCTTGTCATGATAGATATCGCACGAGACTACGGTTCCTCGCTTGTAGATTGAGGCAGTAGACAATCACATCACATGGCAGCATTGAACATGACTTGAAATCAGGCAACAGAGCATAAAATTCGTATCTCGGGTATAATCTCAACAGCCAACCGCTCTGCATCCAACAAATCGTTGGTTCTATTAACATGTACACATTGCATCCCAAGATGGTATCTCCAGCCCATATTCATGTTTGCATTTCCAGAATCATGCCCAACCCAGTTTGAAGGGCTTACTTATTGCGTCCGATGCCAATCAACTGGCCCATTTCAGTCCAGAAGCCCACAGCAGGCTCCGTGATGGAGTTCTCGTAGGCGTCAATGATAGGGCGCTCCCAAACGAGATCAACCTCGTGGGGACGGAGCCAGCGGGTGCCCTTGATAAGCTTCCAGCCGATGAACAGCAGAGGAGCAATAATCTGCATGGTGTAGTTCTGGAAGAATGCCTCGACGCTCCAGGGTTGGAATGACTTGTAACCGTAGCAGAGAACGACGACGACCTGGATGAAGAGAGCCAGGTAGGCACCGTAAGGCTGGAAACGGCCATAGTAGGGCATCTTTGTTCGGTCGACTCCCTGGGCCTGGCAAGCTCGGTAGTAGCAGATGAAGGTGATACCCATGACGAGGTAGTTGATAATTCCGCCAGCCGTCATAAGAGTAATGAGCCAGTTGAGCACCTCGGCTGAACCACTGCTGCACGACAGGAATGAAAGCATGGGGAAGATCATGACCACGCAGAAGCACCAAATAGGCACACCCTGGGCGGTGGTCTTGCGCAGGAAGCGAGGGGCGCGACCCTCAAGAGCCAGACTGTACAGGGAACGGGTAGCACAGTAGGTATAGGTGTTGCCGGCCGAGAAAATCGAGGTGATCATAAGGGCATTGACGATGTGGGGAAGAACGTTGACGCCCAGGATGTTCATAGCCATGACATAGGGAGAGGCTCCAGCGTCACCACCGCCCTCGGTGAAGTCGACGTAGATGGCCCGGAGCTTGTCATAGTTCCAGGGCACGACAATGCCGACAGCGAGAGAGCCGGTGACGAAGAAGAAGCAGAATCGGTAGTAGACTGTCTTGAAGGCAGCCTTGATGTAGATCGAGGGTCGTTTGGCCTCGGCAGCCACCATCGAGATGTACTCGGGACCGACAATGGTGAAGATGGCACTCCAGAGGGCACCCAGGAAACCTTCGAAACGACCGAGGGCGTCTGTACCGTACACGTCGGCAAAGGCACCGGGGTTGCTCCAATAGCGGAATCCATACGCGTCGCCTTGGGGGTTTCCTCCCACCATAGTCACGAAGGTGAAGGAGAACAGCATCAGGATAAGAATGATCTTGCCACCAGACAGCCAGAATTCGGCTTCACCGTAGGCTCGGACAGCCAAGATGTTCAGAGCACTACATTCACACAGTTTAGCATGCGAAATTCATCTGCGGGGAACTTTTGGAGCACATCTCACTCAACGGCCGGCCAGAGGCATCCAGTTTCGGAGCATGGGCATGGCGCGTCAAGCGATAAAGAAAGTCGAGATTGATCATATGGGGCATGAGTTCTTACGCATAGAGAATGATGACAGCGACACAGAGACCAGCAGTAGGACCAGGCTCTGAAATCTTGGGTGCCCAGTATGAGAGCACGAGGTTGATGGCGGTGATTTCGAAGGGAATCAAGAGACCCTCGTATAGGAAGAAGTTCCAACCAGCCATGAAACCAAGGGCGTCATCAACCCAATGACCAGCAAGACGGATGAAACCACCAGAGACGGGCATGTATGTGCTCATTTCGGCGATCGAGTTGTTCACGAGGGCGAGGACACCGGAGTACAGAGTATAGGCCAGGAACAGACCAGCAGGACCACCCTTGGCGAGGCCACCACCGATACTCACAAACAGAGCCGTACCAATGGAACCACCAATGGCAATAAGCTGGATCTGTCGGTTGTTGAGAAGACGGTGGAGGCCATCGACATTATCGGAGGGGTGGCCTGTGGCGACGTCGACTCCTTCGGCCGAGTACTTTTCGGGGGAGACATTCTTCTCCTCGTCGGACATCTTGACGGTTGCGCTCTTTGCGAGGCGAGAATCGAAGTTGGATCGTGGGAGGTGGTCCTTGTTGCGAGATCAAGCCAAGTTCAAGTTAAGAACGAGGCAAGATTCAAGTCCAATTGAGAAAGAGTCTGCGAAGCAATGAAGCAAGCAGACTAAAACCAATCGGAGAATGCCTTGATCTCAAGGCAAAGAAGTCCAGAAAAGAGAGAGGACAAGGGCTGGAGGAGGTAAAAGTTTAAGAAGAGAGAGCATGACTAGAGGCGGCGGATGTTGGAGATAATAAATAAAATCTCGCATGGGGGGAGGCAAGAGCAAGCTGACCCCAGTCCGCGTACCTACCTTCTCTACCTCTACTGTTGCTCACAACGGATGGATCCATGTTCATCATGGCTCCTTCCCTAGGGGTGTATACACAACCAAAAGGCAGGTTTAGAGCGGGAAGGCAGAGTGACGGCGGCGACAGCGGCCATGCCGAACGAGGGTTCGTTGAAGGAGGAGTGGAGAGCAGTGCAACTTCACTTCCATTCCACTGCCCGGGACCAATACGCGACGACGAGGTATCCACACTACCTAAGGCGCTAGGGATGGTACCTTGGGCCAAAGTAACTGACTTCCAGTTCTTCTGCTGGACGGGACATGGACCCTTCCACCGGCATGCACACCTCAGAGTCGCCCAACCAATCCCGACTCTCGATCGATTTTGCAGTTTCGATTTATCTGACTTTTACCCTCTAAAAACTCGCCCTTGTCCGTTGAGCGTACACCACGGTCATCCTTTCTTCTCCATGGCACGGCACGTCTGAGATCGTACGGACTAGGGCTTGGCGTTGCGTCGTACTCGGGGACACTCTGCTGACACCTGGAATTAACTCTCTTGGCCTTGTCCGTCTTCCTGATGGAGAGAGGCCATCCCAGAAACTTGGACGCTGGAAACCCAGAGGAGTGGTTCACATGGCCGAATTGAGAATTGTGCCCAGGGTTGATGGAACAAAGTTTTGTTTCCATCTGCATTGTCCACGACGCGACGTTGCATTGCTGGTCAAGTCTCGAGTTGATCGAGCAAGGAAAACAGTTGACCAGGCAGAGGCAATCTCTTAATTACAGCTCTCCACAGAGTGCCACCAACATCTCTCGATAGTACGAGTGTACTTTCTTCTCAGCTCAGCCATATCACAAGGTTGAATCAAGAGGCAATACTTCCGCTTGCCGCGTCGAGTCTTGGCCAAAGCCTGGCCTGACTGGACCAGTTTAGCTTGCTAAAAGAAATCAGCTAGTGGAGGCAGAATGTATCCATCCTATCGAGCCGAGTCGTTACTTGGAGGTTTCCTTGCCCATGCCCATGTATCTCTCATGGGAACCATGCCCATGATGCCCCATCCCCACCCCCGTGGAGAGATGCTGCCACGCCCATGGTGAAGGGGGGTGGATCTTCATCCATGGCCAGGATGTCTCCTCTTTCCCCTCTCCCCACCTCTCATGTACCTCGTACATGCCAGGATGACTTCCCCGAGACAGTTCTGCGTGTTTGCTCGGGCTATTGGCCACTCAGCGACTGCTTGATGATGAACCCCGGCATCCTTGAGAGTTCTTTGAACCCTCCCCATGCTTGTGGATGTTGCTGATCGCTGCACAGCACACACTTGATAATCTCGGTGCCTGCTGGGCAACTGTAGGAGCACAGAGAAAGGGCTTGAAACTGCGCTATGGATGTGAGCTGAGTGCTGTTGGTTGAATGACGACACTGGTGCTCGCCCGGCGGCAGAGAGCCGCTGGAGGCCGCTGGAGGGACTCAGAGGGGCAACCTCCACTGAAAAAGCAGTGTGGAGCTGCCCGAGCGTCCCTTGAGAAATCCCTGCCTTCAGAATTCCCCCAAATCTGACCCCGTCTCCTCCACTCAAAGAAAGGACTTGAGATGTTGTCGTCGATACGAGCGGTCTTTTCCCTGGAACATAACAGCCTATGTTCCGCGCTAAGCAACAAGTCAGGCTGGCCCACATATAGGACCAATCAAGGAGATGCAGCGAAGGATCTGCACAACTGTAAACGCTCTAGCGCAAGAGGCTTTTGCCCGAGGTTCACCTCAAATCTCAGCACTTTTCGCAACACGAGCAAATGAGAGGCTTGTCGAGGAGAGAGGGGGTGATTCATTTTTCTTCAGCTAGGCGGTCCTGCGCAAATTGGCAAAAATGGGCTTTGAGCCATGTCCAGGCGAGGCCAGCCGTGGGAGGGCATCTTTCGGACATTATTTGTGCGGGATCGCTCCCAACAACATACTGACGTCATAATCGAAGCGACAGTTGCACCTGCCCAATTTGGGGTTCCGTTGAGCGGAAGTTTTCCTGGTGGGAATATTGGACTGGAAATGTATCGAGACATTCAGACTGACGGCAAAATGCAAGGCTCCCTGACTTGCAGAAGGTACTTCACTGACAAGTACTGGCAAGCCGGATGGACCCTGGGCCATGCGTTGTTGGAAGAGATGGGGTCGCGTGCGCATCCAACTGGCACAGGTCCACAGCTTGAGGCGTTCCAACTGTCTGGTATTTTTGGAGATTTATCGATGGATCAGACCCTTTCGAAATGAGTGTATCGCGCTTTCCCCAGATCCATACTGACTCGATACTATACGCAGTAGAGGAGTTGCAGTGCTGATCATCTCGAAGGAAGGTGCCAATGTCCTTCCTTCTTTCCATCTTCTATCCTGCTTCTATACTTGTGCTTCTCCGACTCCAAGCTTTTTAGAACCCAGACCCAAGCATTCTGGCTTCCCATCGATTTTGCCGCCCTCACACCAACTCCCACACAGCCAAGCCACAAGAATCCTGCACCGCCTTGGCGACCCTAACCGACGTCATGAATCAACTTCATCAATCTCCCTACCAGTCTCCTCGCATTTCGACTGGTCACGTGGAGGGCTTACGCCGAGACGGGGAGCGGGATGAGCGACAGCAGCCAAGACTGCAGTTGCTGTATCCGTACAACCTGGGGATGAGCCAGACTGTCAGCCCATCCTCCCGCTCCTCAGGTTCAGCAAGGAGTTATCGAGTCTTGTGAGCTATCACAATGCGCCGTGTCGGGCTGACAAGAGGAGAAGTTGATGCCTCATCTCCGGGATGAACGAGAGACAGAAATACATGACTCCAACACACCAAGATCACGGCTAGGACCCCAACACAACCATGAAATTGCAATTCTTGGACAATCTTCACTTGACGCTCACATATTCAATACCCCTTCTCCACCAGGCCGAGTTGTCCCAACTTGATCCCGTCACTCAATATCCAAGGACCGCCCTCATCCTAACTGCAAGTCGTCCGGGGCAGTCCCACGGCTGCAACACCATGTTACATATGCGATGACCACACCCTCCCATCAACACTATTGGGAGGCTTGCGACCTAGGGACAGGTCCGGCAGCTTGCCTAAACAGTGGCCCTTGCCGCGTGGGGAGGCAGTCACCATGTCCAACAGAGCTGAGTAGTGACAGAGACAATGACCTGGGAGCACGGCCCGGGCACTGATTCGGCAAACCGAGAGTAAAGGTGAGGTCGGCAAGCCGACACATTCGGCCTTGCAAGCAGCGCCTGGCGCGCCTGACGCTTCTCAGCTCTTTGCTGAGCCTGCTTTTTATTGCCCCTTCTCAGGTAGGTACCAACAATGTATCCGTATTGCTGTCCTGTCCCTCAACGGGGCCCGCTAATGGACTTTGGCCAGGCCAGGGTTTCGATGTCGTCGGACATGGGATGTCCGAGCCGCTACCATGTCGACATTATTATGTTCCCCGGCCAGGCACCCAATGAACCGTCTTGAAACGTACAGTAGCCGAGAGCGCAGGATCCAAGACGGGGCCCACTTGACGGATTCCTTCATCTGCGAGCAATCACAACAGCTGGTTCACGGCTGCAGTCGCCCACCCTCGGCACCGTGTGTTGCCCCAGTCATGAAAAACCCGCGGCCTCTTGGCACCAATCCCCGTCAGTTACGGACTTGGCCGCCTGTTGCGTCGTGCCGCACCCGGTGCCCTGTCAGAATCTCAGTTCCGTCGCCAGCGTAATATTCCCCTTCGGATATTCCACGAAAACGAGCACGTGAGGTTGAATGAGACGACTATCGATTTGGAGATGCAAGACCGAACGTCGACGGGGTCTATCCATGGTGACGGGATGCACAGTAAAGGCAATCCAGGCCAGAATGACAGCTGACTTGCCTGAGCTTAGATTGACGAGGGGATTGCAGGCTGACTGCCATGTCCCTCCGTCTTGATCCACAACAGCAATGGCCATTCAACGAGCGTCTGCAGTACTTACAATGGACGTTGTTGGGCGTTGGCTTACTTACGTCCAGAGTACAGCGCCCGGCCACAGTGGCGTTTATGGCCGTACCGCAAGCTCAAGCTCTGAAGCACCAGCCTGTCAATGGATCGTCGTCTGCTGTAGCGGAGCCGTTGCGCCAAGTTTGTGTGAGAAGAGCCTCTCACGAGCTTCGGCCCTGCACCGAAACGAGTGACTTGATGGCTGTGGCTGCGGTGGCGTCTCTAGTGTTGGTGATCCGGCCACCCATCTCGATGTATGGCATTAATTGCCCCGAAAGCCTTTTCTGGTCTCGACTGACGGTGACAATGCTTGATCGATCGTTGGCGTTTGTCACAAGGTTATGTCCTCGCAATAACTCCGTCGCCCCATTGGTACGTTTCGAATGGTGATGCCCCTGCTGTTAACGTCTTGACTAGTGGACGCCGGTCCATGTCGAGGATCCGTTTTTGTGTCTCTTTCTGGCGACGCACTTACGGGTCTTAAAAGAGCCTCGTTTCCTTGTCTCCATCACGGACTGTCGAGGTCGATTTGGTCTAGGCCGGGAGTGAAAAGCGGGACAGGCGTGATGAACGGACATGGAGCCTTGTCAGTTTCGCGACGGGCCCTGACGGTTTGTTGGACGGTTGGGCTGAGCAAAGACACGCTTTGCTCTTTGGACAATAGCCGCAATAATTTGTCGCCTAGATATTGGGTCTCCCACGAGAGAGGATCAAGCTAACGTGGTACATGGGACGATTGTTACCGACTGTATCCACAGTCTAGGAAACCTCTCATCAGTTCTTGACGGGTTGACCAATACCCGGCAAGGATTGAGTATGATTTGGAGAAAATTCTTCGTTTGTCGAACAATGGCGGATGTCTTGGGCTTGAAAGAGCGGCCGGAAGAGTTGACCCTGGACACGCAGTGTCGGTAAGAAATAATATCTTGGCCCGATTATGCTACCTTTTCGTCCAAAAGACGATGCCAGTATCAACGCCTAATAGCTGTACGTAAGATGTTTGGGCAATGCTACGCAAGCGATGCCGTCAAGCCGGGACAAAGGGAGGCTCTTTGAGGAACCCTTGTCTCTGCAGGAATAAGGGTCCTCGAGCCAATTCCTCGGGTTCAAGAGAGTTGCAAGTATCTACTAACTGTCTTTCTGGTTTGGAGGCGACTGGTTACACAAAGAAGAGCGCTTCAACTACACGCGGCGAGGGGCAAACCGTCTCGAGACGGTTATATGGAGATGGCGAGCGAGCCGTTATTTTCAACTGGTGACCATTTTCAGGAGACGGAAGTTCAGGGAGCGGGATGGTGAACGGGCCAAGAAAGGCCTCAGGAGGGAGCGGATCTCACGATATAGATCCACGGTTCCATAGGGCATGTTTATGTTTGGCTCGTGAAAGTCATGCAGGCAATTTCGAGTATTACGTACCAGCGAGTGGGATCCTTGGCTGCACTGACTACCTCATAGATGCATCTCACCACACGTCAAAGATCCGGTCAGGGAGTTTGAATTTTGGGTCCGGGGAGAAGATCCGCAACGGCGAAAGGAAGACGTTGCTTGTTGGTGGATATTCCCGGTGTGTGGTCTTCGGTGAGGGCCAGGTGAGGAGAAAGTAGAGGAAGGTTCTGTCTGGTGCGGAGACGGAGAAAAAAAAAAACTCGGGCTAGATTGGCTGGCAGCCTAACAGCGCACAAGTTGCAGCGACACAACACAACTGACGATACAACAGTGAAACAGAGAGAGATTGCGCGACAGGCGAGTCATCTCATATTGTTTACACGATATCGAATTTCCAGCAGTCTACAGAAAGAATCACGCCACCAACAAGAGGGAATACACACACACACACACACACACACAGCACGGTGCAAGAGTCACGGACGGACGGGGGCGAAGACCTAACCCTGCGCCCATATCGCCCAACTCGCACCGAATTTCATCTGAAAAACAGATACAACTGCCATCATGGAAAACGCATCTTCAGTCGGAAATGCTCTGCGTTCCGGGAATTATGCTTCCATTCTCCTCTCCTCCGGACCATCGGCGGGTGAATCAACTCCGGGCTCGGCCTCCGCATCCTCCGCCCCTGCTCCGGTGGCCGGGGCCTTGATCCAAGCCTTTGCCGCCCACCTGGCTGGTGCTGCTGGCTCCAGTCCGGCTCCGGATGCTGAAGTCGCCCAGGTTCTCTCCGTTGGCATCGCCGCCTTGAATGCCTTCCTCCAGGTCAACGTCACTGGTCCCATCCTCCCCGAGTCGGATGCCCTCAGCGCCCGGCTCACCAAGGCGTGGGCCGATGCTCAGTCGGATGGCTCAAATGGTACTCAGGATCATCTTCACAAGGCCTGTCTCAGTAATTTGGAAGTCGACGGCGTGTCACCCTATGCTTACATCCCCCACCTGGAGTTGTTTGCCCTGGCAAGGTACATCATTACACAGTCGCTCAGCCAGGCCAGCAGCGATGTAGTTGAGGTTGCCTCTGACGAGAAGCCTCTCAAGTACAGCCTTGCCTGGACTCGACTCCGCGTTAATGTCTGGCATTACAAGCTCTTGACGCAACCCAGCCTTGGACCGGGCTCCAACTTCACCCGCAGCTCTCAGTGGAGCGACGTGCCTACCCTGGCCTCACAAATTCTCGACGGCATCGATGCCGTACGATCACAAATCGTTGGCGATGAGGTATGGTCATCGGGTGACGATACCTGGAGCCGCGACGACAAGGTTCAGTTCCTCGTTGAAGCGGCCAACAACTACATTTTGCTTGGCCGAGACGACAAGGCCAGAGATGTGCTCCAAGAAGCCTCCCAAACTAGCGGCTTTGTATATGTGCTTTCTGGTGCCCTTGGAAAGAGGACCAAGTTCCAAGAGAAGAGCATCAGTCAGCTCGTCGTGCTGGCAAAGAGTGGTGCTGAACGGCAGACGGATGCCGGTGATGAGGAGGCCAAGCCGGAGGCTCTTCAGCTTAACAATGACACTCTGCTAGAGGAAATCCACTTCAGCAAGGAGGAAAATGGGAACGATAAGAAGGACTCTCTCCCTGCTGCCTTGGTTGATCTGGCGCCAGATGACCAACCTCAGCTTTCGCCCCTCGACCAGATCATCCTCCTTACTGAGGCTACTCTCAAGGACGCCTTCTCGCCCGTGGACACCTTGACATCCGCTGAAGTGTTGCCATACGCCGTGCGTGTAATTTCGGACAAGTCGACCAACTGGCAGATCTATACCCAGGCGTTGCTGGTGCGGTCTCGGATAGAGGTTCACCGCAGCCGAACTCTTGAGCGTGGTGTACTTCAACTGCAGGCTGTTTCCGACCAGGTCCTGACTGACACCACGGCTGAAGTTCAGCAAAAGGCTGAGGCAAAGGAGGAGGGCGCCGAAACGGATGCCCCAGCTATTCAGGTTACTACCCCTGAGCAAAACACAAAATCGCTTCAGAGCAAGCCCACGACCTTCCTTCCAGCTCCCAAGGCCTCAGAGTCCGCACCAGCGCATGTGCGTCTTCAGTACATTCATGCCCTCTCCTCTCCCCCACGATGGCACCTGGAGTCTGAACTTGCCTACGCCTGGGTTGGTGTTGGGTCTCTGGGATCGGCGCTCGAGATCTTCAAGCGTCTGCGTCTCTGGGCTGAAGTCGCCCTGTGTCTTGCTACAGCCGCAGCAACTGAAGATGAGGATGGTCGTGGTAGCGGCGGCGAGGAGAAGGCCAAGGGTATTCTTCGATGGAGGCTATTTCACCGGACTGGAGACTCGGCATCACCCTCGGATCCTGATGATGAGGATATTGGAGACGACGTGACACGCCTCAAGGGCTCAGACTTTGAAGGCCCTGAGCGAAATCCACCACCCCCTAATGCTCCTCGTCTCTTCTGTATTCTGGGTGACACCGAGAACGAACCGGCTCACTACGAACGCGCGTGGGAGATCTCCAAGCACCGCTACGCACGCGCTCAAAAGTCTCTCGGCGAGCACTACTTGCAGAACAAGAAGTGGGAAAAGGCCCGTGACGCCTACAAGAAGGCCACGACCGTCAACCGTCTCAGCCCCGAGATGTGGAGTCGTCTTGGAGATATTAACCTGCGTCTTGCACAGTTTGGCGATGCTGCCGAGGCCTTCAACCGGTCTATTGGATGCGCGAGTGACACAGCTGGAGGTGAAGATGCTCGAACGTGGAGTAACCTGGGCAGTGCACTCTGGAGTCTCTACTGCGAAGTCACTGCTGAGCCCAAGGATGAGATTACGAAAGAAGTTGTTACTCAGGCACCCGCCGAGGACGAAGAAGACGACGTGGTTACTGCCGTATCTTCAAAGCCATCGGATCGCGATCCAGCGACACTCCTGGCCCAGTCTCTTGCCGCCTACAAGAAGGGCGCCTCGATCGCTCACGACAACTGGCGGATCTGGGACAACGTGCTCACCCTGGGTTCGCGCATGCGACCTCCTGCGTTGGCCGACATGATCCTCGCTCTCAAGCACATCATTCGCATCCGTAAGTCTGAGGACGCTATCGATGTTGATGTCGTTAGCGCCCTACTCCAAGATGCCGTCCTCTCTGTCGAGAAGAAGACCAGCTCGGGCGTCTACGATCCTCCTCGCGGATCCCCCGAGAGATTGGTCATGCGACTTTTCGAGGAGGAGATGGTGCCCCTGATCACACAGAGATCAGAGCTGTGGACGCTCGTCTCCCGTCTCCGCGCCTGGAGGAGAGACCACGCCGGTGCCATCGAGGCAGCGGAGCGAGCATGGCGTGCAGCCGTGGGAACCGCCGGAAGCGGCCTCCTGCCCGGCACGGCATCTACGACGGCCGATGAGGCGCGAGACTGGACAGTCGATGAGGGTGCTTGGTTGATTGTCGTTACAAGGACTGATGAGTTGGTATCGATGCTGGAGAACTGGGGCCCTGATGTCGAGACCATCGGCACAAAGTGGAAGGGCAAGGCTAGGAGCGCGATAAGGAGCGTCATGGGCAGGGGTCGGGAGAATTGGGAGGGGAGCGAAGGATGGAAGCTTTTGGAGAGCTTGATGGAGGGTTTGAAGACCTCCTGAGGTTCATGACAGACAACGTGAGGGTCAAAAATTAAAAAGGGGAAAAGGGAAATGAGAAATGTGTGAATGATTAGATGGGACGGGTTGATAGGTATAGACAAAAAAAAAAGTGAATGCATACCACCCATGACAAGTAGTCAGTCCATGGAAAAGATGACATTGTGGAATGTATCAAGAGAGATAGATACACGAGGAGCAGGTATCACGGCCAGACTTCAAATTCCCTCAACAACGCTCACATGTTCACACACTAACACACTACCTACACACGACACAATACCTGGCATCTAATACAATCGCTCCCTTAAAACATCATAGCATAGCGCTTCCACCACCTTGTCCGACAAGACTTTTTCCGCACATGAACCCCCCCAGCCCTTTTCATCAAGCGTTGTCTCCGTACCGTTTCATTGTCCATCATCATCAAAAACCATAACCTCCTCCACAACCCACCACCCGCTTAAACTGACCCCCAGAGCTTCAATACAAACAGCAAGCTTTTCGAGTCTTGAGACATTTGCCGATGGGGACCATCCAGAGCATGACATGTTGCGCGATACAAACAACTCCAAGGCCGTGCTGACGAGTTGAGTTGCGTCCTGGGCCCATTCAAGGGTGAGACTTCTATTTCCTTCCCTTCTTGCGGCCAGGAACCACCTTGAAACCGGCGGCCTGCATACTGGCATCGTCACGGGGTCCAGCAGCAATGCCGGCGGCGTTGTTCGAGCTTCCCTTCTTGGCAACTTCGCTCCAGCCACCGCCATTGCCGCCCTTGGCATCAGCAGGCTGCTTCTCAACTACACCGCGCTCAGCAAGCTTCTTGCGGCGGATAAACTCCTCGGCGAAGTGGCGACCATCCATGGTGGTAGAGTTGGCGTAGACGGCATCGGCGATCAAGCCCGAGTCCAGAGGGAGGATGTTGAGGGTAGCCTGGAAGCTGGCAACTACAACAAAAGTTAGTCCCAACGGCCTTAGACAGACGTTATATCAGGTTACTTACTGTCGTTAACACTAGTGATTCCTCGGGACAGCTCCTGGCCAACCCATTTGTTGAACTCGTCCATGGCGGCGTTGCCAGTATCGGTCTTACCGTTGCCAGCAGTCGCGGGCTTGGAGACCGGCTTGACGGGCGAAGAGATAGGCTTGATGTTAGCGGCGCTGACCGATCGACCCTGAGAAGACGGACCGGTGGGAATCTTGACCTTGCCACCGGCACCAACAGTAGCCCATCCGCTTCCGGGGGGCGGAGCGGCGGCGGCGGCGGCAGCAGCAGCAGCAGCCGAAGCAGCATTAGTGAGGATCGGCTGGCCGGTCTTGCTAGCGAGGTTGGCGTAGCTCTTGGAGACGCTGGCAGGGGTGCCGGACTGGACAGTAGCCTGGCTGGCCTTTTGCTTACGGATCTCCTCCTCACGCTGAATTTCAGCCAGAGTCTTCTTGTTGGAAGATGAACCCGAAGGAGTAGAGCCAGATGTAGTTCCCTTGGAGGGACCAGGCTTGGACCAGGGGCTAGCAGAAGGTGCAGGAGAGCCGTGACCCCAGGTGCTGGAAGCAGGCAGACCAGCATTGGCAGCCGCAGCAGACTTCTCTCGCTCACGAAGAGCGGCAGCCTCCTGCTCGAGGATAGCCTTCCTCTGAGCAGCAGCAGCCTCCTCCGCCTTGGCCGCCTTACGAGCCTCAGCTTCCTGGATCTCCTTCAGGCTGGGGCCCTTGTGTCCCTCAGCACCGGGATCCTTCGCCCACGGAGCCATAGGTGGGGGCTGAGCATTGGCCGAAGCACTGGTATCGGGGGTTCCAGTCTGCGAGCGGTTGTACTGCTCAGGCAGGTTGGAACGAGCCCGCTGCGCAGTCGGGGCTGGGAGAGGGGTGCCAGTGGAAGCGGGAGGAGGGAAAGGCATCGGCATGTCGGGCTCAACTGGCTGAGCGGCGGCGGCGGCAGCAGCAGCAGCGGCAGCCTGAGTCTTCTGGACCTGTTGAGTAAGAGACAAGGCGTCCTCAGCTGCCTTCTTCTTGGCCGCGCGGGCAGCCTTGCCAGTCAGAACTGGAACCTCAGCAGGTCGCTCGGTTTCAGGGGCAATCTCGGGAGCAGGAGAGCTCTCTTCGGTATTGTCATCTTCGGGAGTCTCCTCGGCCCTGGCCGCCTGCTCGGCCTCGTGCTGAGCTCGAAGATCCTCAAATTCCTGCAGGCGCTCCTTGAATCCCTCAGGGTCTTGCTCAAGCGTTTCGGTCTCAGGGAGGCCGGTACGAAGGTTGGCATCAGGAGCGGGCGCACCAATTGGCTGAGGAGCACCGGCACCGGAAGTCTGAAGAGAGGCGAGAACCTGGCGCTCAGCGTTGGTCAGATTGGCCAGGTCATCGTCTCTGAAAGGGTCCCCGTTTCCCGAACCCGAGGGTGCAGAGGTTTGAGGGCCAACGGGTCCAGGCCCATCAAAGAACCCCCCCGAAGGCGGCACAGCGCCGATAGGCTGTTGGTGGGGGGGGCATTCCAATGGGGTTTGGGGAAGTGATGCTACCAAAGCTGGGCTGGCTCTGAAGGCTGTGGGCGCTCGAGTGATGCTGGAGCATAGGTCCTGGCATCTGGAACTTGGACATGGCTTGCTGGCGCATGACGTACTCTCGCTGCTGGACCATAAGATATTGCTCTTCCTGCTTGCGTCTCTCGAGGTTGTTCTGCTCTTCGGCCGTGAGGGTGCGTCCAAAGCTAGGGAAGACACCACTCAGGGGAGGCACAACACCAGTGGTGCCGGTAGGGGAGAAAGGGCCAGCCTGGGTAGGAGGTCCATGAGGAATGCCAATCTGGGGAACCAGGAAGGGTTCACGAGAGTTGCCAATTCGTCGAATGAGCTGTCCCAGGGGCTCAAATTCAGGATCTTCAACCTTCTTAACACGCAGGTCGGGGGTGAAGAAATTGGCCTTGTACCAATCATTCATCTCAAGACCAGTGAATGGGCCTTGGACCTGCCCCTGAGGGTCAAGGTACACCCACCTCATCCTGTCAGGCATGACCATCTGGCGGACTTGGGCAGCGGGGGTTTCGGCACCACCTTGGCTACCTCCGAAGGGCAGGCCGCCGCCAACAGGGGTGAAAGACTGAGGCGCAGTGGCAGGGATGCCGGAGTGACCAGCCTCACCAGTGCTGAAAACACCCTGGGATCGAGCAGCCTCACCAGAAGGGAAGAGGTCCTCAAACACGCCACGGCTAGCTCGCATCGGGCTCTCCGTGTCACGGGAAGGAATACCAAAGTTGCCGCGGCCAATGGCGCCGAGGGGGTTGGCCTGCCTAAGGTCAGGCATGGAATCAGAGAGGTTGTTCTCGTGCTCATGAGCCTGCATCTGTGCCTGCATCGCCGCAGGGAAAAGAGATCCCATCTTGCTGCCGCGGCTAATGCTACCAGTCCCAAGACCACCGGCGCTGCCAGGACCAAAGACGTTGTTGAGGTTGGACAGTCCGGGTGACTGAAGATCGCCGATAGGGCTGAAAAGAGAGCTGCCAAAAGCACTACCCAGGTTAGGTCGCTCGCGATCCGGGGTACCAATAGTAGGGCCACCAGGAGCGGGCCAGCCAGAGAGAGTGCTCAGGGAGGGATAACCCTTGGCACCGACGCTCGAGGTTTGGCTACGGTCACCTCCATCGTAACCACCAAAGCCGCGTCCAATGGAGCCAAAGTTAGAGGGAGCATCCTGAAGGCCGGCACCATGAGACTTCTCATCACCGGTCTCATCGTCATGACCGTGACGTTCAGCGGGGGGGCTGCGGTAGGGGTTAGTCTCAGACGGGCTCACAGGGCCTTCATCTCCGTGGCCACCAAGGTTCAAGCCCGCCATGCCAAAATCGCCCGTGGATCCCTTGATCGGGGTTCCTAGAGTACCTCCTCGGTTGCCCTGTTGAGGCATCCCAGAGGCGTCAGTATCTTGCGCTCCCCCAAGAACAGCGCTACCTGAAAGACCATCATCACCAAATGGATCTGTGTCAGTTCGTGGACGAGATCGCCAGGACTGTTGATTGAGAGGGTTCGGACTCTCTAAAGCCTTGCCTCCAACGTTTTCCGAGCTATCCTTGGGCATTAGATGAGCCAACCTGCTTCCGCCAGGCGCTCCACCCACTCGCTTGTCACCAACGGCGGATGAGGAGGGGAGAGCAAAGTTGCCGAATCCTCCGGCTCCAGGCGTGGACTGGTTAGATGGTGGCCAAATGGAGCCCATAGGTGCCATTCCACCCGTGTTCGACCGCATTAGAGATGCAAAGGGCGGTAGCTTTCCAGGTCCCTCACGGGAGGTAGGTTCAGTATCGGACTCGTCTGCCTCGGATTCCTTGAGATCAGTGTTCTTGCGGGGGAACCAGAAGGAGGGGTCTTCGCGAGAGAAGCGCCCCGCGGCTGTAGGTGAGGCCGTGGCGCTTCCTCCAAACGGATTCGATTCAAGGGTCTCTCGCCGGCGAGCGCCCGGTCGTGTGGCAGAAGAGGGTGAGCTAACGCCAAAATTGTTGGAGGCTCCTTGGGACAGCGAAGCCTTTCGTCCATTCGCGTTGGCCTGGTGAGCCTCTTTGTTCTGGGTTGGTGGCTTAAGGGGAGAATTGATTTCTGTAGTAAAGGCCTGTTGGCGGTTAGCAACCAAGCAACGTCAAACTGCAACATGAGGACGAGCGCACCTCCTTCTCCTCCAAAGACATATCCTGCAAGCCCATTGGAGTAGTATCTCCAGTTTGATCCCAGCAAGCGCCAGGCTCCTGTGGGATGTGGTTGTCGTTGCTTTTTCCCCAACCCCTAGCAGCGTGCCCATTAACCTGACCTGGATTCCAGCCAGATGCAAAAAGTCGAGATGCGTCGTCGCCCGGTTTTTGCGTCTGGAACATGTCTAGAAGGTCCTCCTTTGTATAACGTGCAGGAGGCAGGTCATAGGTCGACGTGGTCGCGGGGACAGGTGTAATAGAGGACTCGACGGTGGCTGGAGGCTGGACTGCATTGTCGGTCGAGGCAGGTGGCTGTATAGAAGGCTGGCCTAGAGGAGTCGTGGATGACCGTCGGAAGGTGAGAGTACCATTAGTCGAACGACCATCTCGCCTCACCCTGTATGAGTTAGTCAAAGTTCAGAGAGGCTGGTTCACCAAGGCCAAGATGAGAGGGGCACAGGAAGGGGAGAATCGTGTGACTGGGAGTCGAGGGACGGTTGCTAGGAAGTAGAGGTGGTTCTTGGACGACACCAAGATCGTCAACGAGCGTGTGTTCATGGCGAACAAGATCCATAGCGTGTCCAAGCATCCGTCGCGACAATCCGAGCCAAGTGATGCGCAGCACACGACATACTGTGCGCCGTACGCGGGGCAACGGGGAGACACAGTACGGCAGCACAACATGTCGCCCATCATCCCCAAGCCCGACGCGATAGGCACGAAAAAAAAGACAAAAGGCGAGTGGCAACGACTTACCAGTCTCCAGCAACAGCTCCCCTTCCATCGGCTCTTCCACTTCTAGAGTTAGGGTTTTGGCCAGCGGCAGCCGAGGCAAAGCTCGAAGGAAGATGAGTCGGCATGTTGAGTAAACACTATCGTAAACAGGCTAGTAAAGCAGTGTCGGTTGCGTCGTCTCGGATGCGTGATCGAGCGGACGAAGGTTGGTGGTGGAAAGGTGAAGGTGTTTTTCGTCCAGTCCAAGGGCGCAAGCAGTGAAATCGTGCGAGATCAAACGGCCGGTCGAGGCGTAGGTGATAATACAAGAGTCGGCGGACAAAAGGATCGCCGGTAGCTGTTATCTAGCTTTGTGCGTTCTTGCTGGTAGGCCTGCTGAGAGCGAAGACGTAGCAACAAGAAGTGTTGGGGCTAGATGTGCGAGGAACCGGAGGAGACACAGGCACAAAGGATGCTCGAAAAGCGTATTCGTACGTGGACTAGGGTCACCAAGACGAGGGGTGGCGGGCAAAATGATATGCGATATCGTCAAGAGGGTGATACTGGCAAGAATCGGCGAGAGAACGCGACGTGATCGTTGGAGGGGTGGTTTATGTTTTCGGGGGTCCGAGGAGTAGAGGGTTTCGTGTGAGGTTGTGGTGATGTAAACGCTGCGGTTTGGGTTACTGGTGAACGAGGAGGAAAAAAAATCAAAAGGATTGGATTTTTGAGCCAGAAGCAGAATTAGATAGAGAGGTACCTAGGTCTCTCGCCTCTCCAGCGCATTCGGGTGTGCCAGCCTCTTTTGGGCTTCCAGTTCGCGGGTGGGCAGGGCACCGTCCAGCGGGAATCAGCACTGTTGGCGCCCGATTTCCAGGTGAGGGGCCCCTGTGGTTTGGGGGCCGTTCCAGTGGCACCCCCGCCGTGGTTTAGTGGGGTTTTTGCTGGTTGGACAGCTGGCAGGTGGCCTTTGAGTGGCCAGAGCGCGTCAGGTGCCGTCCCACTATGCCTAAAGGGGTAATAAACCGGGCTTTTACCGGCATCGAACTTCGAATTTCCTCTGCAGAATATTCGACCTAGGCTCCATCTTGTACGGTCAGGGCTGAATCCTAAACGAAAATGGAGACGAGACGCAAAAGCCATTCAATTCATTTCTCGTCACCCGTGTCTTGTGTCTGTTTCGAATGCCCGATCGACCTCCAGCGTTTAGCCAGCCATCTTGGCTATTGGCTACCGAATTCCTGGGTCAGGGGGAATTCCACGGTTCGAACAAGGGCTGGGCTGGCTAGCACCACCAATCTCGTTATTGATCCGTCAATTTGTCGAGTGGTGGCAAAGTACTTCTCCAACATTCACGGTCACGTGCCTTCAAGGGAATGGACAAGGTACATCACAGTCTCCATGTCGCGTCGCATCCATCTCAGCCCCCGTGGATTGGTTGAGCTTGATACAACCACCTGATAATATCCAGCCCGCCGCAAACTGCAATGCAACACTCATCCAAACTTGAACGGAAAGTGGCAGACAATTCTAATTGCAAGGTGGCAACATGCATCTAGACCAACAAACGCCCTCAACCATTTCCCCCAATAAGGTTTGGAGAAGCAAACAACGCCAGTGTCAGGAGAAGGGAGGGCACAGGAAGGTCAGAGGGTACTATGACATGGAAACAAGCAGGACAAGATATTAAGGGGCATGCAGCTGCCCGGAGGATACGGTCATATTCTCAGCCTCAAATTCGGGCCCGAGACGGATACTGTGCTGTTGTTTGCTGTGCCATAGGGAATGAATGACTCAATGACTCGAGTTCTTGAGTCTATCCCCCCATCCTTCCCCCTTTTGCCGACATGCATCATTTCTGAGTGCACGGGAAGAGGCAGCCCTAGCCCTGTTTTGACACCTCGGGTTGCATCCCGTCCTCATTGAGGCAGTCTCATAATGTGACTGACAGTGTGGATTCCATCTGATGCTCCAGCGATACCGATATTCCAAGAATCTTGCCTTACGCGTGACCTCTATGCGCAAATGCAAATTTTTCCATTCAATGCTAATGACGGTCAGCTTGTTCACCTTCCAGTGCTTTGTATTCAGGCGTTCCCAACTTACGCGACGATAAGTGTGAGCAGCAGTGTACATGCCACTGAAATCCATGCCTCAGCAGGCCGAAACGAAACTTCAGGTGGACTATCAGAGCTTGACAAGCCCAGGAACTTGCAGTATTCCAGGCCATCGTAATCAGGCTCTACTAAACAGAACCGACATACGTAAACCGCAATACCCACGTACGCCGAATTCAGGCCAAGAATACACCAAGACCCGCCCATTACTATTGTAGCGAGCAGATGTGTAGACATGTCATATGTCCGGGAAGTCGCACGAAGCCAGCCGAGCAGGCCGATGCTGCATGTTACGACGAGCATCTGTGAAATGTCGACCGCGTTAGCAACAATTCTCTCAAGACTCTTCATAAGAGTACGCACCCAGAACATGTTGGCAGCATAGATAAATAGGGAGGCTTCACCACCGATGCGGAATACGAGGTAGAGCATATTTGTGCTCACCAGAAACAGCATCATGGTAAAGGCGCGAATACTGGGACCAAGCATTTTGTCTGGTAACCGCCATTGTCCAATTGATTTGGGCACATGGGGATAGAACGAGGTCCCTGCGAACCGAATCATCGTTGAGGCTCCAAGCAGGCTGCGGCGAGGTGAATGAAGGATATCGAGAGCACATCTGCAGGAGTCCGTGGCGGATGTCTTGGCAATTATAAGTCATCCAGCTGACGGTGATGTAGGGCTGCTTGCACCGTTGGTGTTTGTGCTCTGAGCCTATTGCCAGAGGGGAATCCGACGGACCTGACCTCACAGGTGAAGTGAAAGGGAGATCTGGCCGTCGATATTCCGAAGTAACAGTTCCTCGCAAACTGGCAAACTGGCCTCCAGATTCCAGGAGCTCTTTAGATGTTGGGCAAAAAGTGTGATTTGAACTTCTTGTTGGCGCGGTCCGGTGCCCTCAACATCATCTGATCTCCCAGTACTTCGAACGCAAATTGCTTGTCGGCCTTATTCTCTCCTCCGCTTGCATTTTTCTCGACCGGTACCTCGATACGAAAGATTGTGCCTTCTTTGGGGACCACTTTGAGTCCTCTTTTCTTGGTGATGATCTCCAGGACGAACTTGCGGTCGCGAACCACGACGCCTTCAATGCCAACCCGACTCGGGCAGTGGCTTCGAGCAACCTGAATAGGAGCACCATGAAACTCTGCACTGGCCAGTTTCACCGCCGCACTAGGACCACCCGTGTATAGATCGTTGCCAAGCAGTTCCCGGGCGTAGCCCAACCAGAGTTGACTCAGCGGCTCGTATATGTGATATTTCTGGCCATCCTTGGGTATATCGTGCAGGCCCAGAGTGCGTCGCTCGCGGGAAGAGAGGGGTTTCGGGCGCTGTTTCTGCTGGGCTTTCTTCTCCTGGCGAGCTTTTCTGCGCGCGACACGAGCGTTGACAGTAGATGGAGGTGGAGAGGTCGGTCGGAGAATGAGCGTGCGGTGCTGGATTTTTTCGGAATAGATTCGATTGACGCTGTCTGGTGAATGCGCCCGAGCCAGGAGATCCTGGGTGCACTTTTGCGCGGCGCTGGCCATGATTGTTGCTGACGAGAGATGCTGTGTTCTTGGCACTGGAAAAGTTGCGTTGAAAGATAAATTGTCAGTTAAGCAAGTCGGCAGTCGGTGAAAAATGTGCCGTCCTCCGATGTTGCCAATTTCTGGGGAAAGCTGGTCCAAGCTCCTCTTTCCTTCACATGCCACGAATCGGCTCGGCACAACCGTCATGATGCCCCACTTGGCCGATCTTTAGCAGACATTGGAAGTCGCGAACCTCTGGAACACGGCGAGAGGCGGCAATGTTGTTCCTGTCCCTGAACCGAAACCTGGACTTTTAACCAACCCCGACTCAGTTCCTGACGTGGCGTCGTAACGATTCTGGCTATGGTGTCGTTGAGAAGAAAGAGCAGCTGATTGTCGACCCATTTGCCGGCACCCGGACTAAATCTACACGCTTCCATTCGTCCAAAGTGTCCGCAGTCAAAAGGACGTCGTCAACCATGTCGCACAACAAAGACGCGGTCGATTCGTCGACCAATTCGGCCCCGGATCTTCAGATTTTGGGCGATGAGGTGACTCTTCAGCCCAGTGGCTACGTTGAGCCTCCTCCAAAGGCCATCCCTGAAGGAAAGGAGGAGGCCTTGATGGACAAGTTTGCCTCATTCCGCTCTGAACCATTTCAGTGACGTCTCCCTCCTTGTTGCCACTTGAGCTACTCTCCGCCTTATGGCGTCCCAAGGCGTACATACTAACAGCATTGGCTATAGGTTCCTTCGTGAAGTGTCGCTCTACGTATCTGGCCAGGGATGGCGAGCTTACGATCGCGTCATTGGCCAACCCGTGTTTTACCCCGGATTCTCGGAGAACATTAAGAGCATGGTCCTCTCCGCACCCTTTCTTCAGCAGCGCATCAGCCAGCTCGCCGAGCATCGCGTCGCCGTGGAAGAGAAGGAGGGCATGCTTCCCCGAGATGCCAAAGACTACAGTACCAAACGTTCTCAGCGACTTAATGAGATTGAGTCCGGACTCCAAGAGCTCGCAGAAAAATGGACCGATGACATGATTTGCAAGATGGAGAGCAAAACCTTCATCCGTGGAGCCTACTATCTCGCTACCCAGTTATTAACCCGAGCCTATCACCAAGGCATTCATGTCTCGAGCGAGGAAGTTTTGCGGTTACGCAAGTTTGCCGAGATTGCGGCCAAGAAGAAGCAGAGCATCATCTTCTTACCAAGCCACCGATCCCATGTCGACTACGTCTCTTTGCAGCTCATTTGCTATCGGTTAGGCCTCACATTGCCAACTATCGTCGCCGGAGACAACTTGAACATCCCTGTTCTAGGAAGCTTCCTCCAACACGCTGGCGCCATGTGGATTCGAAGGCAGTTCGGAGACGATGTTCTATACACGGCGCTAGTCCAGTCATATATCGATATGCTGCTGCAGGAGGGCTACAACTTTGAGTGTTTTATCGAAGGAGGCCGATCTCGCACTGGAAAACTGCTACCGCCCAAATTCGGCATCCTCAGCTTTGTCCTTGACAGTATCCTATCAGGTCGTGTCGAGGATGCCATCATCTGCCCTGTCAGCACTCAATACGACAAGGTTATTGAGACGGAGGGTTACGTTACCGAACTGCTCGGCATGCCCAAGAAGAAGGAAAACCTGGCCGACTTTTTAAGCGGCGGTTCGTCGGTTTTATCTCTCAAGCTGGGCCGAGTGGATGTTCGCTTCCACGAGCCTTGGAGTCTACGGAAGTATCTGGACGAGCAGTTGTCTAAACTGCCCAGCATTCCAACTGGCCTTGACACGGAGCACCAGCGCCCTGAGGTGAGGGCGGTTCGAGAGAAGCTCTTGCGTGCTGTTGGCTACCAGGTACTGGGCGACATCAACGCCGTATCTGTGGTTATGCCAACAGCTCTCATCGGGACGGTTCTCCTGACACTTCGTGGACGTGGCGTCGGCAGAGAAGAACTGAGACGCCGCGTCTCCTGGCTCACGGAACGTGTTCGTGCCAAGGGTGGTCGAGTAGCCCACTTTGGCAACGCACCTCTATCTGAAATCGTCGATCGCGGCCTCGAGGTTCTCGGCAAAGAACTGGTAGGCGTGATTGAAGGCCTTGCGGAGCCTACATATTATGCCGTCGACCGCTTCCAGTTGTCATTCTATCGCAACATGACGATACATCTGTTCATCTACGAGGCCCTGGTTAGTGTGGCCATGTATACCCGCGTGAAGCAGGGAGGCGGGCCACAGATGCAGGACATTCCCTTTGATGAGCTCAGGGAACAAGTCTCTTTCCTGTCCTCGCTGTTCCGCGGCGAATTCATCTTTTCTGGCGAAGGTCTCGATGTTAATCTGGACAAAACCCTGCGAGGACTGGAGGCAGATAATGTCGTCCGTGTTGACCGCGATGCTGAGGGCAATGTCACCATGGTTGGTCTTACAGACGATGAGAGAAAGGCCGGAAGAGAGAACTACGACTTTTACTGCTTCCTCATCTGGCCTTTTGTCGAGGCAACGTGGTTGGCGGCGGTCTCACTCATGGGACTTACACCCCCCTTGGGTCAGAATGGAGAGATCTGGATCGAACAGGGCAAGGCTTACAACAGTGCCCAACTGGTGAGTTTGCATTGCATTCTACAAGCATAAAGTCTTGTTTTTGGTCGATAAGAGTACTAACTATTGATGTAGCTCGGCAAGACACTGTTCCACCAGGGCGATCTCTCATATTTCGAGGCCGTCAACAAAGAAACCCTCAAGAACTCATACTTCCGCTTCGAGCAAGATGAACTCCTTCTCGTGGTGAAATCCAAAGACCCAAAGATTCCCCCACGAATCCAGCTCGGCGCTTCCTGGCGACCATCTCGAGATGCCAAGACCGGTGCTCTTCGCGCCGACGGCAAGCTATGGGACTTTACGGAAAAGATTGCCAAGTCCCGTCGCGAAGGCAAGAATCGTCGTAATGGCGCTACCGTCAGCAGTCGTGTTTTGCGGTTGACGGATGAGTTAGGTCGTAAGCTTTGGGAGGAGACGGTCGAGGCTGAGCGGAGTGGAAAGGGTAAGGTGCCCAGTCGGCTCAGCAATGAAGACAAGGAAGCTCTGGGGAAGAGCATGAGGGAGGCGAAGAAGAAGAGGGACGAGAGAGGAGCTCGGGCACATCTATAAGAGGAGGATATATATCATGGAGGTCTTGTATAACACATTTCTGTTGGTAGCGAGTTTTTGTTTCATAACTATATAATTAACCGCTAAGGATCCCTTGGTTTAAGACGCACTTTTATGTGTGCCCGCCAGATCCCAACTTCATCCAACTAGTGGTTTTCACCCTTTCTCTCAAATCCATTCTCTTGATTTCGGAAGACCAACCTCAGTCCTCAGTCAAGAATAATAGGCTTATTAAGCCTGCACCCAACTTCCCGAACCAGTATACTGCAGAGTCGCCTCGGTCATAAAGCTCATCTCAAGTTCCCTATAAGCGCCAGGGAGCTCGGAGATCATCATGGAAGTCTCGGCTTCGCTCTGGAACCACACGGCCACCCTACCAAGCGGCTCGATATCCCCAGTGCTGCCTGGGGCATTGGCGCTGATGTAGATCGGGACCTTCGCGCCGTTGATCTTCTTGAACAGGATTGCAGCGGCCCCGTTGGTCTCGTTGACGAAGCGGATGCCATCCTTGGAAGCTGAGGGGTCATCGTTTATGGGTCCGTCGGTGAAGTCTTGGGGTAGGGTGTAACTCTGGCCTAAGTTGATGTCGACCGTTCTTGTTGCCTCACGGACCAGAGCTAAAGGTTTAGATAAGCATGCTGTAAATTATGGATAGGTCAGGACTGGTCGTCACCTCCTGGTTGAAAGGAGCTCGTGCTGCCAGCGATGGCATACGAGTCCCCCCACTGGATCGTGATATTGGGAGCAACATCTGTCACACCCAGTCAGAGAATACTGATGGTATAATTGAGCAAGGGGGGTCCGTACGGTTGGTGGAGGCGATCACATTGTAGTTTACTCTCCCACCGGCCTGAACACCAGTGGCAAAGCAGAGCTTGTAACCCTGCTGGCTGAGCTGCCTGAGCATGGCATTCTCAATCTGAATGTTGAGTGTTTTGGTGGCCATTTTGAATTGATGGTTGAGAGGGATTTAGGGGTAAAGATAGGGTGTGCTGCTGGCTTGTGCTTTTGGGCTGTTATTGATGAGGGACAAGATCCTAAATAGAAATAGGATTGAGCTCGTATTTATATTCATCAGGAGCAATCTTCACTGGTACCTAACAAATGAAGTGGGTTGTCGATATATGGGACGCTTTTCCAGGCATGGCTTGTGGGTGTTGCTGGGCAGTCCTCGGAGTTTCGTTTAGAAGCCATTCACACGTAAGGACAGAGCGGAACATGTTGTTTGGGTTCCAGCCATCATGCCTTTGTCTATCCAAGTCAACGATGTTGTTGGGCGGTTGACCCTCAACACCAGACTGGCCCCCTATTTGCTCAACCTGCTCAGAGTACAGATGTTACTAACTACCTCTGAGTAGGCGGCTATGTGTGTAAATAATCCATACCAGTGGTATACTATGCAAGTTAAAACTTCTACTGCTAGCTAGTGTTATTGTTAAGTATGATATTCTATGGAATATGATTGAACAAGTATGTTGCCCTGATTACTATTCCAGATTATTGTAAAGCAAAGATAACGGCGAGTTTCTATATCTTGGTAAACAAGCAATGCTCACCTCTAACCCCGCAACCTCGGTATGGCTTGGAACTAAAAGAAAATTGTCAGACTCGGTAGAATCATCAAGGGGTATGTCTTGGGCGGGACCACGATGCAGGAGCATCAACCAGTGCCATGAGCTTTCCTCGTCTATATAAGGAAATATATTTGTCCTAACTATCTTTCTAGTCTCAAAATATACAAACAAGTCCAATGACATATCACTGTCCAAACACATTGGCATGGAAACGTCGGTCCTGAAACGACTCAGCCAGCCCTCATTCCATTAGGTTCGGTCGTTCCCCTTCAACGAGATCAAGTCCCATTCTTCTCAGATGTATTCTCTGAGACTTCCAAGACAATGACGAACCTCCGTTTCTCCTGATTCTGGGCCATTCTTCCCCGCACTTGATCGAGTTCAACCACGTAGAACTGGCTAGACAATATCACTGCACTTGAACCTTGAAGCTATCGACCCCTATCCGACGAGGTCATAAAAGTAATCGCGTCAGTGTCAGAATTATCACAGATGATCGGAAATAAATACATCCGGTAGCAAAGGAGAGCAGTATTGTATATTGATCGCAGCCAAGAGTTGGACTTTGAACGCCAAAAAGCGATCTAGAAATATGCAGCAGGAGCCTAAGCCCATCAAAGAAGCCCATGCCATCTTCTTAGATACTGCCAACCAAGAACATCCAATGAGATTGATCCATGGTCGTGAGCGTTAAGACGACCCAAAGGAGCTTGCGGACGTCATGAGCCGACTGTGATAGTGATGAAGGATCATGCATGCAGGACACCATGTAACCATGGCCTGAACACAGAGTCATCATGTTTCCATTGCTTATCTATGACACAACATAGGACGTTTTAACCTTAATCTCACCGCTGATCGGGTAAGATGCCAAGACTTGCTCACAAGGCCTCATGACAAGTGAGAGTTGTCATGACGCGTGTAATACCAGCGAGACGGATACCACAGGGGAGTTTCAATTACAAGATTTAACAATTTTGGTATTTCAAATGATGTACTATTTACGCCGAGCGCCTATTCCTTGAAACCGGGGTTGTCATCAACAGGATAAGTCATGCACAGCTTACAGACGAGCTCCAAGGTTGACGTGCACAGCCTTGGTGTTGCTGTAAGCCTCAAGACCCGCCTCTCCGAGCTCGCGTCCGATTCCACTCTGCTTGACACCGCCAAAGGGGATGTAAGGCTCGCTGTCCTGGCTGCTGTTGATCCACACCATGCCAGCCTCGATCTCGGCGGCGACTCGGTGAGCCCGCTCGACGTCCTTGGTGAAGACGGCGGCGCCCAGACCGTAAGCAGAGTCGTTGGCAAGGCTTAGAGCCTCCTCCTCGGAGCTAAAGCGGGCGATGGCAACCACGGGGCCGAAGATTTCCTCGCGGAAGATGCGCATGTTGTCCTTGACATCTCCAAAGACTGTGGGCTCGATGAAGAAACCCTTCTTGGTAGCGTCGACGGCCTTTCCACCAGAAAGGACCTGAGCGCCCTCAGACTTTCCGATCTGGATGTAATCGAGGATGCGCTCGTACTGCTGCTTCGAGACCTGGGGGCCTTGGTACGTGTCGGAATCCCACTGGTCACCGACCTTGCTGACCGTCTTTGTCGTCTCGAGGAAGCGCTTGATGAATTCGTCGTAGATCTTATCCTCGACCAGGATACGAGAAGTGGCGGTGCAGATTTGGCCCTGGTTAGACATGATACCCATATGCGACCACTTAACAGCCTCTCCAATATCACTATCGGCAAAGACCAGGAGAGGAGACTTTCCTCCGGTTTCGAGGGTGATGTTCTTGAGGGTCTTGGAAGCCATCTTCATGATCTGAGTACCGGTAGCGGTGGAGCCAGTAAAGGCAACCTTGTCAACGAGCTTGTGCTCAACCAGAGGGGGGCCAGCCTCGGCACCGTAACCGTTGATGGCGTTGAAAACACCAGGGGGGAAGCCAACGGCCTTGAAGGCCTCGGCGAGGAGTAGGATGCTCAGAGGGGTCTGCTCAGCAGCCTTCATGACAATGGTGTTTCCGCAAGCGAGAGCGGGGCCGATCTTCCAGGCGGCCATAGCGAGAGGGTAGTTCCAGGGAATAATCTGGGCGACGACACCGAGAGGCTGGCGGAGGGTATAAGCCAGCTTGAGGGGGTTTGTGGTGATAGTCTGGCCGTGGATCTTATCGGCCCATCCAGCATAGTATCGGATGGTGTTGACAACCTCAGCGAGGTCACCACCGAGGGCATCGGCATATGTCTTGCCTGCACAGTATGTCAGTACAATTCATATGTACTTAAAATTCCGTTATTGAAACATACCATTGTCCCAGGCATCTGAAGTAGCAAAGATCTCCTTGTGCTCCTCAATGTAATTGGCGAGCTTGTTCATCAGGATACCTCGCTCAGGAGGAGGCATCTTCTTCCATGAAGGAGCTCGGAAGGCGGCGTGAGCGGCTTTGACAGCCTTGTCGACATCATCGGCGCTGGCGGCATGGACTGTGGTAATCTCCTTCTCGGTACTACAAGTAATTGCTTATCAGCGCATAGCTCCAAGACATTGGGGTCTAGGGTACTCACGCAGGGTCAATTGAGGTAATCTTTCGGTCTGATGAGCCAGGTACAAACTCGTTGTTGATAAAGAGTCCAGTAGGCTGTCTGTACTTGACACCGTTAGGCGCCTCGAGGTTAACGAACAAGTCGGCCATTGTGCTGAATCTATGATGTGTTGTGATGAATCTGCTCAGAGGGGATAATGAAGGACGGCACCGAAGGAGCATCAACGGTCGCACGGGTTTATGGTACACGGAGCAAAAGATACGAGAACGTGAGACCCTCATGAGCCCAGAGCCAAGGGGAGCGCCCATCTTATAGCTGTTTGGCAGACCCCAAGTTGGGGAGGAGGGGTAGGTAGCTTTGTGAAGCAGAATACCTCCCAATCTCACTTATCGCCCGCCTCCTCCACACAAATCTCCACAAGGGTGGCGTCCCCCCAAACTGCAACTGCAGATGCAAGCTTGCTTCCGAGTGGAGGGAATCGAAAGGGAGGCGCAACAGTGGGAGAGCCTGTCAAGCCGTGTCTGTTACTTAGACAAATGGTGTTCTGGCGTGGGTTGGTGACCCGTCGCAAAGTTACCATTTATTGCCTCTTTTCGGTAAGGTGGCCATGGCCGGCGGCGGGCGAGACACAGGTCGGCAATTGCTTCCCGCCCTGCAGTGCGTTGCGGGCGCGGCTATCTTTACGCCTTTTGATACTGGTCATCCCAGGGGTCCAGGGTTCCCCAGAGCCGATGACCTGCGGCAGCTTGAGCCTATGAGGAAGTTCAATTGCAGACCTGAAAGCCACGCAGAGAGTTGTCGATTTTCTTGTCGTTTTGGGAGAGGCGTTGTTCGTGAAGCTCTTATCGATACCGACAACCCGCTTGCGTACCTCGGCCAACAGCCATGAGACCTGGAGATGAACAAGAGGGCCTTATTCTTTGCCATATCGAGGTAAAGCAGCTCATCTTTATTTCAATTCCTTACTTTGTATCCATGCCAACTCTCACGTTCATGACCTCCACGTCAAGCCGACTACCCCAGTTTACCAGCTCTGTGACGTAAAGACGTCTCCTGCCGCCGGGCCATGAGACCGGCTCCGTTGCCGGACCGCATAACTCACCATCTTGAGCTTAGATGCCAAGCCCTCTGAAAGCCCCCGCAAACCGTCTGTGGCTGGATGAACTGTGGCTGTAGCAGCAAGTGGCTACGAAGATCACGTGCTTCAGCATGTGATCAAAGCTGATATAAATCACGGGATAATGCACGTGACCATCCTCCTCACATCTTACAGCCGAATGGACAAGGATCCAGATCACACCCAGATTCCAAACAGGACAGACCTAACGCTATCCCAAAACAAGTTTCAGCCAACCATTTCAGACAAAGAAAATTTCTAGTCTCGGCCTTCGGAACAATCCTCATCTAGTGGACGTTCAAAATTCGTCAGCATGGCAGCATTCAAGCTTGTCTTAACCTGAGTCAACCATAACGCTCCGCAGCTGGTCGGTGTGTCGGGTGCTTACAAAACTCCGCCATAATCCGCAGCCTCTACCCACTCAGTTCGTACGAAATCCGTCCGTAAAGAATTGCGACAGAGAGTCAAAAAACAAGGCTCGGGGAGTCACGCCGGGGAGCATCGGGTTTTGAGAGTGGGTGGTCAGGGTTGTTCGGGATCTGCAGCCATTACCCGACCCAAGATTTGATTTTCCTCTCCCTTGCTTGCAAGGACTCGCTTCGTCCTTGACCCATGCTCCAACATTTCATAGGGCTGCTACAGCACCATTCCTGCTGACGCGTGAGATGAGATACAAGGTGGACGCGGACATATTTTTTGTGAGGAGAAGGAAGCAAAACAAAAGGCCTTGTCAAGGGATGATGCCATCCTAGCCCCCTTAAGTCCGGAGCTACCGATGGTTGCCGGATCTTACACCAACACAGCCCATACAGATCTGCAGCTCACCTTTGGGCTATCTCCAGCTAACTCCAGTCACAACCATGGTGTTGTACAAGAGCCTTGTGTGTCGGATTAAGCATTCGTATCAGTGTGTTCCCACAAATGAGTCACGGCATGGTTGTCATCGTCTCTCTCCACTTGAATCCTCCTCATCTGCCGAAATACTGTGTATAGAGCGGACAGTGAAGCTTTTTTTTTTTTACAGTTATGCCAAGCGTTATCCTGGGGGTCGCTTCCTTTGAGGCTCCTCAATCTCACTGCAGTGTAGGTATCCACCGTGCCATCCGACTGGATACGGTAGATCTTTTTACCCATGGATGTTAGATCATCTCGCTCGCCAAAGGATGAAAACAGCCCAACACGTGGCAGAGATGATGCCACACGCGTCATCATGAGCCCCTTGCCATTCTGGAATACGCTCACGCTCAGTCAAGGGAAGGTTTCTGCGAATTAAGCTACAGGGTTCTGACACCACCAATGTTTGTGTTTCGTCCGAGTCAACGGACCAAATCTCATGAACCAATGCAGAGCAAGCCACAAAAGCCTCCCGTCTCGGACAAATACAAAGCCCAGATCGACCAATATCCGCACGAGATTGGGAGGTTATTCAACTTTAGCGTCAGCGCTTGCCGAACATGTGCGGAATATGCTTACGAGATGTGTGTGTGTCCCTCGACTCAGAAGTGTGTGCCAGCAGAGAGTGTGTGATAACGCTTGCTTTGCTGTGGCGGACATCAAGTGGAGTCCGCTACTCCGCCAACCCTTGACTGGCTGGACAAAGACGTTATGCCCGTGCTACCACTCGTTATTGTCTTGTCGGGTCTAAGGCAGAGCGGATTTTGGGGATACGGGTTGCATCTTAACTCCTGAGCACAGTCAGATTTTTGCAAATTTGGATGTATCAGGCGCTATGGCGGTGATTCGATATAAAGATGATGGTGTCTCGCCCGTTTGATAGTGATGGTTCCAGACCAGCTTCAACCGATAACAACACTCATCCACCTCTGGCTTGAAATAAGCTTAAATTATTCACACACACAAAAAGTCCAGAGCCTGGTCCTTTTTAACAGCAAACGATAAATCATAATGAGTGCCGAAAAGAGTAAGCTCGAGGTCCCTGAAGTGCCGGACCGCCCCGAATCCGCCACCTCGACCCTTCGAGGTGAAGACCTTCAGGAGAAGAAGGAGGAAGACGTTCAGGACAAGAAGGAAGACGAGGAGGTTGAGGATGTCACTGATGGCACTGTCGATGGTGGAGATGAGCTCAGTGAAGATGAGTACCCATCGGGTATCAAGATGTTCTTCATCGTTCTCGCTCTAGTCCTCAGTGTTTTCCTCTTCTCCCTTGATTTGGTGGGTTACTACACCATTACCCCTTAGCTACCTACCCAACATGCTGACCCCATCACCAGACTATCGTTGCCACCGCTATCCCCAAGATCACTGAAGAGTTCAAGGGTCTTGATAAGGTTGGCTGGTACGGCGCATCCTTCTTCATGACTGTCGGCGCCTTTCAATCAACTTGTAAGTCATGAAGTCCCTGAAGCCTCCCCTCAGCCCTATCGCTAACTCAAAAACCCAGGGGGTAAAATCTACAAGTACTTCCCTCTCAAGACTTCCTTCATCGTCGCCATCCTCATCTTCGAGCTCGGATCCGTCATCTGCGGTGCTGCCCCTAATGCCGAGGCCCTCATCACCGGTCGTGCCATCGCTGGTGTCGGCGCCGCTGGTCTGGGTGCTGGAGCCTATACCATCATCGCCTTCTCTGCTCCTCCCAAGAAGCGTCCTGCTTTTACCGGTATCATCGGTGCCGCTTATGGTGTTGCCAGTGTCATCGGTCCTCTCCTGGGTGGTGCCTTCACCGATCACGTCTCTTGGCGATGGTGCTTCTACATCAATCTTCCCATCGGAGGTGTCTCTGCCGGTATCATCTTCCTCTTCTTCCAGACTCCTCGTACTGCCATCCCTGAGAAGGCTCCTCTCCTTGAGAAGATCCGACAGATGGACCCCATCGGCATCATCCTCATGATGGGCGCCACCATCTCATACATTCTCGCTGTCCAGTACGGTGGCCAGGCCCATGCTTGGGACTCCTCCGTCGTCATCGGTCTCCTTGTCGGCTTCGTCCTCATCATCGCCGCCTGGGTCTTTGCCTGCTGGTACCAGGGTGAGCGATCCATGATTTCTGCCCATCTCATCAAGGACCGCACTGTCGCCGTCATGAGCGCCTTTGCCTTTGTCTTTGCCGGCGCCTTCTTCCTCGCCATCTACTACATTCCCATCTACTTCCAGTCTGTTCACGATGCTAGCCCCACTAGCAGTGGTGTCCGTAACCTGCCCTTCATCATCGCTGTCACCTTCGCTACCATCGGAAGTGGTGCTATGGTCTCTGCCACTGGTTACTACCAGCCCCTTCTCATCGGCGGTGCCTCCATTGCGACCATTGGTGCTGGTCTTCTGTACCTCCTCAACGTTGACACCTCTACTGGCAAGTGGATTGGTTACCAGATCGTTGCTGGCGCTGGTTGGGGCGCTGCCTTCCAGATCCCCATGATTGCTGTCCAGGGCAGTGTCAAGCCCAAGGACCTTGCCTCTGCTACCGGTATCCTCCTGTGTAAGTTTACTCTTCTCGGCTCGGTAATAACCATGTTACTAACAAGTTGCAGTCTTCCAGGGTCTTGGAGGTGCATTCCTCGTCTCTGCTGGCCAAGCCGCCTTTGTCAACCAGATGATCTCATACGTGATCGAGCACGCTCCTCACATCAGCAAGGAGACTCTCATCCTCACTGGAGCCACTGCCATCCGTGACTCTTTCTCCGCCGAGGAGCAGCCCATCGTCATTGACGGATACATGCACGGTCTCAAGGTCACCTTTGCCATGGCCATTGCCGCCACTGGCATCACCACCATCATTGCTCTCGGTACCCGATGGAAGAAGCTCAACCCTGAGAACATCCAGGGTGGCATGGCTTAAGATTTCGATCTGGCTGCATATCTGCTTATGAATTGGATAATACAAAATGGACAACGCATAGAGGTTGATTGTGGAGACTGTCTCCAACTATGACGGACAATATTAGGTACAACAGGAGGAATTAGTGGCATAGAAGCAGGCGTTCAGGATTTATACTAGACGGACATAATCTCCTATACTTTATCATTAATGACATAGAAGAGAATTTCATAACTATTCCTTAACAATACTATCTCATACATAGGTACACACATGCATATGCAAGTGACTAGGTAGCCGCGTCAACTTAGTTCCAAATAATTTCACCGACAACAAAGTTCCATAGTCCCTTGCCCTCGAACGGTGACAATGCGGGAGTAACCTTGCATCACATCTCCTAGACTCATTGTGTATAGTTTGTACGTAAAGATCCTCACATTCACGATGTTACCCCTTGTTGGTGGTAACATCCATGACCTGATGGTGATCGACCAACATACATGCCCCCTGAAGATATCCTTGTCAAAGGAAGCTGCCCCGGTAGATCCTCCTCCAGTATCATCATGACTTTAATTTGTGTATTGAGCCTCATGAATAGAAAGAAGCTAGGAAACTGGCTGTTGAAAATGCCTTTCCAATGCTGAGCTGTAGGGTAGCTCTCACATGAAAGAAACCCCTCAACTCCAAAAAATAATGCAACTCCCCTGTATTCTCCAAAAAAAAAACTCGAACCCCACCAAAAAACGCTGCAGGTACCGCGGCGTCCGCGTCCATCTTCAACCGCCGCCCGTCCCCAAAACTCCGCCGCAGAAACCATCACGAGAAGGATTCTCCTCCCCCTTCTCTTTCGCCATGGGATAATCCCTGCCCCGGTTAGTTCTCTCCCCCCTCTCTTCTCTTTACACTTTTCGCATTGTTATTAAAAAGATGTCAATCGCTCTTTTTTGTAATTCGGTCGCAATGCTCCTCCTGCGTCTTCTCCGACATCGCTGCTCCTCGATACCTTCAACAGCTTCTTCCTTCACCTCGGTCCGCACCATGGCTTCTGCCTGCTCCTCCTCTTCGTCCGTTGAGACGCTCCCCAAGTCTCCCATCCGAGTCCTGCGCACCGTCGAGTCGTTCCGCCGTTGGCGCCAGCCTCATGTCATCAACCACCGCTCCGTTGGTCTCGTGCCTACCATGGGCGCTCTGCATGAGGGTCACCTGTCATTGATCCGCGCCGCTGCCAAGGAGAACCACCATGTCGTCATTAGCATTTATGTCAATCCCGCTCAATTCGGTGTGAAGGAGGACCTCGACTCGTACCCTGTCACCTGGGACGAGGATGCGAGAAAGCTGGCCCTGCTGGACAGGGAGCTTGCAGACGACGGTGGAAACCTGGGTCGCATCACGGCTGTCTTTGCGCCTAGCACCAAGGAGATGTACCCGAGCGGTTTCCCAGGTCAGGACGTTGACAGTAAGGGCAGCTTCGTCACGATTACTCCTGTCGGTGAAGTTCTCGAGGGCGCGAGCAGGCCAACCTTTTTCCGTGGTGTTGCGACTGTGTGTATGAAGCTGTTCAACATCATCCAGCCTGAGCGCGCATACTTTGGACAGAAGGATATTCAGCAGACCGTCGTTCTTCGTCGCATGCTTAAAGATTTCCTTGTTCCCTCCCAAGCCGTCGTCTGCCCTACTGAGCGCGATGCCGACGGCCTGGCCCTAAGCTCGCGAAATGTATACCTTGGTCCCCGGCGGAGAGCAGTGGCCATTGTCCTTCCAGGAGCTCTCCGTACCGCCGCCGGCGTGTATACTTCAGGCGGCCTGCGCGATCGGGCCACTATCCTCGGTGCTGCGCACAACTTCATCGCGGCCGTGGCAGCCGTCCAGGATGATCTCCCTCCCACAGAGCGCTCACGGTTCGAGGTTGATTACATCTCCCTCGCGGACCCGGAGACTATGCAGGAAGTGGACGAGGTGGACCCCACGCGCGGAGCCGTGCTGAGCGGAGCCATCAGGATGTTGCCGGTTGAGGAGGCCAAGGAGGGTGAGGATCTGGGATTCAGCGGGGGACCCTTGGTGCGTATCATAGACAACTTTATCCTCGAGCCCAAAGAGGCCAAGGAGGAATAGAGAGACGGAAGAAAGACAGAGAATACCCGAACAGACCGGAGCTGTTCAAGAGTTGGTAAACAAAAATAGTATAATAGACAGGAGAAGGATCTGCTGTACTTGATATATGTAGAATGCTCTACGGCACGAAAGGCGAAACCATCTACATAAGTACCACGAGGTTTGCCCAAGGGCAGTAGAAGTAGAAGACCTCTAGGAGTCTCTTGTTACTTAGTGCCATTTGACTCCAACTCTCTATCCTCACTTTGTAAGTTTCGCTATCTGTGATCTGAAAACTAGAGCAACACAACGATGGAGATTATTATCACTATGCATTATTCCTAGGTAGTTTTACGATGGCTCGATTGGGCCAACGAGTGTTGAAAACTTTCGGATAAATATATCTCCATTCTACCAAAGTGGCTGGCAGCAAATGAAGTGGTCAAAGCTCTGAGCTACAGTGGCTGAGTCGCAGCAGCCAATACGCCGATTGTGGCACAGCAAGCTACGTAATACGCTGGTTGGGGCTCAATACGCTGTAACACCCAATATCTAGATGTAATTTGACAGTTTCCATATTGTGGATGAGCTCTTGAAGAATGCCTTATCATCTAGCGCAATAATTGAAACGAAACCAAGTACAACGGATAGCTGACCAATGATGGCTAGAAGAGCGGGGGTCTCGTAAAGAGTATATATTGTCTTGGGGTGGGATCATGATCTCGCGACGTCATGAGTAACCGCGGTACAACACAACACGACAAAAGCTCACGCGACATTTTTCTCTTGGCGATTTCCCCCGTCGATTCGGTTATCTACTTTTTATTTTTTTTCTCCATTATTCTCTGAAATAGTTCACAATGGAAGATTTACCCCCGGACTATCCTGATCAGGACCTCCTCCCTTCCTACGAAACCATCACCAATACCACGAGCCACCCCACCAAAAACGTCCTCGGCCCCGCAACACTTTACATCTCGGGTCGCTTCATCTACTCGACCGATCCCCAAGCACCGCCTCTGTACGAGTTCTCCCACTCTATCGGGTACCTGCACGAAACGGACCGCAGCGTAAAAGTCGAGCGGGTCGATCAAGTCGTCAAGACATCAGCCGGGACACCACAGGTTGTCCTTCGGAATAGACACCTCTTCGATCTAAAACATCCGACAGCTGCCGAGTTTCCCAACTTTGTATACCACGCCGAGGCCGCGACGCGACGTACGCTTTGCTCGTTTGGAGCTTCTACTTTTCGAGCTGGTGGGATATTAAGACATGGAAAGGGATATCGCTTTGAGCGTGCAGTGAAGGGCGCCGATCGAAAGCTTGAAGCTCAAGATGCGCTGTTCGAGGTTAGTCCTTCAAGGGACAAGGCGGTTGGATACGAGTGGAGGGATGCGCAGGGGGAGCTGATAGCTCGTGAGGTCAAGGACGAGATGGCGAGTATGAGCTTGGTCATCACTGCTGCCGAGATGAGTGCCGAGATGCGCGATGCTCTGGCGGCAGCGTGGATCATTAGGATATGGTGGGACTTGTCAAATGAGGATTCTTCGGCTATGCGTCTAATGATGGTGAGATTCAAGACTGTCAACGCTGTTGGCTATGCTCCCTGATGGATGATGGCTGATGGGATATCCACAGGTTAACGCATCACGGGGTCGAAGGATTGTGAGCTAATCAAGGTGAGTAAAGGGAATGCCTCTTGGTCATTGCGTATGTTGGCGTTTGCTGACCGACTGGTGATAGTTGTGCTCTGACAAGATACGCCGCTGGCTGGCGTTGTATTTGAGCTCACACCGCAAAGGATATGAGCAATGACAGAACGGACATGAATAATTTGATATGAGTTGATTTTTGAAGCGACAGATAGCCTGGAGTGATGATAGGTTCAATATATATCCCACAAGCTGATTTTGCCGTCTTTGGCACCAGCTGCAATCCAATGCGTTTTTCTCGCCGTGGCTATTCGCTGGTCCTTGACACTGAGGCCCGTTCCGATGAGAGAACCTGTTCTTCTGCTCACGATACTCTGGTCTTGGCTTTCAGACTCGTTCGGTTCTTGGATCTCATTTTCTTTTGCCGCGTTCGAAATGGTGACATCGGCAAATGCGACGGCATAGCATCCAACTTGATGCCATTTCAACACTGCCAACTCCTTCATCGTCTTGGCAGAGTACACCCGAACTTTGGAGTCCCAGCCTGCTGTGGCGAATATCTTGCCATCGGAGCGTATGGAGAGACTCTGTTGTCCGGAGTGCTTCGTGTTGATGGTCTTGAGAGGATCTTTCCAAGGAACACCTTTCCGAGGCGGAGTCGGTTTGCTCTGTGAGGATGAGCCTTTCAAAGCTGCTGATAAAAGGGATTTGGGAGCTTTAGGTTCTTCTTCTATTATCTCAACGACTCGCTCAGTGCTGTTTTGTGGTTCGGTGTTCTCGATGGGGAAAAAGAGGTCTGATGGAATGGGATGCTTGGCAACGATAGAGTCTGCGCTGGAAGTGATGAAGTAATCTTGATATACGCTCAAGGATAATATAGGTTGCGAATGAGCTTGGGAGTGATATGTTGTTGTCCATTGGCCATCAGACTCGAGACGTTGGACGGTGGTGTATCCATTCTCGAACGCGGCGATGAGTGTGAGAGCGTCGTTGTGATGGAGGAGAGCAAGACACATGGCCATCCCCGTCTTGTCCTTGGCCTTGAGGGTATGTACCCTCATTTGTGAAGGCAATGTATATATATCAATCTGTTCGCATATGAGTTCGGTGCCTTGATGTTGGGGGGAGACCAAGACTTACAGCGTCAGAGGCCAACGTGTTAGGCACAGCGACGAAGATCTCAGACGCAGCGTCAAAAGGACCGGGCGAGCTGGAAGTAGCAGCAAAAGCGCAAAAGTTGAGGGTATTGACTTCAAGAAGATGAAGCATCCAAGGCTGCGCCCTAGCCTCTGCAACATCCTCCACCGGCAGCGCCTTGCTAAGACGCTCCTCATCCGCCTCACCGAGCTTCCACACGATAAGCTTCATATCGCGCCCATGACTGTCGCACAATTAGCAACTCTCCCTTGCCAGTAAGCTGGTAATTTACGTGATAATCTTGTCATCGCCCCAGCCGCGAATCCCTAAAATAGCCTTTTCATGCGCGCGCCAGACGGCCTTGGCCCGCATGATTGTCAAGTCCCAAACGACAACGAAACCATCTGCGTCGCCTGTCACGAGTCGCTCGTTTGATCTGATAAAGACGGCGGCGTGTACTTGGGATTTGTGACCGCGGAGAATTGATTTCGGTGACGGTGCGGAAGATGCCATTTTTTTTTGGTTGGTGAAGGGTTTAGGAATTCGAGATTATGGAAGAGTTTGGCGAGTGAGGTTGAAATTTGGTTGGGTGGTTGTGGAACATCAGTGCGCTTTGGTCATTATCACGGCAAGACTTGCTCGTTTATATCTTCCACGTAATCATAGTCATGGAGTTGGTAGAGTCTTAATTATAATTATTAATTAGAAAAGTGTGTAGATAGTTCTGAAAAATAGCCCTATTCTTTCTCTCTCCCGTCATTTTCTCTGTCGCTGATTCATTTGGCTTGCAGGGTGGTGATCCTAAGTATCCAGGTAAATTGTGAGGTAAGTATGTAACTAAGGAGTAAACACTTGGAACTCTCCACTGTAGATTCTGCCATTTCGACAATCGCGATCCATGGATGAGAGAGAAGTGGGTTAGGCGTAATATCGTAGGAACGTTGGGCTGGAAGGTCAACTCTGAGAACCTCCGGGGAACGCCAGAGACTGTATAAACACTTGTTTTGATCCCTCTTCTTTTATGTCCATAGGTAGGTACTGCGACACGGAAAATGTATAGTATCATTGACGTCAAACATGAAAACCTTCTGTATACACTCGTAATCTAGATGGGCCCTCGATCGAACAGACCTTCGGCCTACTTTCGGTGTTGCACAACACCATCTGCAAGCCATCTCAAGATGCATAGACTTAAGACTTCTAGGCCACCAAGCTAAAGAGACCACCACCTCCGAGCCCAAGGACGCACAGCAGGGGGGTACCTTCTCCCATCATCGCTTTTCGACTCTTTGTTTTTTCAGCTCGACTTGGCGTGCCACGCAACCACAGAACTGCAATTTACACTTTTGAGCAATGTAGGCGTGTGTGTACCAGTACGACTCGAAGCCGTGTATCCCAGCACATCGTCTGATGGAGGGCGCTGCCGCAGGACGAGACAAACCGTACACACGAGGAGTGAGGGAGGGGAGGGATATTGACAGGCGAATCGATTCAATAAGCGAAAAAGGCCGGCGGATGGAAGGAAGAGACATGACGATATTGGTCCAAAAAATTTTATCCAGAGACATTTTACTTCCCTCCCCCCTTTTCCTAACGCATGTCCTGTCAATCCGGCTTCCGGCAGAGGACCAAGTCATGATCCTGGGCGCCACATGTACGATGCATGGATGTGAGAGAGAGTCATATCCGGCACATGGGGGGGGGGAGGAGGAATATTTCGCTCCCGTCCCAGTTTGACTTTCTGCCGGGGGCGTATATTTTCTTTTTCTTCTTGTCTCTGATATTGACTGATAGCGATGCATGGATTTGTCATGCAAATCACAGACGGGTTGCGGGCCAATGCCCAGAGTTGTAAGGGCCAGTCTGTCGTCTTAAAAATCTCTCACTCTAAAGTCTGTCTCTTGAGAACGAACGCAGTACAGAGAATCAGGCAGACAGACAGACAGACAGAAATTGATACACAAAAAGCCATGCCCGTGTAATGGTCTCAGCATCTGTCAGCCTGCCTTTCCCGAATCACAGCCGAATGCCACTCGTACTCGCACGACAGGGACCCGGACCGCCTACCTAGAGCATCTGTATCTATTGTCTCTCTCTTATGGATGGGCTCGCTACCTAGGTAGGTCGCTGCTCATATAGATTGACCCAGTGCCTCGGGTTTCGGCGGGACAGGGTAAACCCACCCCCCCCAAGAAGCTTGCTTGCTTTGCTTGATTAGAGTCTGAGAGAAAAGGAAAGGAGCTCGGTTATCGCTGGGAATTGCCGTCCCTAAAGTTTTTTTTTTCTTGTCCTTTGCAGGCAACCCGTCTCCGGTTCATTCTCTTGCATCCGTCCCCGTTTGCCGGCCCTATCGCGCGCGCTGCTCGCTGCCTGCCTGGTCCTACCTCCGACGGTGGGGCGGGCTTCAATCCCGAACCTGCTTTCGCGGCCTTGTCTCCCGACTCGGGGATTCAGGAACCGACCGGCTGTTGACCGTGGACGTGGATCCCTATGATTTCATCGAGTCTCTTGTTGGTTGTCTAGAGTGGCATTGAACAAGAGGTTGCCCGAGGTTGGAGGAATATCATAAGTCCTTGCCTCTGTGTTCAAACAACTAACACCTACCCAAACACTAACACCAACACCAACCAACACCCCCCGGCAAACTTGGACATAATCACTCAACCCTCACCTGGCCTCTTGCCCGGAGAGCCAGGCGGATAACTGTGTCTGCGCACCAAAGCCTCAATGACATCGCCGTGCTTGGTGTTAGCCTCGGTGCGGCGATGCAAAATGACGACTCTGGAAACAGACAGACCATGCCCTTCTCCCAAGAGTGGCATGGCCAACCATCGCTCTCCTACACGGCCGACAACCATCCTCCTCAATTCAGTCCTCCTCTCGAATTTCATCACCAGAGATTCCCGGTTTCCGACGGGACAGGAACCCATCAGACGCCGCCGGCAGTCTCGTCGGTGGAAAACGCCAGAGGGATGACGACTCCAAGAGCAATTGGGACCTCAGCTTCAACACCGGCAAAGGGGAAACGCGTGCGGACAGGATGCCTTACGTGTCGGGAGCGCCACCTCAAGTGCGATGAAGCCTCGCCGGATTGTCTCAACTGTCGCAAGCGAGGCCGTGAATGCAAACGTGGAGTACGTCTCAACTTTCTTGAAATTAACCTCCATAGGCCTGCTTCTATGCCACCTCCCGAGGAGTGGGCAGGTACGCAATTACCAGTCGATCCTGGAGAAGTTGTGCTGACCCGTGTTAGTCGAGTTCCAAGACGAGTCTCGAGAGATCGCATCCGAGTACCAGGGTGGTCTAGGTCGCTATGCCCCATATGATCTGGGCCCAGATGGTGTCAGCGAAAAAGAGGATCCGAAGCCTCTAAAGACGGAGGAGGAGTATCCGGAGCCGACTCCGACTGATAGGCCGGGCTCGAGGCGGCTCCACGATTATATGGCTCCTGACGATAGCACCCCGAGAGCTTCGGAAACATCTCTGCTTCAGCACCAGGATGAAATGGCAAGGGCTGAAGCCAATGATGGAGGAGGAATGATAAGCGACGTTTCCAATATTGCAACTCCCTCATCTTCAACGCATTCCACCACAACCCCGCGGCCAGACTTTAACCAGGAGCAACTTGTGGCAGTAAGGAAACGACCATCTCCGCATCAAGCAAGCATTGAGGTCGTCGATTTGGAAATGCCCCAGTTTGACAAGCTGTCAAGGATGGAGAGAGCACCTATTGAGCAGGGCTTTCACGACAACCCCATCCAACCATTCCCCAGCGAGACCATGGGACGCGACATTCTAACCTCGGCTGATGAAGTCTACTACATGCAGATCTTTGTCGAAGAGGTTGGTGTATGGATGGACTCGTTCAACAAGGACAAGCACTTTGGTAGAAACATACCGTACCACGCCCTCAAGTCGACCATGCTCCTCAACGCCCTCCTGGCTTGTGGAGTCAAGCACATCTCCCTCTTCTCACCAGAGAACCACGACAAGGCCTTGTTCTACTACAACACGGCCACGACGCAGCTTCTCCGCAGTCTGCAGAACCCCGACCGGAACACGGCCGAGTGCGCCACCACTGCCATCGTCCTCAACGTGTACGAGATCATGTGTGAGAAGCCCGCACAGAGGATGAGCCACATTGCAGGTTCAAGGGCTTTGATACGTGAATGCGGGTGGAATGCTAGGAGCACTGGTATCGGATCAGCATGTTTCTGGTTGAACATTGGAATCGAGGTTCTCAACTGTCTGGCGGCCAACTGGCAGACGACGTGGAATCCTGACGAATGGGGTGTTGACTTTGAAGTTTCTGGTCAGGGGCCTGAAAGTGAGATTGGGAATGAACAGGCGTGGGTGCATCGAATTCTCTACATCGTGGCCAGGGTTGCCAACTTTCGAGCGACAAGGACTAAGCCTGAGGACATGGGCCCAAGTGATGAACAGATCTGGCTGGGGAACCGCATGTCCCAGTGGCACGAACTGAAGAGGTTGTGCGATGACTGGAACAACAACTGTCCCAGGACGATGCATCCGTTTGGCTATGTGAAGCAGTCCAAGTCGGCTGCAAAGTCGTCATTCCCTCGCATATGGTAAGCGAACTCCTATGAAATATTAGTGAAGTTCCAAGTTAACTGGAGGTAGGATGATACAGCGAGAAGCAACGCTGGGTCGTTTGCTTTACCACGCCGCTCACTGCATCCTCTCACAAACACATCCCCTCGAATCCATCACATCCTCCGAGAGGATGCGATTTCTACAACTTCACCACGCATACCAAGTCTGCGGCATCGTAGCGCACACGAACGACCGTAGCGTTTCCATCGTGGCTATCCGTTGCCTAGCAATCGCAGGTGCTGTCCTCACCAATCCCAGCGAACAGGCCGAGGTTCTCGACATGCTTGACAGGATCAACACGACGAGCGGCTGGCGTCTGAGTGCTGTGGAGATGGAACTCAAGAAGGTCTGGGGTTGGGAACGGATGAAGTTACCCGTTTCGAGTCCAAAGGCGGACTCAAGTCAGAGTCAAGGGATGCCATCCGTAAGGAGGGCCTCTATGCCTTTGATGTCAGGGAGGGTTTCGACACCGCCAGTGATGGCTGCAGTGGGAACAAAGACACCGGTGAACCCACTGAGCTTTGCTGATTTCAAGTTACCCAACCATCCGTACCAGAACTGGTATGAACCGCCAAACCGAACGGGTTCGTTCAACCCTCCCTCTCTCTGAGACGAGGGTTCACAATCAACTTGTGAGAGATGTAAGGACTGAGAGTTGTGAGTTGTTGAAAAAAAAAAAAAGGGAGTGTGTCTCAAGTATATGTCGAGGTTTGTTTAGACGGCGTTGGAGTTTCTTGGCATGTCTATTAACTCTCTTCTATCTTTCTGGGACTTTTTTCAACAGAATTAGAAGAAAAAAAACTTGTCCTTTCTCTTTTCTTTCGATTGCTTCAAAAAAACCCTTAGGATTTCTCAGAGGAGCCCCCGCCGGGCTGGAAATTCATACTATACCCACCCGTCTTCTCATCCTTGACCATCTGAAAGTTCTCCGTGCTAAGTCCAAAAGGCTTCAATATACCATTCCCCAAATCCTTTAATTTCCCCCACATTTCTCCCATCTCCTTCTCCTGCGCGGCTTTCGTGCGCGGTGGTAGTTGTCGTAGTTGGGTTCGGACTATGCGGAGGTCTGCTGGTGCTAGACTTTCGGGTTTGGAGGCGAGGGTCTTGTAGTCTTCTTCTGCTCCAGCTAGGTTTTGCCAGCCTCCTGCTTCGGAGCGGGCTCGGGCTCGGCGCATGAGGGATTTACTGCGGATGCGTTGGATGTTGGCTTTGAGAGTCTTGACGGCGTCGTCAGAATCAGGAGCTGGAGCGGCTTTTGTAGCGCCAGAGCTGACAATCTCCTCTTCAACGTCATCATCCTGCTCCTTTTTCTCCTCTTTCTTTCCATCAGGATTCAGTAGTGGATCCTTTTGTTCAAGCTTCTCCAGAGAACTTAGGGCATCTGAGGCGGCTTTGATGGCATCCTTCCATTGCTCTAGCTTGAGGTGACAGGCAGCAATGTTGCTGTATACTACAGCTCGTGGAAAGTATAGATACTTTGGACAAGAGGTGATTGCATCGTCGTACTTGTCTAGAGCGTTTTGATACTCTTTGGAAGCAAAGAGGGCGTTGGCTTCTTCCTTGGCAGCGGTGGATTCTTCGACCAGGGCCTAAGGATGTTAGATGACTGAGGCCTAGCTTGATGAAGAGAGTAGAGTTTGAAGGAGTTGAGAAGTATGAGAATTATTAAATGGAGTGACTGGTATATAACGTGGTATATCCATATAGATTATGCAGGGTAAAATCCAACATACTTGTTCCTCTTCAGGTGAAAACCTCAACTCCTCACCATCAACACCCTCAGCCTTATCCTTGACCACCTCGACATCTGGCTTCTTTATCGCGTCATCCTTTTTGTTATCGGTTGAGCTCATTTCTGTTGTGGTCCAGAGGAGTCGTGTCACTATTGACGTGATGCAGGCTAGGAGTTGCGAGGTTTGACGAGGTCAGTCGGTGAGGGTTAAAGAGTTTTTCAGATATGAACCACGTAACTAGCAGTTTAAAAGAAGAGAACACCTTGAGAGAGTGTTATGAAGAAATGGAGATCCACACGCTGCAAAGTCGCTGATGTGATGGAGACGTGATGCTGTCGTGTCTAGGTTCACTTTAAGGAAGATCGACTCCTGATCGACGGACAACCATGAGCCTCACGGCTCCAGTGGAGGTTGTTCCCGGCGACGGAGCAATCTAGTCCATATCCGGTTTAGTCGCAAACGACATCCACTGAATCAGTCCCCGCTGCGGGGGGACCTCTAGTGAGGATCTACTGAGGGGCTCGCCTACAAACGCTTATCGCCCAACACTCCCCGCCACGTGCAAGTGAATCACGGTCAGAAGAGTCACTTCTTCTCCTGCTATCGCTATCACTGCCCCTCCAACAGCTGAAAGATACAAAAAAAAAAACCTCGATCGCAATCTCTCTCTTCTCTTTTTCTCCTCAAGCTGAGCTTCCCTCTCTTTTGGCACTTTGTACTTGCTTTTCTCTGCTTGATACCCATTTGCCTTTCTCGCACCCTTTTGTCCGCCGCAATGGCTCCTCGTACCGAGTATGTTTTTGATCTGCTGCGATAACGAAAAACAATCAACGCTGACCATGAGCTTCTACAGCTTCCCGCCCGTTCGGGCCTGCCTGTTCGACATGGACGGCCTCCTTCTCGATACCGAAGACATCTACACCAACTGCATCAACATGATCCTCGAAAAGTACGGCAAAGGAACCCTGCCCTGGTCCATCAAGGCCAAGCTACAGGGTCGACCTGGACCCCAGGCCAACAAGATCTTTCACGACTGGGCTCAGCTTCCCATCTCCCCCGAGGAGTACCTCGCCGAGAATACTGCCCTGCAGAAGAAGCTGTTCCCTCATACTCAGCCTCTGCCTGGTATTGTCGACATGCTGGGTCACCTCGGTCGCACTCGTTACTGGGAGGTCAAGGATGGTGCTGCTGTCGCTGAGGCCAAGACCAACGGCCGAGATGGTGAGCCTCACCGCGTTCACATTGCCCTCGCTACTAGCTCCCACCTGGGCAACTTCCGCGTCAAGACGGATCACCTTAAGGAGTTGTTTGCCGTCTTCCCTTCGCACCGTCGTGTCCTGGGTGACGACTCTCGTCTGACTCCTGGTCGAGGCAAGCCCCTGCCTGACATTTTCCTTCTCGCTCTCAAGACCATCAACGATTCACTCCCCGCCAGTGAGCGACCCATCACCCCCGAGGAGTGTCTTGTATTCGAGGACTCTGTCCCCGGCGTCGAAGCTGGTCGTCGTGCCGGTATGCGCGTCATTTGGTGTCCTCACCCGATGCTGAAGAAGGAGTACGCTGGACGTGAGGAGGAGGTCCTTGCAGGCCGTACCGGTGAGGCCGGTGAGGTTGACCTTCATCAGGTCGGGGAGCTCAACGACGGCTGGGCCGAGTACATGAACAGCCTGGTCGACTTTCCCTACGACAAGTTTGGCATCGTTGTTCCATCGATCGAGGTCGAGAAGGAGGATTGCATGAAGGAGTCTCCCGAGGAGGTTGTCGCTGAGGCCTGAGGCAGAGACGTTCGATGAAACGGACGATATCGTTGGTGGTAGCCGCCCGGCCGTTGGATTTTCGGGCCGCGCATCTCAGGCGCGCATGGACCTGGATGCGCTCTTTTCGGATCGGACAGACTCGGGGAGAAAGGATCGAGGGGATGGATGGATAGACAAAAAAAAGGGGGTTAACGGTTAAATAAAAAAAGGAAACTGGAAACCATAGAATTGTTCAGTAGACAAAAATTGGATGCTGATACTCATGAATATAATGAAATCAAAATGCCCAGACTCCCCCCCCCCCTCATATTCAGATATCATATCGGGACCCCGTACTTCTCCACGTAATAAAATGTCGTCAATCTATCTCGATATCTTAGATCCAAGGGTGCGGAATGCGAGTGTGGGGAGATGGATGAGACCACTTTGTCTGCCAGTAATACCACTACAGTGTCGACTTCATGTGCTTTGACCAACGTGGCACGGTGTAAGTCGTGCCATTAATCGTCCATGCAACGTTTGAGTCCTTCCGAGATTCTCCTATAAACCATGGGTCATCTCTTATATATCGAACGAGACCTGGAGCTAGGCTCCTCCAAGTCATCTTCCACATTCAATCAGACACTCAATGGCTTCTATAACATCTTTGCCGCTACATCTCGTCGCTGACATCCTCCGTCTACTGGACAATATCCAGCTTCTACCCCCCGTAGTGCTGAGCCACCGAATCTTCTACTCTGCCCTACTAGACACACCATCCCTACCCCTAGACATACTCCGCTCCCAGATCCCAGAGAACCTTTTACCCTTGGCCATTGCAGCATACACGTCACAAAAGTCCGTCAGAGACCTTCACGGCCTAGACGCAGAATCCTTCCTGACAAAGTGCTACGACACTCCCCTCGTTGGTCTACTACACTTGTCCCTCGGTCAAGCTATCCAAGTCGGACGCATCGACGATGCCCTCTCGGAGCTGCGTGACGAGTTTACCATCTGCTCGCTACGTAGACTCTACGGTGTAAACAGCGACGAGCCAATCTCTGATGACCAAGGTCTCTCTGCAGGAGAAGAGTATCGTATCTCACGAGCATTGTACCGCTTTCAGATCTACCGAAACCTCTTTTTAGATAAAGAGGTTCTTGATAAGGAACAAGACCTTTTTCCTTCTGGATACGGCGATGACGATTATTACGATGATGATGAGGAAGATACAAAGCCGGAAAAGAAGCAGAAGAAACTCTTCTTTGATAGACATTCACCTTGGGTGAATGAGCAGCTGGCCTGCGTGTACGATTATCTCGAGACGAGACTGACCGGTGGTGCGTCCCAAGACACTCACTTCGTTCGTATAAACGGATGACTCCCCCTTCTACCACTTTTCTTTTGGACGACTTTTAACGTTTGTGTGGTAAAATAGTTATGCTGACCATCCTGTCGGCTACTCCAGCCTATCGTCAAGTCGTTGTTAATGGCTTTCAATGGGGTGAGAACCTGACAGAGTGGTTGACTGAAAAGACACAACTATTCGAAGAGCAACGATGCGTAAGTACCACTGACCACTCCAATACAAATCATCAAGCACGTTGACTAACATGTATAGCTATCCCTTGGTCTTCCTCGACTAAGCCAACTCCTCAAAGCATCCACATATGAAGAATGGCAATGTTCTCTCGGCGAAGCAAGCAACCTTTGCCAAAGCTGTCTAGAAGAAGACCTAGAAGAATTCAACCGTGGAAAACGACCAAGCGAGAAACGGGGTGTATGGCGAGTAGCAGACATGGACCTACTCGCAAAAGAAGTCGACGAGGACGACGATCATCCAAGACAGATGTGGACAAAGGTATACTATGACAGAGTACACGAGAGATTCCGTCTAGGTGATCATGCTTTTGCTCCTATGAGGTTTGTTTATGGACTTAGAGGTATTGGGTATGTTATGTGGGATGGGAAGAGGATGGAGGATGAGGTTTGTAAGGGGACTGTTGATAAGGCGTATAGGGGTGATACTGTTTTCTGAGCGTTTTTTTTGGTTTAGGAGTTGTTGCTTTCATGAGTTGCATTTTTCTCTTCTCTGGCGGATATTGGTCTTCATGGGGAGTCTGTATAATTAGCGACATTTCAACTGCGTAGGTCTGGCATTAGTGGCATAGGTATGGGTAGATTGCATTACATAGCCACGAGTAACAATATGAGCATACATTAGCATCATAACTTACCTGAATGGCTCTCAATCGAGGCTTACCGCTGAGAGTCGATCACGTCAAGGGCAGACAGGCGTAAGAAAATTAATTATTATTTTTTTATACCTTCCATCTTTCCCTTCTCTTGTCTTTGCTATCCAGAGCAGCATCACCATTGACCTGTGTTTCGACTTGAGCGTTCCTCCTCTCCCAATCTTTCCCAGATACATCTATCCCATCTCCTGCTCAAAGTTGTGCTCAAGATGCCTGCCATCAGATGTCTGATCTGCCTCGCCTTGGCCATCGCGAATGACATTATTCTCCATCATTCCCTTCCCTCACAAGATCTTAACGAGCTAGCAATGCTAGCTCGGCAGAACTTGAAGTTCATCCCAGAGGCGGCCATTCTGTGTGCTTCGACATATACTCCCGTCCTTCGTACAAAATTGTCGCTTCTCAACGTGAGATTTTGACGGGCTCGCCTCTGGCATGAACTTCATGCGCCCCAGAGGAGCAAACACCAATGTGATGTTTGCTCCCCTGGGGAGACATGAAGTTCATGCCAGAGGCAGGGGCTCGTTCCCCCATGTCGGATGCTGCGACATATACTCCCGTCCTTCGTGTGAGGCCCATCTTGACCAGCTAGCGATCTAGTCTCAAGGCATGCAAGACGCACCCCAGAGAAGCAAACACCAGTGTGATGTTTGCTTCTGTGGGGCCCCAAGAAGGGGTACCATGGAGGCTCGTTCCGCCATTTCGAATGCGCCAAAGGCCTTCAGAATGCCAGTGTGATGATATTAGGCCAGAGAGACATGAAGTTCATGCCGGAGCCAGGGGCTCGTTCCCCCATGTCGGTGAGTCGAAGGCCCCCAAAACGGCAATGTGATGTTTGCTTCTCTGGTCTATTTGCCTGGGCATGGCGGTGTCCAGTTCTTCAACTTTGGCGATGCTGCCAAAGCGATCATGAAGAGATCGCGCCTCTTCGTGATACACCTTGCTTCGGTCTCGACGAAGAATCCCACTGGTCATCAGTTCAAGATGCCGGGGGATATATGATACACCCAGAGAAGCAAACACCAGTGTGATGTTTACTTCTCTGCGGCCCCAATAAGGGGTATCCCAAAAACTCATTCCGCCATATTGAACACGTCATGCCTCCCAAGAACAGCAATGTGATGTTTGCCTCTCTGGTCGCCTTCGAAACATGAGATCTTGACAGACTGGGGATGTAGTCGAAAGGGTTGTGATACACCCCCAGAAAAGCAAACACCAATGTGATGTTTGCTTCTCTGGGCCCCAAGAAGGAGTAATATGGAAACCCATCCCCCTTTCCCGGTATGGTGGGACCATGGAGACTCCTCACTCCGATGTCGTTCCCAGTTAATTGAGCGACGCGTACACTTGTTCTCCTCATAATGACTGAAACGTAACCGAACCCACCCTATCAAGTAGGGCACATGGGTGAAATCTTTCATCCTCCACCCCAAAAAGGGGGCTTTGTAGAGTCGGCCATGTGATCAATGTCTTCTGCCCTTGAATTCGTCGTGTTTTAGGTAAAGAAGAACCGGGCGGCCCAATAAGGGCGTAGTTCGGGTACTTTGACCATCTTTTGTTGTTGAGGGTGATCTCACGGAATATCCGAGTTGCTTGACAAGTCCAAACAGCTGGCCATGGGCGTTCAGAATACCCGAGCTGCTTGACAAGTCCAAACAGCTGGCCATGGGCGTTCAGCATCGCCTTGGCTAGGGTGTTGAAGATAGCCTTGGCTATATAGTCCCCAAGAGATAATCCATGTATAATGAGCCGAGGTGAAAGCCTTTAGCCACCTATGCGCATTCAGGACCGCCTTGGCCGTGTGCGTTCAGAACGGCCTTGGCCATGGGCATTCAGGATCGCCTTGGCTACTTCAACGACCTCCAGTCGGCGAACCACGTTGAGTGGTTTTGCCCCACCATAGGGCTCAAGATTCATGACTGTAACTGCCCTCAGACGGCAAGGAGTTCGTCCTGTTAACCCTCCCAATGCTGTCTCAAATAGAGAGGATATGAGTTCGTTACGGTTGCCATCTCTCCAATATGTTGACCTTTGTACCCAGGTGTGTGCCCCTCGTCAGATGAGTCGATTGTTGAGCGAAAGGTAGTTTTTGTCCAGCGTTGAAAGGCCGGCCCTGTCGAGTCCTGGGGCCAAGGGCCGACCCTCTAGGGGGGTGTTGGAGCCGAGGGCTGGCCCAGAAGTCTGCTGGTCGAAGAAAAAGATGTAGTAAAGGCCACTGCCCCAGCTGCCTCCTGATTAGGACATCCAAAGAAGGGGCTGGTAATCTGAAGCAAGATGCTTCAAGTCCCCTTTTGAAGGAACCAAGCTGGCTGGTGTTCGTTCATGCTGAGATCCTCCCAGGATGTCTTGCGGTAATCGTCAACGTGTTGTAGATGAGCACTTGAGTCGAGTCGTGCCATAGCTTGAGGTGAGCCTGTGGCGGTAGTAGATGCCAAAGATGCGCGAAGTATGCTCTTGGTATTTGGAGGCGGGAGTCGGTGCTAGCCCAATGGGCCATATACAAGCTGGGTAGAAACCCAGCAGGGTGCCGAAGGATACGAATGATACTGGTCGTTCTCGTTGTGATGACCCATAGCCAGGCATAGCTGTCCTCGGTTAGGACGGGAAAAGAATTCCCTAATTTTTCTGTGCCTGAGGCGAAGAGCTAGACAATCGTCTCCATGATCTTGTCTCAATGGTACTGAGCCTTCTCATGGATGGTTGTGTCAATGTTGTGTGCCATGCAAGAAGCATGTTGGTAGACTCGAGTGGCAGAACGAGGCCCAGCTATATCTTCAGCCCACCTCGTGATGCTCAGGATACCTCAAACTCACGGATCTGTCATCGGACCTTGAGGCATCGGATACACATCTCCCGTGAAGATCCAGTCAAGGTCAAGGCCCATCTCAATGTCAGCTGGGCCCGTTTGCCCCAGAAGCCCTTGTCGAAGCTGAGGCGGTGATACACCATGAACTTGGCCATTATCAAGTGAAGTTCGCGTTCGCTTCCGAGGAACAGAGTCGGCCGCTGTGATTGGCGAGGTTCGTCGTGCTCTTGCCGTCCGTCCGTGGAGCTCCCACTGCCGTTGTAACAGGACGAGAAAGTCTCTGGCCCTCTTGGCACTCTCCCATGTAGCTCCTAGCTCATCTAGTGCCCTGAAGCAAGCACTCAGATGGAGACCAATCTCATTCTCACCTTGGCGTTGGTAATTTGTCACGGCGGCAAAGATGAGCAGCAACGCCGCTGAGCATGCGATTCCTACGCCTTGAATGTTCATACGGCGAAGTGCATAGCGTATCTCGTAGAGCTGTAGGAGTTTGGCAATGGCGTATGCTGATTCGACGCACATCATGCGTGCGTGTGCCGCTCCAGGGCCTTGTGGAGGGAATGGTTGTGCATAAGTTCGTGACATCCACGGGCGGTGAGCGTGTATGATATTTTGGTGATATTGCATGCTGAGGTATTGTTAGCATGATTCAGCAAGTATGGACTGTATACTGACTGCAGCAGGATGACATGTGGGAGGTATAACGTCTCGCGGTCATCGAGATCAACTTGGAGCACAGCGGGAAGATCAGCCCGCCAATTGAGCAACTCTTCGACAGTCCGGACATTCATTTCTTGCAGAGTAGCAGCTGGAATCTTTCTGCTTCCATACCTGTATCCAGGTCAGTGGTGTTCAATTCAGACTGTCAGAGCGCCAGACTCACAGAGCGTATCCAAGAGGAACCATTATCTCGCTGAGGAGGGTCCTTTGTCGGTGCAGCTCATCTGTGTAGTCTGGTAGAGGGGTGAGCTCCTCAAATGACTTTTTGGAGACATAAGGAATCCATTGTCCTGACTTTTCGGGTCTGATGTCTCCGACAGGCTTGGCAACCGTGACATCCTCCATGTTGATGCGGAACGGCCGTCCGAGATAGAATCCCCACATGCTTCAGAGTCCGTTAGAGAAGGGCAGCCGAATATAGAGGAGGTACTTACTGGTCAACGGTATACGCTGCCCAGAAAATGTCGCGACGCAGATCTGCAGACGCCTGGGTTACGGCTTTCTTCGCCACATACGGACTCAAGTCAACATGAAGAGCCATGTCAAAGGCCAGCCTCATAGCCATCCCTGCAACTAGTCAGTACTGGCTCATGTTTACGACAGGTTCACTTACCGCTATAGAGCCATCCCCTCGCATCTCGTTTACAGCCAATGTCGTGACTGCTGAGGACAACCATGGCTTGCACCGTCGCCAAGCAAGGACAGTCAAGTTCGATTTCAAGGAGTGCCTTGGCCCTGTCGGCAAAAAAGTCGGATAGGGATTTGGGAAACGTGACAAATGTTGGATGGTGTCTCGATTCAAAGGCAGCACCCAAGGAGCATCTCCACAAGTGTCAGCCATTGCATCACAGTGTCAAGAAGTAGACTTACATTGAGTTGAGCAACGCTTCTGAATAGTATTGCGTGTCTTCCTTGCTGTCGCGCCAGTTGACCCTCGCTTCTTCAAACATGGCTCGGTTCACCACATGGAAGGCTGCATCTTGCCAAGCAAAGTAGAGGTTGACCAGATGCTCCTCGAGGTCAGCGGGCACAGACTTGCCGATGCCAAGACGGTCGAGATATTCTTGCCCGTTGTTTCGAACAGTGCGATGAACAGTGAGATTGTCGGGCGCAGGCATCTCGACAAGATTGAAGTTAGATGTGGGCCCGTAGTATCGCACTTGTCCCCCAGGTCCTATTTGCAGGGATCCGATGCGATCAGAAAGCTGGTCGACGAGTACCTCGGTGCTTTCTGTGTCGCTGATTGCCTCGTCGGATCCTGGGCCGCTAGGTAGTTTGATTGAGTGGTGCTCGCCTGACCCAGGAGTCGGGAACGGAAGCATGCCGCCTATGGTGTCCGAGTCCAGGGCAAACGGAGGCTGGAAGTTGAAGTTTGGGTCTTCAGGATTGCTCCAAGTCCAAGAAGGTGGGTTGACTGCCAGAGACCCAGAGATTTGATCATCTGGAGTCGGGCGTCCGATGACTTCCAGGCCATCCAAGTCTCCTATGGCGTGTGGAGGAGCCATCAAATCAGGCTGAGTGACGACAGTGACCTGTGCACCATCGTCAACCCTATCCCACACCGGCAAAGGTGCCGGAGGAGGAGGGAGTGACTCTATCGCGGCATTCGCGTTTGGTTGGTTCTGGCCTGGTGATTGGCGAGGAGAGGCGGTGCCATTTGATGGTGCCCTCGCAGCATCTTTGCTGGCAAAGGTGTGCGTCAGTTTTAGATGGCCAAGTACCTTGATGAGAGCCTCTTGTTCCTCCTTGGGCATGAGTGGAGGTTCAAGTGAATTTTCGCCGATGAAATTGCACAGCTGCTCGATGCGTCCAGAGAGAAGCTCGATGGCGACGCGAAGAGAAAGTCTGCGCATAGGCTGGTGAGCATGAGTGAATGCGACAGCGGGATCATGACTGACTTGCGCTTGTCATCACCTGCTTGGTATCGGCAATCTTTGTTTTTGTTTTTGCAGTTGGAGCAGATGGGGGATACTCCATCACACTGGGGAGGTCAGTTTGATTCATGGCCATGAAATGCCAGTGTAGAACTGGGTGTGATATTTGACCGAAGACTCACCTTGACCTTGCTCTCGCGGCATGGCACGCAGGCTGTGGTGACGTGCTTGCGTCGTGGGGGACCCTGCGCTGAGGATGGCATGTTTCTTCTCGGATGAAGCAGCGCGATGCTTGACGCGCTCAAGATGAAAACGACTCCAGGATTAAGATCGAGGCGAGGACGAGAAGGTCTCGAGTGGGTTGAATAGAGGTTCAAGATTGGAGCGCCCAACTCCACTCAAGGTCAAGGTAAAGGTCAAGCAAGCAAGGTTGATTGAGGAGAGGAGAAGCAAGGGTCGGCGTTAGTTGGTTTGGTGGGGAATTGTGTGCGGGGGAATCGAGCTTTAGTCAGGCGGGCACGCTGGTCAGCCAAACAGGTTCGCACAATTCAACACCACGACAGGCTGCATATCACCTGGTCTTGAACAGATCCTTCTCTAAATCTTTTAAGATTGTTTCTTCTGTTGCAGGGAAGGGCCTTCAATACATACCATAAAAGAGCCAGCTAGGATATCACCGATAGTAATTATGTCTGGAGGAAGAAGTGCCACTTGCTGCGGCAGGCCATCATACCCGCCACTGCCAGCCAGGGCTTCATGCCCGGAGGTTACGAGCACTGGCAGCACCTAATTTCTTTGAACGTGAACAGGCCACCGCCGATCTCGGAAGAATGTGCTCACCAGCCTCTAGTTTGCGAAGCCCAACGCAAGCTTGAAGGCGCACACACCTCAGAGAGGTACCTAGGTATGCAGAGTGATCCCTGACCTACCCTGCATTAGAACTTAGGATTCTGGGGACACCCACGTCGCACGGAATCAATGTCTCAATCATCGTAGTCGAGAACCAACTATACGGGTCCAGGGTGTTGCAAAGAAGCAGGATAGTCCAAAAATGCATTAAGCAGGAATCTAATACCTGTGATCTGTAGGTAGGCTTGCGAGCGGAAGCGAGTCTATCACTAGGTAGAGCTGGTGTTTTACAACAAGTGGTAAAGATAGGACACAGGGAAGGAGGGCTCATTTTCGGGCCTTGATAGCGAAGAGAGAAATACTTGGCCATCATAATCAGGACTGGGCTGACTCGTAAATTTGGGGCGGTATTCACAATAGCCAGTGAACATCCATATTCATCATTACAATGGGCAGGTGAAACTTGTCAAGTCATTTTACTTGTTTGTATTTGGTGATCAGTATCTTCTGATCCCGGTCGTTATTCCGGTGGTGGGCTTTTGTGCCTCGTCATTATCATAGTTGAATAAGCAATCCTCGCTACCCCAATTTTCACTGTCCCTTTTTAACCGTTTAGGTTACCAATGGTAATGCTCTTGATGTTCTGGTATTCCTGCAGACCGTAAAGACTGCCCTCCTTTCCGTAGCCACTCTCCTTGATACCACCGAAGGGAGCCTCGGCGGCACTGATCTTGCCGGTGTTGACACCGACCATTCCGACCTGGATCTTCTGGGCAACACGCATGACGCGGCTGATGTCCTTGGAGAAGAAGTAACCAGCAAGACCGAACTCGGTGTCGTTGGCCAGGCGGATAGCATCCTCCTCGGTATCGAACTCGAAGATAGGGGCAAGGGGGCCGAAGGTCTCGTCCTTGGCGACGGCCATCTCCTGAGTAACACCGGACAGGACGGTGGGCTGGTGGAAGAAACCGGGGGAGTCGGGGGTGCTGCCACCAGTCTCGACCTTGGCGCCCTTGGAGGTGGCATCGGCGACGTGCTCCTTTACCTTCTCAACGGCAGACTTGTTGACGAGGGGACCCTGAGTGGTGGCCTTGTCAAGACCGCCACCCATCTTGAGGGCGTTGACCTTGGCGACGAGCTTGGCGGTGAACTCCTTGGCGACGCTCTTCTGGACGTAGAGTCGGTTGGCGCTGTGGATAAGGTTAGTCAAGATTGAACAGAGCAGAGCAGCGAAAGGAGAAACTTACCAGACACAGGTCTGACCAGAGCATCGGAACTTGCAGAACATGGCGCCCTCGGCGGCGAGGTCAAGGTCGGCATCCTCAAAGACGATGAAGGGGGCGTTACCGCCGAGCTCCAGGCTGACCTTCTTCAAGGTGCCAGTAGCAAGCTTGGCAAGCATCTTACCAACACCGGTAGAACCAGTGAAGGAGATCTTCTTGACGAGAGGGTTGGTGCACAGCTCAGTAGCGGCCTGGCGGTCGCGGGTGGGGAGAACCTGGATGGTGGCGGGAGGAAGACCGGCCTGGACGGCGAGCTTGGTGAAGGCAAGGGCCGAGTAGGGGGTCTCGGAGGGGGGCTTGATGACGACGGAGCAGCCGGCGGCCAGGGCGGGAGCGATCTTTCGGGTGATCATGGCGGCGGGGAAGTTCCAAGGAGTGATGATACCACAGACACCGACGGGCTCGCGGATGGTCATGAGGGTGGTGTGAGGGGTGGACGAGGGGATGGTGACACCGTAGGAGCGGGTAGCCTCCTCAGCGAACCAGGAGATGAAGTTGGCGGCGTAGACGACCTCGCCCTGGGCCTCGGGGAGGGTCTTGCCGTTCTCGAGGGAGAGGATCTTGGCAACTTGGTGTTGTTAGTCCGGGGGTCATTGTTGGAAAGGATGTATCACTCACGATCCTCCTGGTTGGCGAGAACCAGCTCGTACCACTTCCTCAGAAGGGCACCTCGGCTGGTGCCAGTTGTGGTCTCGAAGAACTTGGTCTGGGCGGCATCGGCGCTCTTGATGGCCTTCTGGAAGTCCTCGAGAGCGCAGTTGGCGACCTTGCCGAGGACGGTGGCGGTAGAGGGCTCAAAGACGTCAAACTTGTTCTCCTTGGAGACCCATTCGCCGTCGATGAAAGCATCCTGAATGAACAGGCTAGAGTCCTTGAGCTGTTGTTGACGATTGCAGGTCAGCGATTGACATCTCGGTGAGGGGCAGCAAGCAAGCAAAGCAAAAAGCTTCATGAGTGAGGGGCAACTCACACCAGCGAGGGCCTCCTTGTGGTAGGTTTCAGCAGCCATTGTGTATGTGTTGGAGAAGCAAATGAAAAAAATCGCCAAATACAACAAGATGACAGAGAGAGAAAGAGAAGATGTGGAGGAAGAATCAAGAGAGAAAAGCTCGAGAGGTCGGGTCTACTAAAGCTCCAAGAGCTCGCCTGTCGATAGGTAGGTATTCCACCCCAACCGACAGACGTCACATGGCCGCGTGAGAATTTCGACCCCGCCGGAGGAAGGCGCGTCTACGCCGTCAAGGTCCCGTCGATTCTCAATGGAGCACCAGTCAATTGAGGCCGTCGCCCATGGAGATGATCAATAGCCCCATACGGCTCACCTTTGGGAGTGTACCTTGAGCCGCCCGAGGTCGGGGCTGGTACCGTTGGCGAAAAAAGCAGTGCGACCCTACTGCGTGAGGGTGACCTCCGAGACAGCCCAGACAGCCTCAAAAGAATCAAGATCCAGCCAGTTCCCGCGGGACTCGAAACCCGCAAGACCGGAACCGGAACCGGGCCGGATCCTCGCTCGGCTCCGGAGAAGAAGTTTGTGAGGGTCGTAGACGCCGCCGCCGGCTTTTAGTGGCGACGCAACAGCCGGCATCTGTCGGGAATCGAGGGGTTCATGTGGTTCAATTGCTGTTTCTGGAATGGAAGCGAACGAGGCATTGGCCTGGCGGCATCTGGGGAAATGTGGAGTACTAATTCCATGGATGTGAATAACCCTCAGATCGCTGTGTTGTCTGTGTCTCCAGGAGCCTCTACTCTAACCGCGTTTCCCATGATGGATGCTTTTCTACCCCCACCTAGGCTTTGTCATGAAGATGGATGCTCTTCTAGTGACTTCCTTGCGCTCCAATCCAGGGCGAGTGGGTGGGAGGTCCTTTAAGTGATGCTTTGGAGATGCTGGTCCGGATCTAGACCGGGCCGTGTTGACGGACGTCTCATGAACATGTGGTACAATCGCACTGACTGACTTTGCGATGCTGCACAGAACATGGAGGGTCGATGATACTCTAGACGGACAACCACTATTGACATGACATGTCTCTACATCTAAACAGAATTATTCATTGAAGAACAAGATATTCATCCCAAGCTACGTAGAATTCATTCTCCATCTCCTTCGGAAGCTGTCTCAATCAGGTACATAGGTAGCTCCAAGCTAAACCCACCTGCTCCATCCATCCCGCCACCATGATGGCCATTTTTTTCTCCAAGCTTCCCGACGGATCCCGACCGGCTCATGCCACGTTCGCTGGCTCCCGTTGAAAAGGTGGAATTGAATGGGGAGGCCAAGATGCCCATCTCGATCTGACAAAGCATGGTCAGATTATTCACTTCTTTCTTCTTCTCTCGTTTCAGAGAATAACCGAATCCACAGTCCATCATGGGACATCAACACACCGTCGTCGGAGGCTTGGTGCCTTGATTTTCAGGAAAAGTTGGCCAAAGCCATCACAGATTGACAGCAAGAGCACCTTGCATCACAGAACGTTCGCGTCTTCGCCGACACCAACATTTACCCAGTTAGCGCACAAGCACGCGCACCCTTGAGCTCGATACGAGTCCATTCTAGGAAGTTTCCTCTACGACTTCGTTACGATGGTGATGGCATAAGCATCGCCTTGGCTAGAGCCAGATGGTTCTCAGGTTAGGCCAAAAAACCGCAGAGGCCACAGACGACACTGCCCGCAATTCCCAGAGATTTATGTGCATTTGTGCCCACACAAATCGACATCATTTCTGTTGACCGTGGTCCGAATACGTGCGCAGGCGTGAGGAGCCGCGAAACCTAGTCAAACGACCACATCAGTTATCCTCGAAATGGTAGCCTCAACCCACTCCTCGGCTCACAGAAACAAGCTCCATGCTAGAAATCATTTGGTTCCAAGACAGCTTGGGCGGAAATTCGTCGATCGCATTCTTGGGGCATAGCCTGCAAGGTGGCCGGACTTGATTTCAGGTTACATTGTAGAAGCCAGTCGATGGCATCGAGAGAAGCATGAAGCGACTACGCCCGCTATCTCAGCTGGACCAAAAGAACCGGAAACATTTCAACCTCATCACCTATCTACTAATAGCCACGGTTAGGACAAGCGTACTACCCAGCGAGCAATGCGCAATCAGTCCGCCCCGGAGACTTTCGAGTACTCGAGTCCTATCAAGAGGTCTAAAACGCTCTTCTACTTGGCTCGACATTTGAGCTATCTACTGCCGATGCACTCAGCTAAAAGATGGATTTGCTTGTCGGGGTCCAACTTCCGGGTATACCTATGGCAGATGTGGCCAACAATCCCCAGCCCCGGACAGCTCTTAACTCGCACCCGAGGATGGCTTTCTCCTCAAAACGTGACAGGCCCATTGTCTTTGAGGCGAAGTTGGACCAGTACGAGGATGGCAGGCCGCAGCCACTGAATCCTTTCAAATGCCGCCAATAATTTGTAGACATCAGCTTGCGCCACTTATCACCTTGGCAGTTCTTTGATAGCCAAGGGGCTTTTCGCACAAGGCATATTGTGATAGATTGTCGAGACTTTTCTCGTCCTTGAGAGGTATAGCACAAACCTGGAGATTCATAGGGGGAGCGGCGTATGGGAGATACCGCTATTATGTCTTATCACTTAGTTTCTTATAGTGTAGATTTAATGTTAGATAGGCATGTAGAGTTAGCAATTGTCTAGACTTGTTTATGGGTCTGAGCTGGTGGCCTTTCCCCCTTTCTGTCTCCTCTGAACTATCTACACTTGCAAGAGACCATGCACTAAAATGTATAGAACCGCAGATTAGACTTAGACTATAGATTCAGCAAGGCATCTGATCATTGCATTGGTTCAACCGGCTCCATAAACATGGGGTAAATATGACTGGGGAAGCCGGTGTATGTCCTATACAAGGCGTCACAAGAGCCCACATAACTAGCCTATCAGCAGCTTAAACTATACAGGTAATTGAAGGGCTAAAAGACTAGAGGAATTGCTACGTAATTGTCAAAGTTGGGCATCATGCTCTGTCGAAGCATGCTAGTTACTCGGCAGCCTTGCATGCCCAGCCAGCCACTGGACAGGCCCAGTTCAGCTCACCGCAGCGAAGGCAACCTTTAGTCAGCTGTGGGATTCCCTTAGGAAGAAACAAATCCATGTTTTAACTCGTAAGGCCTCAACTCTGCACAGACTCGGAAAGGCAGGTAGACATTATGCTTTGTCATGTTTGTGCCTCCATCGACCTGGATGAAGCTGCCGCCACCATTAGCTGAGAGGAATTCCTTCGACGGCCTCGCAATAAACGCTCAGCCTTTGGATATCGCCATCATGTTTCCTGGAGTGCCCTCGAGAAGGCGGCTGATGAGGGTTGCGAGATGTGTCAAGCATTCAGATCGGTAGCCATAGATGAGGTCCATCGTGAGGCCGAATCACAACTATGGCTCAGAACTGAAAAGACTGACCATAGTATTGGATTGAAGCTGTCTAATGAAGGTGTTGCGTCGTTTCTCTCCCGGCTGGGTGTTTTCACTACTCAAGGTTCGCTGCCCCCCGGCTGACTGGTTTGCACCGATATGTTCAACGCCGGCTAATGGCCTTTACGCATGACAGAACATTATATGTTCACCGGGAGAGCTGTTAGCCCAGAAGCTGGGCTGCCTGAAGTCTTTGACCTGGCAAGATATTGGTTAGAAACCTGTCTCCTCCATCATCCAGGCTGCGGGCGCCCAGGAACGGCAAGTCTCCCGACAAGAGTCATCGACGTAGGTCCAAGTGATGGCTCAAAAGATGCCCATCTGCATTTATCCAACGGAGAAATAGGCGAGTGGATATCTCTAAGCCATCGATGGGGGAGCCAGAAGATCCTCACTACCGTCCAATCCAACCTCCAAGCCCACTATCAACAACTTCCCTGGTCGTCGTTATCGAAGACATTTCAAGATGCCATCAAAATAACACGAGAGCTGGGCTTTCGTTATCTCTGGATTGATTCGCTGTGCATTCTGCAAGACTCGTCTGACGACTGGGTTAAGGAATCAGCAAGGATGGGGAGTTACTACAAAGATGCGACTCTCTCCATTGCAGCAAGCCACCCCAATAGCGCAGAGAAGGGCATACTGGCGAAACGAGAGTCTGTTCTATTCAATGGGTCTGCAGACTTCGCGACCATGGTTCCCTGCAAGTCATCCAACGGAACATCCGACATTTACATCAGAAAGCAACTATTGTCCTTTGAAGACATGCTAGATTCAAAGCTCTTTAATCCACTCGAGCTACGCGGATGGGTACTACAAGAGACTATGCTCGCTCCACGAACCCTGTACTTTACACAAGAGCAGATTATCTGGCACTGCCGAACTTGTGGTCGGGTTGAAGGTGACCGAAATCCGATTCTTTCGGCATCTCTCCCCTTGAACTGGACCAACCCAAAGGCTTTTATCACCTTGAATGGGATATCTACACCAGTTTCAGCGAGTAGGGAGGACTCTGATCAACCCCCGGATGCACATGGAGCGTGGCTTCGTATTGCCATCGACTTCTGCGGCCGAAAGCTTACATACGCAGATGACCTCTTTCCTGCAATTTCGGGTTTGGCTAGAGAAGTGCATAGGATGACAGGAGACACTTACTGCGCTGGCTTATGGCGAGGCGACATTGCTAGAGGGCTGATGTGGTATCGACAAGCCCCAGTCAAAGAGACACCCAAATACTTGGCCCCGTCCTGGAGTTGGGCATCCAAGACGTCAGCAGTCGATGGAGGGATGGATCCGTATTTTATGATTCAGAATACGCGGGTGCTTGAAGGGACGAGTCTCGAAGTGATTGACGTTCAACTAGAGTACGCCACAAGTGATCCGTTTGGAAAGTTGAGAGGGGGGAGAATCCGAGTCAAAGGATGGACATGGAATGCTCACTTGTCGGATGGAAGCTTGGATGCCCAAGACAAGACTGATGAAAACCCTCCGAGTCCTTCTCACCGCAAAGCTGAGACAACAAAGGGCGACCAAGTCCACGTTAACAAGCTCGATGTTCGTGACGAGGCCAGGGGAATGATATACAGCCTCGACACAGAAGAAAGCTTGGAAGAATTTCTCAAGACAGATGAGACGGGTTCACCTTTTCTGGCGCTTGGAGAAGGTGTACTTCAAGACTCGTCGGATGTTGCTAGACGGTATGATACTGATATGATGTCTGGGCTTCTACTTCGGAAATCAGCTGGGGCATATGTGCGTGTTGGCATCTTTGACGGGGATGCGGAAGGCTGCCGAAGAGACCCGTGGAAGTTGAGCGTCGTCGATATTGTGTAAGAGAAACGCATACTACCTTAGGTACCTAGTTGATGCGGTGATAGAGGGTGGACCTGATGGCGACCTGGCTCAAAGACTGGAAACTCTTTGAGGGAGTACGTAGCTGACCCTAGTCAACCCACCTCAGCTCCTCCCTCATCCCTCGGTCATCATCAAGGGTTCCCCTAAACTCGGCGCCTTTTCCGATGTGATAGCATAACCGAGGTCCTGTGAAGTAGGAAAGCTCGTCTGTGGTGTAGCCATCACCCAGCTGGGCCAACCAACCCACCTGGCCTGTACAGTTGGGAACACAGGTAGATATCGACATCTCTGAATTACCTATTCTCACACAGTTTAGCAGGCTTAGGCCATTCTGCAAAGAAGAAAAGAGGTATAATAATTAAAAGAGAAAGATGACAAACTCAATGGTCTCCTTGGGTGTATAAATGCCACTAGTAACTAGGAGTGCGCTGGAGGTACAACGCCAATCTGTAGTCGACTCCCACCGTAGCTAGGACGCAAAAGGCCAACAAAAATCCAGAAAAGATAAACCTCTCCATAACTTTAGACGGTATTCATGGCATTGTGAAAAGGCTTCCTATACCGTCGGCGTCGCTCCGTACGTAAGTGTGGAGACCCATCAAGTGAAGCTATAAGAACACCACCATCCTCCCCAGACATCACCACCAAACCCATCAGCTCATCTCCCCCTCTCGGCGAAAGCACCGTCCCAATTTACCAATTACAACATCCAATTACATATTTTACCCCTCAAAAGCAAGAATCCGATCATCATGGCCACCCGTCTCGCTCGGGCAGAATTCCGTCTCAGCCCCGCCTCAGCCAACATTATAAGAGCCTCGGAATTCCCATCCCGAAGCCAACTCAAACTCTGCAACCTACATACCACGACCAAACTTTTCAAAATGACCTCTAACGGAACTTATAAGAACGGTGCTACTGATGGTATTCTGGCGGAGCAGGGGAAGGCGAGGCTGTTTAAGCTGTCGCCTCCTCCTTCGCTGGATGCCTTCAAAGCTATCTGTGAGCAGAAGGCTACTCGGGAGCAATATCCTCTCGCTGCGGATGTCAAGAAGAATATTCCTATTTATAACCTGGGAGAGTGGTCTACTCTTACTGAAGAGCAGAAACTTGCTCTTCAGGATGAGTGGTATCGTGTTCTTCTTCACGGCCCTGGTGTTCTTGTCACCGCGGGGTTATACAAAGACCACAGCGTCATCGACAAGGCCACGGCGACCTACGCGAGAATCATCCAGAAGGAGAATGAGGGTACCAAGATTTCCGGTGATCACTTTGCTGGCGCTGGCAAAAATGATCGTATCTGGAACTCGTTCAGCAAGCATGGTCTCGAGGATCCGGCTTCGTTCCTGAGTTACTACTCCAATCCCTACCTCGACCTCATCTTTGGATCTTGGCTTGGTCCTGGATACCGTGTTACTGCTCAGGTCAACAATGTTCGACCTGGTGGACAGCCGCAGGTCTCTCATCGGGACTATCACCTTGGGTTCATGTCTACTGAGCGTTGTGGCGGGTATCCTCGAGCTATGCAGGTTGCCAGCCAATGCCTGACCCTCCAGGGCGCTGTTGCCCACGTCGATGTACCCCTTGAGAGCGGCCCGACTCGTCTTCTGCCCTTCAGCCAATCTTTCTCTGCTGGGTACATGGCCTACCGTCTCCCAGAGTTCAACGAGTTCTTCCTGGAAAAGTACGTCACACTCCCGCTGCAAAAGGGAGACGGTCTCTTCTTCAACCCAGCTCTCTTCCACGCCGCAGGCGAGAACAAATCCTCCGACATCAACCGTCTGGTCAACCTACTCCAGATCAGCAGCGCCTTCGGCAAGCCGATGGAGACGATCGATGCTCTGCCGCTGGTGGAGAGCACCTGGGACAACCTGACGACCTTGTACAAGGCAAAGGGTCTGAGCGACGAGGTCAAGATGTTTGTCTCAGCTGTTGGAGAGGGATATCCTTTCCCGACAAACCTGGACAATAACCCTCCCAAGAACGAGAACATGGCTCCTGATTCGGAGCAGGATATTATCCTGGGGGCTCTTGTCAAGGGGAAGAACAAGGCCGAGGTCGTGGCTGATCTCGAAACCTTCAGGACAAAGATCAAGGCTTGAGTCAACAATAACGAAGCCCAGTGGAAGGGCAGAGAACGCGTCGATTTGTAGGATTCTGAAGGGAAAGATTAGTAGCATTTACATAGCGATAACAAGAATAGTCACTCCTTACAAGACAGCAGTACCCCTTTCCAAAACTCAAGTTCGTGTGCTCTCCTTCTCGATGCCCCGTGCCGTCTTCTTCAAGTATCCCCTGAAACTCTCAAACGCAACTGCATCGTGACCTTCTAGCCATCGACAGCTCACCAAGATGTGATCCTGAGCAACGCGGATAGACACCTTGAACGCGAGGACGCACTTTGTCCTTTCGGCTTTAGACCCGTCGGCTCCCTCGATCTGCATCTCCCGCTGCTTCCGTCTCCTCCATGCTCGTGCCCACACTCTGTCGGCCGCTCGTCCCGTGCCCTCGAGACGCTCCTTATCCCACTCCCAAGACATCAGCTCGAGCTTGGCAATTTCGTCTCTGAAACGATCTGCGAAGTCGCCAACTTTCTTTGGCAAAGGCATATCGACGACCTTTTCTTCCGTAATTTCTGGCAGGATATTTTTCGAGACGGCCGTCTTGATGCCCCGAGCAACTTCCAGCGTTGGCCGCATGCTCCCAAAGCTCCAGGCGATAGCCCACCGTCGCGTCTTGTTGCCCTGGACAAACTCAGTGACAGCATAATTATCAATGCCATACTCCCGTAGCTTGGCCACAAAGTCGGTTAAGCTGGTTAGGAAACCAAACATGGCCGTATACCAACGCACACGCTCCCGCAGTTTGAGCGACTCCTTCAGGATTCGGTCGACAAAGGCGACTTCTCCACCTTCGGTAACCATCTCGACCTTGGCTCCCGTGCATGCCGTAAAGGGTGGCCGAGACTTTTGTTCGGCGCTCTTGATCATTTCTTGCTCGGATTTGTAAAAGGGCGGGTTGGTCATTGTGAAGTCGATCTTGTCCACATTGAGGTCGTCGAGGGGGATGATGGCGTCTGTTGTCTTTCGTTGTATGACCTTGATTCGATTCTCTAGTTTGTTAAGAGCTACATTCTTGCGAGCGTACTCAAGACTCTTTGCGTCGATGTCTGTCTTTTGTTAGTTCAATGTTAATGAATAGGGATGACGTTCTCACCTGTGGCGATGAATTCCCATGGTCGCTGGGCACACCCCAACAGAGGATAGATACAACTCGCTCCAGTGCCAATGTCCAGACCAATGAGTTTACTGCCCGGTTTCTCATACGAAGTGCTATCCAGGAGACCCTTTAACCACAGCACGTAGTTGTGTCGATTCGTGACCTGAGAGGATCGCGTCAGTAGACTCAACGACGCGTCATGGAAAAGAGGTCAACTTACAGGAGGACAAAGTCGGTCATCAGGAAGTTCAATCTCAAGTCGAAAGTCGAGTTTGAGAAGAGTCTTGGTCAGTTGTATAACACACTGTGGGTTATCGAAGAAATCCGTCTTGTGCTTGTTCCATCTATGAAGCTTCGTAAGAAACGTTGTTCACTGGAAGGACTGAACAGCGAGGACGTACAGTAGGGCAAATGCTTTGTCTTGGAGCGCCAGTTGTGTAAAGTCAGGTGTTTTCGTGTATAATTCAGCAAAGTGGCGATCTCGAGAAACACTGTCTTCCGGTGGCCCTTCCAATGGCTTTTGCAGGGTCGCTTGCTGAGATGTGACGCTGTCGAGACCCTTGGCCATTGGCTGGCCAGGAGCATCTTCTGTTGCTTTGCGCTTCTCGCCCATTACATGAGTGTTCCAGGGGCGTATAGGCTCAAATATCCAATATCAATAACGCGTGCGATGAAAATTGTCGATGGTGGTGAGTCGCGACGCGCCGATGTCTTGGCTCTGATGAAGGTGTTTGGTGAAGATTCCTAGTGAGGTCCTCCAGCGCACGACCCACGGCCTCCATCACAAATAAAGTTCATGTCACCACCCAACATCGACAATCTCAGTAGAACCTTCAATCACATAAACTATTTGTCCAAAGTAAATTGAGTGGCACAGAATATCTAAGAAACTTACAAGACCCAAGAAAATAATACAAGAAAATGCAATGCAATGCAATCGCCGAGGCTTCGTTAAAATCATGTCCTCATACTACGATATCATTCACGTCCCATCCTGTAGTGCTTACCACAAGAGAACCCTCCATCGCCAACCATCAAGCACCTTCATATCCTTCTCGTCAATATCAGGGTCACCCTGCTCGATACGCGCGCAGAGCTTCTTGATACGCTTCTGAACCGTCCGGGCCACCCGGAGCGACACCTCATTCGAAAAGACAAAGAGCACGGCGAAGACGATAAAGGCAAACTTGGCCCAATGGCCCTTGCCGAGGAGGGCATTCTTGATGTACTCGAGAAGACCCTTGGACTTGCGAAAGGCGTACTCGGTGTCATTGGCCGACATTGCTGATTCCTCGTCGTCGTGGCTTCGGCGCCAGAATTTGCGAATAAAGGGAATAAACGTGGCACTGTGTGTGGTATGTTAAATCTTGTGCAGCTGTTGGGTGATTCGGGTCAACTCACATAGCACCACCAATAATCCACCTCCTCCAGCGATGGTTCTCGGCCTCCTTGCCAATCCCGCGCACCTCGCTCTGGAGAATCCGTAGGTCGCTTAGCATCACGTTGGTGTGGTGACGGATGCGCGTGTCTAGCTCATACGCTGACATGGCCGAGTCGCCGCTCCGTCTCTGCCGCTGAAGGCTGAGGTACTCGCGCAGGCCAAACTGGCAAGTCGTCTTGAGGGCTTGAAGCTCCCGAAGCGAGGTGGGGGCCATGGCAGGCACTATCTGCTGCTGCTGCTGAGAGCTATACTGCTGCTCAGTGCTAAATCGTTGAGTGCTGGTGATCTTGGTGCTGCTGGCCATTGCTCCGCCATGGTCGGGGAGATACGAGTCGGACACTGGGCGCGTGGGAAAGATGGCAGGACCTGTCTGAGGGCCAGAGACAGGAGGGTAGTTCTGGGGGTTGTACGGCTGGTTGTAGTTCTGAGATCCATAGTTGTTTGGAGGTGGACCGTAGTTTTGAGGGTTGTAGCTCTGGCTGGAGTAATCCTGGGGATTGTATGGCTGAGGGCCATACTGCTGAGACTGGGAATCAGGTCCCGGATACGACTTTGCTCTCTCTGGGGCACGTCCATCAGGAGGAGAAGGGCTTCGCATGGGCTGAGGATCCAGAGCCCGAAGCGGTGACTTGGATTTGCGAGATTCCGACATAGCGACAGATCAATGAGACTCTAGTGAGAGGACGAGCGTAGAAGGACTAGGACAAAGACAAATCACAGAGTGAGATTTTCAAGTAGTGGCAGAGAAAAAAGGTCGAAGCTCAACCACCTTTCACTTTTTGCTAGCTGAGCTGAGCTGTGTGGAGAGAGGCTGGGGGAAACGAGGCCGACCCATGACGTCCCGGTGACAGCGGAGGGGGTGGTGGGCAAAAAAGAATTCATGAGGCTGGGGAATGGAATATGCAATAGTGTGGCATGATCCCAGCTACCGAGGGCCACAAATTATGACCCAAAGCGACAGATCAGATGATGGAAGAATTGATTCCCGTCTTGTTTACTTTATCATTAGTATCCTAGGGCTCTATACATGCGGTGCGCCATCCCGTCGATGCCCTCAGCCGGTAGCGCTCGTCTCATGTCACGTAGCAGCTGCTCCTGAACCTCTGGGTCGAATCTGTCCCAGATCCTGTTGAGCTGACTGGTCAGGTCCCGTCGCTCCGTGCGAAAAACACCAGCGAATGCCTCAAAGAGAATCGTCGTCTCGTCCCAGCCAATGAGGTTATGAATGTCCTGGATGAGAAGCTCAAAAAAGTTGAGTATGTGACTGAGGAGTCCCTCTGAGCATCCTAGCCCATTGTCATTGTTCAGAATAACGCACAAGGCGTGCACCATGGCTGCCCAGCGCTTTACCACGCTGGTCCGGACTGAGCCGTGCTCGATCTGTTGCTCGGCGGTTCCAAACATGTCCAATGTCCCCGTTCGCGAGTGTTCTTCGAGGTGACTGAAGAGAAAATGCAGTGCCCGATGGATTATAGACGGTGGGTGGGGTTCCATATCTTCTGGTAGGAAGAAGCTGCGAAGATCGAGAGCACCTCGTCTTACAGCGAATCTGGTTCTCGGCAACAGTGTGAACAAGGTGTCTCGGTCGAGGTGAAATCTTCGCCCTTCTGCTCCAAACTGGCCATCCTGTGGTGGTAACTCGTAGAGAATAATGACCAGCATGGTGCGTCTCGGAGCTGGAGCTGGAGCTGGTGTTGGCACGGGGTTCGCTGCAATAACGAAAGGCGCCATCTGCGGAATTGGTGGGTATCCATACGTTTCTCCTCCATCCAAATTAAGGCCTTCGATATCAAGTTCAGCAATACCATCCACGGCAAGACGCACGTTCTGTGCCACATCGTCGGTTGCCCGAACCTGGGGCCTGTGGCCCCGGCGGCAGGGGCGCTCACCATGGCGACTGCGACGAGGCATGGTGATGTTGGTGGTTTTGAAAAGTCGGGGATCCCTATGAGAAGCAGCCAATTCCATGGCTCCCTTTTATACCGCTGTTCTGCAAAGTGCTGGAGAGTCATGATAGGGTCAGTTTGTGCGCAATGGAAGTTTGGTGTAGCAGATGAGCTGTTAGTGCAAGCAAGCAGGCCCAATGATGGCAATAACGCAATATTAAGCATCCAATGAGGAAGATGTCATGGAGGAATAGCTTGTCCATCGTTTCCCTATTAATCAACAGCGAGCCACTTTCTGAGCATAACAACGCATCCGGACTATGTTCCTCAAGATCGTTATTAGCATCCATCATGAGCATCACTCTTGGTGTTTCAATGACACTAACCGTCGCTTAAACAGCCATGACCACCGAATTGTCCACCCTAAAGCGACAACGCAAGAAGAAGAGTTTCCAAATGAGGAATTTGGTGCACGATATTCTCGCTCCATGATGCCGTGGCCTGCAAACTTGAGGGAAACCGACAGGAAACTGGTGGAGAGACGGCAACATACATGAGCGAACGCCTAATAACTCAGGCCAAAGTCTAAGGTGTCGAGAAGCTCTGTACTGCTTGGTCCTTGATGATTCAGCAGAAAGTTCCTCGAGTCTGCCTGGAACAAGTGGGGCCCCACTCCCGTCGTACCCAGCATCCAGTCCCTCTCCCACTCTCTCTCTCTCACTCTCTCTGTCAGCTCTCTCTCATCCTTCATCTCAAGTGGCCTGCTCCCCATGGCGAACCACTCGTACCATATCTATCTTGACCTACCTTGAGCTTCGCTTTCCCCATACCTTCTATCCATATCTTATTGCCGAATTCAGATTGCTACTCAACATGATTACCTACAGTCGTTGCACGTCTTCTGAACCTTATGTCCATTGGGTGAGGTTTATTGAAATAGGCTGACAGTTTCGAACCATCTTCCAATGCCAGAGTCCTCAATGTTAGAGCCATTTCTGTTGCCTTATCCTGGTACAAGTGACCTTTTCTTCCTCTCAAGTCCTTACTACTGTGATCCCTCCCATGAGTATAAGTATCTGGTCTTCCCCCCTCCTCCTCGACCTCTTTTCTCTTGTCCCTCAGCCCTCCTCATCCTCTTCCCAATTCCCTCTCATCTTCCCATCGTCACCTCTTTTATTGTGCTCTTGTCTTATCTCTGTTCTATTCATCCTTTGTTCCTCGTCGCCTCTTACACGGCCGTGAGACTACCGTCGCCGGTCTAAGACCCCACCCCACCCACCTTGGACTCGTTCCAATTGTTATCCTCCGACCATCCATCATGGAGGTCACCCACAAAGTCCAGTACAAGGTCCGAGAGCTTGGTACTCGCTCTGTGACCCTCTTCCCTACTCAAGCCCAGATCAAGCGAGAGATCAAAGATGTCCCTCTCAAGGTAAGCTCTTCCCATACCCAATTCGTCATGGCAATCGCTCACCATCCTCTAGCCTGGCACCAATGAGATCTCCATTCTCGGCTTCAGTCCAACCATTGACAAGAATTCGGTCATGGTTGAAGGCAGTGGTTCTGCGACCATCACCGGCATCAGTGTCGAATTTGTCCCTAACCACGAACTTTTTGACGATGTCTACCCGGAAGATGATTCGGACGATTCTCTCAGTGACGATGACAGCGATGAGTTCAGAGAAGAAGACAAGTACCCGGGGTTAGCTGAAGCACAAGAGCGTGAGCAAGAGCTCAGAGACCATCTCGAGAAAGCACAGGAAGAGGTCCACAATGCTGACGACCGCCTCAAGATCCTTGACGGCTACTCTAAATCAGTCGACAAGAGGGAAGGGGTCATCATCAGTGAGGTCCTCGAGACGTACAAGCAGCAGCGCGAAAGAGCGTACCAAGATCGCATGGCTGGTCTTCTCCGAGAGCGCAAGATCACCCAAGCCCTCGACAAGGCAAAACAGGAATGTTCGCGCCTCTACAGACTCAACGAAAAGCAAAACGCCAAGATGTTCAAGGCCAAGAACAAGGTTCAAAAGGCAAAGCAGAAGGCAAGATCCAAGAAATTGAAGCGGGTCGAGGAGAAGCGCAAGGAAAAGGAGCGCATTCGTAACGAGCGCGCACGCTGCTGGCCCAAGTATTGCTACACCGTCCACATCCAGCTCGAAGTCAATCCTTCATTCACCCCCTCCTCCTCTCGTCGCAGCTCTTTCTCCAGCGAGATCGATGTCGTCAAGCGATCAGAGAGCAGGACCGTGCCAGTGGAAGAAAACCCCACGTGCGACCTGCTGCTGTCGTATGTCACCAACTCGGCCTTCTGGACCCCCAGCTATGACCTTCAGCTCTCGACGGTCAATGCCACAGGCACTCTCTGCTTTGACGCTGGTCTGCACAACACCACCTCGGAGACTTGGGAGAACTGCAAGATCACCTTGTCGACTTCTCAGGCAACATCCTCGACCTTGGATGACTCGATCCCCATCCTCGTCCCTTGGCACATCAAGCTGGCAAGCAAGGGCTCGACTGGCAACATCTTCAACAGCCGACAGGAACGCCAGCAGAAGAGTGACTGGCAATCCAAGAAGATTGCACCGCCAGCGGCCAAGCCGAGACAGGAAATGTTTGGTCTTAATGCAGCCCCAGTTGAGAACGATTATCAGATGCAGCTCATGATGCTGGAGCAGCAGAACAAGAAGAGGCTCATGATGGCCAGACAAGAACAGGATGGCAACACGGGACCAGTTCGCTGGGGTTCCCATAACCCTCAGGCGCAACATGCGATGCGACAGCAGCAGATGATGCAGCAGCAACAAGCACAGCAGCAGGCACAGCAGCAGGTACAGCGGCCACAGATGCTGAACCCACAGATGACGGGAGCTGCGCAGATGATGCCGCAACAGCAGATGCAGATGCAACAGATGGTACAGGCACCCCAGAACATACTCATGGATTACTCCCTGCCAGAGGACTTCAATCCCGTTGTTGATGACGACGTCACTATGCCCGACGCACAGCCTTCCCTTGAGTTCCAGAACTCGCTCGTCGAGGAGACAGGCTTCACGACTACCTACGACTTGCCCGGCCTCAAAACTCTGGTACCCAAGTTTACCGTCTCCAAGCAGCGCGTCGCTCGCCTCAACTTTTCCAACGTCTTGTTCAGTCACACCGTCGTGGCCAAGTATCAGCCTGTGGCATACCTCAGGGCCAAGCTCCGCAACAACAGCAAGCTTACCCTCCTCAGGGGTCCTGCTAGCTTGACGCTTGACGGTAGCTTCATGGGACAAGCCAAGATCCCTCGATGCAACTCGGGTGAGATCTTCAGTCTTAGCTTGGGTGTTGACTCGGCCATCAGAGTCATGTATCCCAAGCCTGATGTCCGAAGGAGCACGAGTGGCATGTTCAGCAAGGAGGACAGCTCCGTGTACGTTCGTACCGTTACGGTGCACAACACACGCATCACTGCTACCAAGCCAGCCCAGGTGCTTGTCTTGGATCAGGTCCCCGTCTCAGAGGATGACCGCTTGCGAGTAGATATCTCGAACCCTCGCGGTCTGACACTTGGCGGAGCGCCGCAGCCTGTTGGACTTCCTGGACGGGAGGGACAAGAGGACAAGAACTGGGGCAAGGCTACGGCGACTCTCAAGGGAGGTGGTCAAATCACTTGGGATGTTTCTCTCAACCCAGGCAAGGCTGTCAAGTTGGGCTTGGAGTATGCTGTGTCGATGCCAAGTGGTGATGCTGCGCAGGAGTGCTGATGAGATGGTTCATGGTCACGTACAAAAATGTTTCTTTGTCGAGTTTCTATAGCACTGTGTTCTTTGTTATGGTTGAAGCTCGGCTCTTGATGGGATACTTGAGTCAAAAGATAGTCTAGTATCTGCAGGTAATGGTTCAAGTCACGATGGAATGTTCAGAATGTTTAAGTCACAGAATGGAAACGCAAAGTTGGGTGATGTTGGTTCTTTTACATAGTCTCTGACAAAAAATTGTTTATACATGATTGCTGATACACCTCATTCCTCCCATGTTCTGACCTTATACTCTCGTTCAAAAAAAATCTGTCCATGTCTCCATCCTCAAAGTAAAGTTCAGCGACGAAGATAAAACTCGTACTCCGTTGTGATTCGAAGTCAAGTCGATATAAAAAAGTTAGGAAAATCTCAAGAAAGAAAAAAAAAAAACATAAGCAAGTCTATCGGTATTGTTCTTTTGGGATCTGACACAAGTCCAAAACATATTAGAGTAGGGAGGGAGGGGGAAAAAAAACCAGTCGTCCTATCGGCACAACAGTGAATCACTGCGAGAGATGTTGAGCGTTTACTGCCGTCCAAAGTTGTAGGAGTGGGCAGACTCAAAGGGTCCGCTCACGACCCGACCACGCTCACGAGGGCTGCCAGTGGTGGCCCTGTTCGCGCTGCCCGGCACGAACTCTCTCTCTCCACGAACCGGAGTCTCAGCTGCCATCTCAGCGTACTCAAACCCACTGCCGTTGCGAGGCAGGTAGTGCGGTGGGTGAGGTGTCTGGGCCCGAACAGGATACTCGGTCGCCACGGCTCTCTGGGCATTCGTATCCGGCAGGTCGTAGCTCCATCTCTCCGTGGCGAAGGGAGGGAGAGGTCCGCCAAAGTGTTGGGTGGGAGGTTGGTAGATCGGCTGGAACATGGGTGGAAGAGGGACGGCGACGTATTGAGAGTAAGGGGGGTACAGAACAGGCTGCTGGACCTGCATGGGTTGTGGCACAACTGCGTACCCGGGATGAGGTTGAGGGTTCCCAGGATGTGGGAAGTTGTTTCTCTGGCCGGTGGGAACCTGTGTGTGCTGGAACGGCAGCATGGGGGCCGGGAGAAGAGGAAACGGGGCCAGAGGGAAAGGGGCCGGTGGGAAGGGAACCTGTGGGAAAGGAAGCTGTGGAAGAGGGTAAGCCATGCCTCCAGCAAAATAAGGAGCTGGCTGCTCCCATTGTCCCTCGCCGAACAGTCCCGCGTTGAGCAAATTAATCGAGGACCCGGCCTCCTAGTCTGGGTCCAAGATTCCATTGGACTCATGGATGATGGGGCCATCCCACTCCTCTGGCTGTGGCCCCCAGCAGACCTCGCATGTCTTCTCGAAAGACTTCTCATTCCCACACCGGAGGCAAGTGTGCACCTGGGTGTGGCCCAGAAGCTCTCCGATGCTCTCAGCGTTAGGCGGCCAGATGTGATCCCTCTCACCCTTAGTCATCGGGACGCAATCGAAGCACATACCGCGCCATCCCACCGATGGCAACAACCTCTGGCAGAGGCTGCACAGTCTCCATCGACCAGCCTTGAAGGCACATGGGCCACAGTAGCCGAAGAAATCAATGCGTCGACCTTCTTGGCAAGCCATGCACTCATCAGGCCGGCAGGGTGACACTTGAGACTCGAGAACTGTATGGTAGGGAGCCGCGGTTGATTCAGGGGGTGTTTGGGGGGAGGTGAGGGGGTAAGGGCAAAATGATTCTCCTCGTCGGAATCACTGTCGGGCTCGTTCTTGATGATGGGAGAAAGAAGGGGAGAGTCTGAAATGACGGCGTCTTGGGTGCCAGCGGTGCTAGAGTTCGCTTCGGAGTCTGCCAAGATGACTGTGCTGGCTTCCGACTGTGCGTCAGGATCTCTCTGGCCTAGGAACTCATTGCCGAGAAAGTCGGAGCATTCTTGAAGTTCTCCCAGGGACATGTTGTCAGTTGAGGATTGTTCGACGGTCTCTCCTGAGGCGTCACTGTCAGAGTAGGTGTCAGGGTTCCTGACGACCAGTGGACCAGCGTCGGCTGTGGTAGCGGACTCCTCGATGTCGCTCGACATCGGGCTGCTGGATCCGAAATCCTCTGGTTCCTCTTGGATGGTTTCCATGACGAAAATTGGTGGTCCAAGGCTACCCATGGTTTGCCGTTGTTCTTGTCTAAGGGACTTGTTAGCACCTGTTCATCAAAGCCAGTTTGATCAAAGCAACTTACCAATAGAAGTGTCGTATAGAGAAAGGGGTACTTGGGTTCTTGAGAGTGACTTTGACACGCAAAGATGCTTGGTCAAAGACGATGATGGTCGGAAGATGGTTGACTCTAGTGATCACCGCGATAGCTTGAAGATGATTGGCCTTGATGACGGTCACAACAAGCAGATTTGCTCAGTCGTAGACGATGGCGATAGATCTTGGCACTTGATCTTGAAGATGGTGGCGAGGAAGGGAAGATTCTTGACCTTGAGGACGGTCGCAAGATAGAGAGGTAGATGGTAGTGGGTAGATGATCTCCAGAGCCGAAGAGCAGTGCTTGAGCTCGAAGATGATGTCGATAAGAAGACCTCGATAGATGAATACACCCAATCTCTCACAGAGTCGCGAGCAGTGAGTGGGCTTGATCTTGGAGATCAGAAGAGGGAAAGATGATGGACCTCGACGGCCACAGAAGGGAAAGGGGCTTGAGGTCGACGATGTCGAGGAGAGAAGATGGTCAAGACGCGAAGGCAGAGCTCTGATCTCGATCGCTGCCTCGAGAGAAGAAAACAAAGCGCCCGGCCTTGGGGAGAACGCGAGAAGCGATGACTCTCAAGGGTCGAAGGGGCCTTTGGTCTCGAAGATGACAAGAGGAGAAGATACTGAACCTTGGCGGAATCACGAGAGGTGAATCTACCTGAGCAGAGGCGATCGATAGAGGTGAAGGTGCTCGAGCTTGAAGAAGGTCGCGTGAGGAGAAGGTGGTCGGTTGCTATGATGACGACGGAAGAACGAAGCGACGATCTCGATCTCGAGCGATCACGAAGAATGTAGATACTCAATAGAGAATACGATGATGACAGAAGAAGATATTCTCGAAGACCTCTACCGTCGAAGGAGAAGAAGGATGAAGGGATTTGTGTTGTGTTGTGCGGAGGGAAGAAAATGTGGGAGGGGGAGGAAAATGTGTTTGGGGGAAAAAACACCAGCTCGAGGCAGCGCGGGTTCCCAAAAACAACCAACGACACTGCACCACCCCCCCGGTGAATCACTTCCAGTTTACCTAAGTGGGGTCACGGGTCTATGGTACTGCACCTCAATACCTGGGATATTTAGCTAGGTCAGTTTATATAAGGCGTCTTGTAGTGAATAGGGACCCGACGCCTGGAGGGGGAACTGGGCTCGTCCCCCGGACTTCGAGTTGCCGGCTGGTGCCAGCTGCGAGGCAAGCCTTCATTGGTCGTCCCCCATCCCATGCTTGCCTCTATTGAGTGCCATTATTCCCCTCGTGCCTCTATTGTATTCTGTTGTATTGCTGCTGGTCTTCTCGTGCTTGAATTATATTGGATGCCATGATGAACATCACGTACATCTGCTTTGGCTTCGTCTCGAGGACTATCTCCCTTTGTGTCTACCACTGCATCTCTCGTTTCCTCCTCGTGCTTCCTCTCCTCGTTGTCGACCATGTCCGAACATCCAAGAACATCGACCCGTGAACGTCAAAGAATACAGCATCACGAGGACAAAGGTAAGCCCCGGGTTACCAGCCAACATTCTGCTACAGCACGCCTTCATGCCATGTCCTTCGTGCAAAAAAATGCATCGATTCTATCCTCCTAGCGGCCGCTGTGCTGGTGGTCATGTGCCAGACCTCGTCGGCAGACTCCCCCTCCTCCAGGCCACCAAGCACCTCTTCCACAGCGAACGCCTCGAGACGCGACGAGGACCACGCAAAGCTACTATCCTCTTCTTCTTCTTCCCTTTCTTGAGGTGCTGACTATTGGTCTCTGTAGATCCTTCGCCGCCCGGCTCGCCGTTCCCAGAAGAAAGACACCGTCCAGCTCGCTTTGGACTCTCCTACCGGAGCGCAAGCTACCACAACACCGTCAGGCTCGACAGCCTTAGAAGAAAGAGACCAAGATCATCATTCCTCTCGTAGCTGGCATCCAAAAGGAGCCCCTTTTCTCTCCTCTTCTTGTCGGCTTGAAGCGACCGACGAGGAGAATGCGCCCGGTGCGATCAACCCTCTGTCTACCACCCTCCCCTTGACCACAAGAGTTGCGCCAGTGCGTTTCCAGAAGTCTCTTTAGACGGTAGAGGAGCTACGGGCATGTTAGCAGACCATTCCTCCTCTCTGGGCGTTGTCGCGGTACTCTGAGCAAAGACGAGCGCTCCTGAAGAGCTCAGCGAAGCAGAGAATAGCTTCAGCCACGTCTCTTCAGTCACTTCTAACCTTAGTAATAGATGTCTTACCTCTACAGCTGCTGGGCCTACCTTCCGGGGCTGTCGAGGAGAAGCTGTGTGACGAACGCGATAGGGGTAGCACTCTACGATGCCCTCGACACGAACCCGGGAGCTCACAGACGTCTAGAAAGCCTTTGTGAGTAACTACAATACACTTGTCAAGAGACGAGACACAATGGATACCCAGACGGTACGTGCAGGTATGTTCAGCCACTTCTGTCTTGGTTCAAGCCTTTGTCTTCAACCAACATTGTACCAGACACCACCTACGACGAGCTTCCCAATAGTTCAGTCTATCTAAAACATCCCCTAGGGCCGATACTTGATACTGAAGCAGAGTCTACAAGACCCCCTTTAGCCTAGGAACCACTCGTCCGAACCCCCTTGAAGATCGAGACGATTCTATCCGTTGGACCTCTTTCGATACCGTTGGCGCATCTCGACACGCCTCAAACCTTGTCTTTATGACAAGAATGTACTTCGAACAACATTAACTTCTATCGTCGCCGTTAACGCTGCCGTGGCTAACAACGGTCATCACAGGGAACCCCCTACTTCCTCTCCGACACACCATCCAAGAGGCCCAGTGAACCACCGACTACGATCCAGGCGTAAAATTCCACTCGAGATAAGAAAGAAATCCGGCCCTATACCCTCTTCAAGGAAAGCAGACGATTCCCGCGGAGAAGACATCCCCAGACGAACCTCCCGAAGCACACTACGAACCCCTTATCCGGCCTCCCATCTCCCCGTCGCCGCCGTTGAAAAGACCAAGAAAGACTTCGATCACGCCGGTCAAGCATTCGCAGACAACAAAGGGTGGCGTTGCTGCGACAGGACTGCTCTCTGTGACTGGGAGAAGCTCCCTCCTCCAGCCACAAACGTAACCGAAAGCTTCTCGCACGCTCCTACAGCTGCTGCTGGTTAGATGGCCGTTCCAAGCTTCATGTGAGTTGCTACAACCTCGAGGACAGTGCTGTCTACTTCTACCTTGATGTTAGCCAGAGTAACCATTCCCTGGACAAGACGAACCCGGGCTGACTTCATTCTTGCGTCTAGCTATCTAGTCAACTAAGTACACAATAATCTTCGCTCTCCTCTCGACGCTTCATACAGCGTAGCACTAGTCGGTCGCCCCTAACCTCCCTTTACAGGGCAAGGTTACAAGACTTCGAAGACGAATCGATGGAGAAAGTGCAGTTTCTTCTTATTCCACGCTTAACCAGGGTCTCAGAATCATGTCCTGGTAGCTTTCTAAGCTCAGTTCTCGAGGTGTTGCCTTGACTAGAAGGGCAAACCTTGAAGTCAGCAGCCCGTACAATTCAGCTCCTCAGCTTGTTCTTTCCCACCCCTACACTCTTTATTAAACTGTTTCTACTTACCTACTTCCACTTCCCCTGTCTCGGTAGAAGTCCCATAGTTAGCCGAACACAACTCGACAGTCAACCTAGGACGATAAGAAATCATGGAGCCGCAGGTTTGGATCTTCCAGATCGCTTGCTCCTGGCGGAAAGGACCTCAGACAACGAAAAGCCAAAGAGATTCCTTCAGCTTCTACGAGAAACCCTAGAGACAGAGCTACGTGGTTCCTTTCAGCCCCTTCAGGAGTTCCGTAAGACGAGCTACACTACCTTCCCCAACATCCTACTAGCATTCGTGCCGGTCGAGATAGAAACATGCTATAGAGTATTCTCACCCTAGAATTGACTCTATTATAACTAATCAGGCATGCCAGATTTTCCTTCCCAGCCATCCCGAAGACCCGGACGATTTCCCCTGACGAACGAACGATCGAACCGAACCCCCCCTTTAATATCCAGAACACGAGAGAGGCTCTCCCCGTTGCAATCAAGAACCATAAAGCCAGCCAAAACTCCGAGTACCTTTCCCAGTCCGTGGTAGCCATGGCTAGTCCTGTCACAGGACAACGGCATACAACGGCCATCCTTGCGGGCCGTTCACGATGCTTTCGCTCGGACTGAGCAGTCGACGTTTTCCGTATACGTTTCTACATCGTGATCCAAACTTCCTCCGGCATTTCGAGGGCTCGGGGCTCTTGGGGAGTGAAAGGCTCCAGGGATCGCCTTGTATCGTCCAGGTCGACATCGTCTCATCTGCCTGAGAGATCAGCCCAACGTTATGGACATAGATCTAGTCCGCGCAACCGAGTATCAAGGCTCACGTAACTATCTAGATCTCCTCGCTAGCGAGATCCTAGCGAGATCTCGGATGGTGGAAGCCAGAGCTCATGGACTGTGGCCCCTTTGCCCCGATCGAACAGTCTAGTGTCTGAGGGAGCTCGAATCTCATGAAAGGGGGTGGGGAGAAAGCCAGTGTACAACTTGGACTATTCTTGGAAAGCCCTTTCGAATAGCTGGATGCCAGTTGTGGTCGTACTTGTAGCTCTGTGGCTACACAAAGCTTTGGGTGATGCTGCCGTCCTTACTTGTTGCTAATGCCACGCTTTGGGTCAGTCGAGCCGCTTCAACCTTGACACTAACCCTACCGTCCAGACTATGTGGTCGTCGAACATTGCAATCAGCTCCTCTGTGTCACTAAGAAGTTCAATTCGCGATGCGACGAGTACACAATGGCCCTTTCCCTTGTACTGGACGGGGATGGGTCTTGCCGGCCATGAGTACCCTATAGCCAATCGACTTTTTTTCATCATTTTTATTTCATAGGAACCAATACCGATACCAAGAGCCGAGTCAATCACTTACTTTCGCGTCGGGACAATGCGATATTAAAATATTGGTTTTATGACATTTCCAGCCATGAGGTTGACTGCTGCGCTAGAGCTTACGTGATAGGTCATTTCTGCTACCCTAGACCCGGCACTTGAAACCACGTTGTGCTGTAATTTCAGCAATTCCTGATATAAGAGTGCCTGAAAGATGATAATAAAGTATGCTTATGTGTCTTTGTGACGCGATTTCGTGCCGGGTTATATCATCAGACGCGTAGAGTGCATTGACGGGAGGCGGCAATCTTGATGAATTCGGTAGGGGATAGGAATGTACGAACCTATCCCTAGTAGTATAGCTTACCCCAGTAACCATTCTGTCAAGTCTGTGTGAATCGGGCTAGGAGTCAGAATACGGAGTAGGTTCATCAGGATCAGATCATGGTACCGTGCCCAAAGAGTACCAGATTGACGAATCAGCCTTTAGGACGCAGATACCATACATAGAGGCCAAGGTGTAAGCGACAGACGAACTGGTGCCTGGATATGGCTAATCCCTGACGACAATGCTGGCGATCCACGTCTCGGATACCGGCTTGGCATCAAGAGTGATATGTAGTTAAGCGGCGGCGGCAAGAGAGGTTGCAATCACAAACTACATTCTCTATCAGTATAGTTAACCGACTCGGTTGTGGTCTATTGGACAGCCAAGCATCTGGAAAACCCTTCAAAGCAGGTTTTAGCAGCATCATCCTCCGGTTCATTCCTTCACTCCCGTAATCCTTGAGGTACTGTAAGCTACAAGATTTGAAGTTCGAAGAGGCCCCCACTCCATGCTATCTTTATCAGGTCATAGTCATAGCAGTGTGTGGTCTAGTACGTCCCTTGTGTTACATGCGCCGTGAAGGCGGCATGACATCTCTGTGTCAAGTTCCTTCTAGCTATGTTAGAATGGGCAATCTCTCAACAGGATCACAATTGTTCAACTCTGTGAGTATGCTTGGATATGACTCGGCCGAGTCGTGCCTGGGATTAACTCGGGCCTGCTCGGCGATGGCCTTGGTTTTTACGCTCGTGGATGTTTGTTTACACGCGCTTCGGGCGGGCTTGAAGATATCCTCGGGAATATGGGACAGTGACGTCGCATTTCCGGCAATAGATCTGCTCTTGGCGAGCGAATTACCTGGTTTGACGCGTGATGCTTTTGCACACCTCAGTTGGTGATGATGCGGCAGAACGGTCCATCCTGGGAAATGCTCCCGGGGTTTCCGTCAAATACGGCGCCTGGTAACGGTGGAATGACCCGTGATCGGTCCTCGTCTGGGACAGTCAACAAAGGACGGCAAATTGATAAGATCCGAGGCCGCATCCGCCGGGATGAAGCTCCACTATGGTAGATTGTCCTTGCCAGCCGGCCCCGGTCGCTGACAATGCCCGGGTCCCGCCAAGTAAAGTTTGGGGGTTAACGCGGATGCTTTGTGTGTGTCTTCGTGGACTGTGAAGCAGTGTCATCGTGTCGAGGCTGGCTAAAGTAGGGTCTGTATAAATCAATGTAGCCTGCTGCGAGAGTCGCGAGCCTGGCCAACCTGATCCCATCTCCTGGCAAGGCCGGACAGTCAACTTGGACGGTGCCGGTGTGGGCCCATCGCTGTTAATGTCGCGCGGACGACGTCCGTTACAGGAGGCGTTAGAATGTCGACTTGGTTGGTTCTGGTCATTCAGTGCTGCCTGAACCCCAGCCTGACTTTGGATCAGTTCACCCCCCTAGCCCCTTGGACTCGAGCAGCTCTCGGCTGTGTGTGGCCCTCCCCCGGAGCTTTGTGTAACGTTCCCCCGGACGCAACGGCCGTGCCCCCCCTTCAAGCTGGGCGTTGCGCCTTCATTTCCACCGCCAAACCCGCTGCACCTGGGAAAATGCATCACTTCGAGCCCCATGCTCAGTCGGGGAGTGAGGTCGGGAACAGACGGAGGCGCAAAGCCGCTGAGGCCGGAGGCACCAAACGAAGATCGGTCTGAAGCGCACAGAGTGAAGCTTGGACCGTGCTCCGGCTGAGCTCTCATCCCGACGTGTGGGTTCTCTTCAGATTATTCTTCATGTCACGTAATGGAACGGGGGGAGTGCCGGAGGAGCGCCGCTTTTAACGGCTCCGGAAACGGTATCCGCAACGGCGAGAGTCAATCCATTTTGGTCCAGTTAGGAAGATGACTGTTACAATGGGTGGCTGGACCTGATTGATGATGGTTGCCAAATATTGATTTTTCTAGTTGCCTTCGGCCAATGACTCGATACTCGATGCCGAGAGAGTCATGTTTGGAGTATGATGAGTCGTAGCGTTTTTGTGAGACGAGGAGCCTCGAATTTGCTTGCTGGCGACAGTCTCACGTGATGCACTCTCCTGAGATTTAATGAGCAGGACCCCTCCATGTAGTCATGTGACCCGGTCAAACTACCCCTCCCCCTCCTTGGGTTATCGCCAGCGACAAAAAATCCACCGCCGACCCAACTAAGTCGAGATCGCGAATCGTACCACTACAAACCACCAAAATGTTGGACATTGAGGATTTCATCGAGGAGCGCGGCGGAAACCCCGAGAAGATTCGGGAGAGTCAGCGTCGCCGACATGCTCCTGTTGAGCTCGTCGACGAGGTTATTGCCCTTTGGCAAGATGCTCGGAAAAGTGAGTCACTAGTAGAAGTTGTTGTTGTTTTCTTCTGCATGCTTTTTCTAACCTCTTTCTATAGCACAATACGGCGTCACCCAGATCGGTACCCAAATAAACGGTGTTCAGAAGGAGATTGGTCTCAAGAAGAGGGCCAAGGAGGACGCGACCGAGCTGCTCCAGCAGAAGGAAGAGTTGACACAGAAGAAGAAGATCCAGGAGGAGCTTGCTCTTGCCAAGAACGCCGAGCTCAAGGCCAAGGCCAAGCTCGTCGGAAACTACGTCCACGATTCGGTGCACGTCAGCGACAACGAGGACAACAACACCATCGAGAGAACTTGGAAGCCAGAGGGCTTCGAGGAGTCCAAGAAGGCCGCTCTTTCCCACCATGAGGTGCTCTGGCGAATTGGAGGATATGACCCTGTTCGAGGTGTTAAGCTGGTCGGCCACCGAGGCTACTGCTTGACTGGTTATGGCATGTTCTTGTGAGTTGGCCTAGCGCAGGCGAAATCGGCGACATTCTGACGTGAATAGGAACTTGGCTCTGATCAACTACGCCACAACTTTCCTCTTCAACAAGGGTAGGTAGCTCACTGGGAATATGTCGGGGATCGTGCTGATCATGATGCAGGATACACTCCTAACCAGCCCCCTTTCATGCTCGATCGTGGACAGATGGCCAAGACCGCCCAGCTCTCCCAGTTCGACGAGGAGCTCTACCGTGTCTCTGAGGGCCCTACACCCTCTGATTCCGATCGATACCTGATCGCCACCAGCGAGCAGCCCCTGTCTGCCCTCCACGCCGACGAGTGGATCCAGCCTACCGAGCTCCCGATCCAATACTGCGGTTACAGCACTTGCTTCCGAAAGGAGGCTGGCAGCCACGGACGCGATGCTTGGGGTGTCTTCCGTGTGCACCAGTTTGAGAAGGTCGAGCAGTTTGTGCTCTGTGGTCCCGATGACAGCTGGGAGCACTTTGACAAGATGATGGCCAACTCTGAGGAGTTCTACAAGTCTCTTGGTCTTCCCTACCAGGTGGTGGGAATTGTCACCGGCGCCCTCAACAACGCCGCTGCCAAGAAGTATGATCTGGAGGCCTGGTTCCCCTTCCAGTCCGAGTACAAGGAGCTGGTTTCTTGCTCCAACTGCACAGACTACCAAACCCGTGAGCTCGAGATCCGTCACGGATCTAAGAAGGGCAAGCAGATTGTCGGTGGTGGAAAGAAGGAGTACGTGCATGCTCTGAACGCGGTAAGTAAATCGGGTTGATAAAACTTGAGTGAGGATGTTGTGCTGACTTGGATGATAGACCCTGTGCGCAACTGAGCGAACAATGTGCTGCATTCTCGAGAACTACCAGACCGAGGAGGGATTGGTTGTTCCCGAGGTGCTCCGGAAGTACATTCCAGGAGAACCCGAATTCCTGCCGTTCGTCAAGGAGGCCCCTAAGGACAGCGAGAAGACGGAGAAGAAGGACGGAAAGAAGGAGAAGGCTCTCCCAGTGCGTGAGAACAAGGCATAGACGGGTTCTTTGGAAGCGATGCCATAGAGAAAGAAAAAAAGAGGTACATGTTTTGATGATACAATGTAAACCTAACGAATTGATGGCGATCTGGTTGATACAAATCTGGAGGTTTGTGGACCGTAAGGCTTCGCCGCATATGTGATTGAATTAGACCCGGGACTGGTGTCTTAAAGGTGCTGATTCCGTGATGCGACTGTCTGGAGGAGATCAGTTCGTGATACTCCACATACAGCCAGGGAACAGACATCACGTGCACAAACACGGGACTGTGGTGGAACGTAAAAGCGGCCACGGCAACTAGCTCTACGGATGCTTGGGCGTCTTCCCCGCCCCTTGTCAACATCACCGGCCGTCTCCGTAGCCCAGACGGAGGTGGGTACCGTTTTGGGGGCTTCATCTGCCGGAGCCTGTGGTCAAGGACACCGTCTTTAAACGGTGTCCACGGAACACGGCGGTCGGCGGTGGGTGCAGGGCTATTGAACCTTGTACCTCATGCTTGAGATGCATTGGCTGGAGGTAGAGTGTGCCTTGCTACGTTTATTGGATATCGCAGCAAAAGTCCGAGCCACTCCTGGTGACTGTTACTGTGGAAGACTGGCACAATCCATTCAATCCAGTCGGCGCCGGACACTGGAACGGACGGTACGGTGTGTCGGTGGTGAAATGCGCACTGTGCTTCACTCGGGACGGCCCCACCGTAATTCCTCTGCAGCTGCCGGAGAAGCGCCTCTCTCAGCACCACTTACCAGGAGGCGCCTGCGAGTGGCATCCAGCGCGTCGGCCGGCACGGAGGGTGCGCATCGAATTGCAATGTGAGAGGATGGGTGTATGAGCCATGATATGAGCATCTCCTGGACGAACCGTATTTCGCGGTGGACAATTGGCGTGTCGCGCGTGTCAGAGATGGCGCCGGGCGGAGGTATTGGATGCAGGCCCGAACAGACCTGGACCATGTCCGGCCACATGCCATGTCATGACATGCTTGTGGTTTATGAGAAAGGTGCTGTGCATTGCCTTGCCTTTTCCTGCCTTGGGGCGGCAGTCACTCTATCCGGACACTGGGTAACGGGAGTGACTGGATGTTGGTCGGCGGGAGGTGAGGTGATTTATATCGCTCGCGTCCAAGCTCTCTGACCTGTGTCTTGGCTCACTCTCGCGATCTGTGCTTTAAAGGAGGTGACGACTTGGTTAGATACGATTGGACGCGCAGCAAGCTCTTCGCGGACGCCGATCGGGCGCGCGGGCTCTCCCAGACGGCGAGCAAAGAGGTTGGCAAAAGAGGAGGTGTTTCTGGGAGGGGGAACGCGGAGAGCCCCGACAACTCCGGACCAGGCTGGGATCCACGAATCTCATCCACTACCGGACCGGATGCCGTGAAGATCACTGCTGCACAGGAGGAAGAATACGCAAAGAGATGGCACAACCACGAGGGCACGAAATCTAGAAACGAGGGCAAGCGAGGGCTGCTGGAATATCGTGTGCGTGTGGGATATTTGAGGCTCCGGGAGAGCTAAGTTGAGGTTACGCCGACCCGATTTAACGGGGGCGAAAGGTAAGCCCGTATGGACGGCACGGCGGCCATACCACTGACTTGGCACACTCAGCTCACTCACAGCTCCTTCGGTGAGAGCAAACAAAACCTCGTGTCGGTGGTAGCACAGCGACGAGAGGTCTCCTACCGTAGGAATTCCCTACTGCGAGTGAGATTATTGACGCAGACTCGAGGGACGACGTAACAGGCGCCTGCGCGTCGTACTCTGTGCCCTCCGGGCGGAGAAGAGGGCACCGCCACACCCACCTCGGAGTTCGGGGTCGCCCATCCATTTTAGGTAGTTCCCGCCCTGGAGAGAGGAACCCGTAGCCCGAACCACGGAGGACGAGCTATGGTGTTGAGGGACACACGGATCTGTCGATGCAAGCTAGCTTTCATGCGAGAATTCTTTGGCAGCTCCAAGACCATGCAAGCACTGGAGCCGACTCTAGAGTATGCACAGCTTTGTAGAGAACAAAGACAAGCGAGGACAGGAGGGCTGTCTGTTTGCTGCCGGCCGGCGGGCAAACCAGCCTACGTAGCCCCAGCTCTGGAGACTGCCGAAGAGGAGAACATCTACCCCACTCCGCCTAGAAGCGCGCTCTCTCTCACCCAGTATCTTTCACGGGGTGGCCAAAGTCACCAAGTACCTCCGCAAACTGGGTACCTGAATTTCCAGGTTTCTCTGGGTGGCCGTCCGGGGGACAGACGGCGGTGAATACCAGGAGGAACCTCGGGCGGTGCGGGATGGGGAAGAAGAAAAAAAAAAGTGTGACCCCGGCGACGGCGCGAAATCCATTCGGCATTGCCACCGTTTCGAACCGTCCTCACGGCGCTTACGAGCCGGGTGGGAAAATGTCGCAAACTTGAATTTGATGCGGATAAAGATCAGAAAAAAAAAATGCCAACAGGATGACAGGAGCTGACGGCCAGGGCAAAGATCGCGTCCGATGTTACCGATGCCCCGGATATACCGATGCCGGGGTCCATTGCTACGCTATCCTCGGGCTTGTTGTCTGCTTTGCTTGCTTGCTTGCTTGCATTCTCCACGCCCATGAGGGGGAAGAAGAAAATCCAGGGGAGATGCAAAAGTGCGTCAATCACATTGTCTTTGACGCCGACGAGGCTGCAGCTGTGGTTACACTGTCGCTGTCATTCTCGTGGACCTGGGGGTTCTGGAACAGAACAGAACAGACAGCCCGAAAACCCGCGACAATTGGAGAGGGAGCGAGCGCCGGACGGTGCGACATCCACACTTTCACCCTCAGGAGGGTACGTACCTCCGTAGGGAACGGAGGGCCCCCTTGGACCTGCTGCCGCGTGTGCACGCACAGCACGGGCAGCTTTGAATGAGAAGCAGCACTGAGCGACGAGTTTTTGCGCCCGCGCTTTCATCCCATCCTTTGTTGTACGTCGGCGTCACCCCCCCTTTGAACCCCGCTGGCTCTCTGTTTATGGTTAAACACTGAGTGGTTGAGATGAAGAAATGCCTGATGTGAAGTGTACACTAAATGATCATTGAGGAGGAGGTGAGGAGCAGTTTGTGCTTGGCAGTTGCGGGCTCTTAAAAGACATGCCGCATTCTTTTTCCATCATCAGGGCTGGAAACCTGGACTCGTCTCCTCCTCCTCCGTGGGACGGCCACTACGGGGTCAACCCCCATAGGCCACGGCCCCCTAAAAGCCCGTCCTCCGAGGGCCCCGGTAGCGCATTTGTTGCGGATGGCGGCCGACTTTTTGGGCCCTCTCGAGGGAAAAAGGGCTTTCACTCTCTCTCTGATCGGGTTCCACGCCCTCCTCGGTTTACGGCCCACGCCCCCGTGGCTCCCTCCTCCGTTTCCCGTTCTCCGCCCGTCCCCCGTTTCCCAGGGCCCCATTCCCAGACCCCGTCATTTTCCTGGCCTTGCTTTCTATTATTGCCTTTGTCTTCAGGTTCGTTCGCTCTTTCTTGTGCCTTGTGCCTTTTGCCTCCGCCTCCGCCGCCCTCCTCCCCTTCTCTTCCATCCTTCTCCTCCCTCTCTCCCATCTTTCCCACATACCGACCGAGAGAGAGTCTTTTTTGCGTCTTCTATTGTCTCTTTTCTGCTGTGCTTTTCGGCAGTGAAAGTGTCATCTCCCTCTTTTACTATTTCCACGACATCACGTGTGTATTGCCTGGGCAGCCGGACCCCTCCTGGAGTCTTGCCCGTCTCAGCCGCTGCCCGCTCCTACTGATCGCCCCGGGCTTGGTCCTCTCCCATCCGACCTCACGGCGCCGCCTTGAGATTGTTTTTACTCTTCATCTCCCATCTAGGCCGTGCGTGAGTAATTCTCAATCATTCTCTCGACCTGTTTCCCTTCTTTTCAAGAGGTTGCTCTTTATTTCCCTCTCGGATCGTCGCTGGAGACCCGCTGTCGCAAGACTTTCTCCGCCGACCGAGATTCCCCAAAGCGCGCGCGTGCCTTCCGTTCGGCCTCGCTCGCCTCCTCTTTCCTCACGGGACCCTCCGGCCCTCTTCCGCTATTTTGCAACCACCCGCACGGAGCCCACCCCGAGAATTTCTTCCTTTTTCACCACTTTCATCTTGTCTTTTTCTACTCTGAATCGAATCATTCGGGCGCCTTCCTTCACGGTGTCATCGTCTCCGCCCGCGACAACAAGCCATCATCGTTGAGCGCTCTTACTCACCACTCTTAGACAGCGCAACCTTTCCTCTCCCCACACCACCGCGACCTACCTTCGTCGCGCACCCGCAGACCATGTCGTCTGGCGTTGTGCGCTCTACCGCCCTCAGGGCCGGCGGCGCCTGTGTGCGCTGTCGCAAAGGCAAGACCAAGTGCGTCTACGAGAATGGTCGCGCGCCTTGCAAGAACTGCGCCAAGGGCATGCACGACTGCTATCTGCCCTCAGAGAGCATGGCCCACCACCACGGTCAAAGTCCTGCGCGACACGCCAACCCCCATCGTCCCCCTCGCGACAGTCTCCCGGCCTCCGGGCCCGGCGGTGCAGCTGAAGCGCGACAGGCCGTCGTTGGCTCCAGCGCGGCTCGCCATGTCCAGGCAAGCTCTGACAAGTACGTTTTGTCTTTCTATTCTTTGGTCGTCTCGCTCTGTTTCATCTGCCTCAGCCCTGCCCCGGCATTCCTCACAGCCCTCACCTGCGCAAACTTGCGCCGTCATCAACAACATCATGGTTCGGCAGAGCGCCTGGGGCATTCTGCCTGGGCGAGTCGCTCACCGGTTGCCATCCTGGGTGGATCGGCAGACGACACGTCCTCGCCTCGCCTCGCCTTGTCTCGTCTCATCATCACCCTCTCCCGTTCTCAGCTTCCTCCGTCTTCTCGTCCGAGTGGCCGGCCGCCCTCATCCCACACCCCCATCAGCCCCTAGCCGGACCCTACCCCCTGCCCTGTTCCCCATTTCTCATTACCACACCCGCGTCCGCGTCTCTTTCGCTTCTCTCCCCGAGTCGCACCTTGGCTTGTCCTTCAGCCCCGTCTTCTCTCTCCACCTTGTCGCCGTCCTGTTCGGCTTACGGGGCGCCCACCAAATTTGTCCTCGTCCAGCTCTGCTCGGAAGCTCAGGCGCCTGAGCATCAGACGGGCCGTGCCACCCCCTACATATGAGGTCACTCGACACTTTGTGCCGCTGACTGCTCGCTGGCCATGGCTCTCCAATCGATTTCAATGTTCCTTGCTAACCCGGACACCCCCCCAGACTGACGCCTGAGCTCATCGCCGAGTGCGAGCGCGTCGTGTCAAAGACCTTCCCGGCGTGCGTCGCGTTCCACAAGCCATCATTTGTTCAGCAGCTCAAGAGTGCTTCCTTGGATGCTGCTCTCGTTTACGGTCTATTGACCTGTGCAGCTCGGTACGTCAGCTATTCCGATCCCTGCTTTTCCTCAATTTCTCCCTTTTGCATTTGCACCCGCCCCCAATTTCCTCGGCCGGTGTCGCTTGTGCGTCGCCTTGCCCGTGCCCTCATTTCCCGCGCGTTCTCGCTCACTCGCCCGCCCGACCGGCATGTGGATCCACACCGATCGGTGCCACCGTCACCGAGTGTTTGAGCTGGCGCATACCCCTTGGTGACGCCGTAGCCCGGATTTGAACCGAGGCTTCCCGAGTCACTGCGATCCGAATCCCGTATGGCGCCGCATCGTCGCCGTGAGCTTGCAGAGAGCTTCCGGTCCAGACACTTCCAGACCCGCCGATAAGATTTGTGCCGCTAACATATGCCGCCTGCAGGAGTTCGCCAAGCCTAATCCGCCGCTATGGAGGGCCGACTGCGGCTGCCGAGACATTTGCCGCCAAGGCCATGACACTCATCAACCAGAATCTCGATCATCCTAACCTCGTCGACATTCAGGCTCTGTGCCTGCTCATCATTCACGAATGGGGCTCTCGTAATGCTGTTCGCGCCTACATCTACCTGGGCCAGGCTGCCCGCATGATTCAGATGTACCGCATACTGAACAGCCACCACCCTTCTCCCGATGCCGACCAATTCCTCCGTGATGAGTCTTTGCGACGCACCATCTGGCTCATTTACATCCTCGATTGCCTCTTGACCAGCACTCCTGGACGTTTCCCCGCACTCTCTGCGCATGATACCGCGGATGTGTCGTTGCCATGCTCCGATATCAACTTTGCCTTTGGCAATGCTGTGTTCGTCAAGACTTTGCGCCAGCAGCTTGACCCAACTGCCATGCCTCCTGGCCAGGCTTCCTCCGAGATTGGTGAATTCGGCTACATCGTTCTGGCCTCGACCATCTGGCGCGATGTCGTTGCCATGCTTACCACGACTACGCTCTCCAGCTTCCGCGAGGAGGATTGTGCCGATCTGATCGCTAAGATCGAGGGTCTGCGAGCCTCTTTGCCGATGCAGTTCATCGACAAGCCAGGTCAGATTAACCTGCACATGACAATGGGCTCGGGATACACCTTTGCCATGCTGCACTGCCTTCTCCACTGTGCTACCATCTTTGTGCACCGTCGGCGTCTGCTGCAGGAGGTGACTGCTGCCAACTTCAACCTGGAGTCGTTCCGTCTGAACCCTCGATGCCACGATATTATCGATCGGCTCTTCACCTCGTGCCACGGCACCATCTCTCTTCTGACCGCCGTTGAAGCTGGCTCCGAGAAGGACCACATCCCGTGTTTCCCAATCTTCATGCTCTTCTCGGCCTTCACCGCCAGTGCCACAGTTGCGTATTTGTCTCTGAAGGGTCTCACACCACCCAATGCTGTCGAGACTGCAGCCCACATCGTGAAGGATGGTCTGCGCTTTATGAGCGACGGCACCGAGAACTGGCCGCTTATGGGTAGCTGGCTGCGACACCTCACCGTCATGCAGCGTGTCTTGAACAACGATGCTGCCGCTGCTGCTGGCTCATTGCGTCATGGCTCGACATCCCACACTGCGGCGGGCATCAAGGACGAAATTTCCTCCAACGCCGACACGAACCCGGATGCTATGGACTACGACCAACAGGCGAACACTGGAGGAAGTGTGTCGGGTCAGGTCAACGCCAACCGATCCGTCTCTGAGTCGGTGCGTGGCGACAGCGAGCCCCCTATCACTATCGCTAGACGACCTGGAGTTACCACCATCAACGGTAACTCTGGTGGAGTATCTACTCCCACTACAGTTTCCCCTCCCCCGGCGAGTGCCCCTCATGGGGCGTCGCACGATATCAAGCAGTCAAGCCCTGAAATGGCCAACGGCATAGTGGCTACCCAGGACGGGCAGACTACAAGCCAGGACATGACGGCGCCTGAGCTGTGCCAGGCCTTTGAGAGGCAGCTCCTTGACCTTGACGACCTCGCCGCCTTTATGGGTGGCGGCGTTTAGAAGACGAATTATTGATACCGAAATTTTGGTGACGGTGCATCATGAAGCTATGAAGGAATTATTGAGGGCTAATGGGGTTATAAGGCGATGGATTTTACTTTCGTGTGACTTTTTTCTTTGACTGATGTTGTTCTTCCGTTGACGGGAACGATTCAAATATGAGGGCCAAAGACGGAGGGTTAATGCCGTTTTGAGGGAGCGATGTCACGATGATGAAGCGGGAGGGTAGCATATTGAGGACCAGGGGACGTGTAGGATTATGTTCGTGGGGATACCCAATATACCCTGGGCCTGGGGGCGTTGGGGTGGGAAACATTTCGAATTGGTGCCTGGAGGCACCTGGCTTTTGTTACAAGTATTCCAAGATCAAGACAATCTTTGCTTTCCCTCGATGGAGGGGTGACGATATTGTGCCTGTTGTAGTGATGAACTCGCTGTCAACGACATCTCCAAAGAGGCCATCTGCCAGCCACAAACAAAGAGTATGGATCTCAAGACAGACGTTCAACCCCAATATCGTAATGTTGAACTCGTGCCTGGATTAGTCCAGGGGTATGCAACTGATGAATGGGACAACAGTCTAGGCTCTTCTCCAAGTCTCCAACTTGGAGTCACTTGGAGTAGCTACTGGACGTCTTCTGGATTACCAAGCTCTGCATTCTCCGACTTCGCAGAGCCGCGGTGGAGTCAAGTAGGTGGACATGCATAGAAATCAAGATGGAAAGTCAAGAATCGAGACCAATGACTGGTTCCATGACGAAGATATTTTTTCCAATGACCGAAGGGATTACCGAGGATAAGAGACGGCTATAGCAAGCAGTCATGGGTCAAGTGATGGATGACGAAGTAGAAGAAAGAAAGAGGCTGAGGAACAAGAATAAGCGAAGCGGGTAAAATTGGGCCTTGGAGGTTTCGGAGGTTCGGAGAGAGTGCAGGTGACTTGTAGTTCCTGTGATTGATATCTTATTTTTGGGAGAGGCTGAATATGACAGAATGTCAAGTTTTTTTCTCGCTGGTTTTCTAGAATTATTCTGGAAGGACTGGGAAGGGGCTGGCAACTTGGTCAAACTCAGGTTGTCACCAGAGAGAGATGAGTGATGGGGATCGGCACACTGATCAGCGCGTCTGACACGGCTTGGTCTGGAGAGTGATTTCTGGGGAATCAAGCTTGTTGGCACTAATGGAGAAGCATGTTTTGATAGTTGATGGGGGGGAGGAGGGTCTGGAAGCAACATGCTCGAGGGGTAATGGTGTTTTGTGGGGGAGGGAAGCTTGGAGATGGAGGAGATGGTCATCATGTCATTGGCCTTGGCATTGGAGTAGTCATCACGCAAAGTAATGAATTGTCACCTCTATCTCTCCTCCTGACTCGTTTGCGCCCTGTAAACTGACTTCTGACAACCCATTGACTCGAACCAACAAACCAAAAGGGTTGCCTTTGGTAGTGATGTCAACCAGCAAGGGGAGCCATGGACCCACTGACGATGCCGGATTGCCGAATATCTCTCTCCAAAACAGGGATGGGCCCGGCCGTGTCCCCACTCTTTTCGGCGGACCTGTGCCGGGAAGAACGGCGTGTGATAGGGGATACAACTGAGAGTCCTGGGGTTGGCGTCGTGCGGAGTGATTTTTTCTCCAGGTTGTAGGGATTATGGAGATGAAGGGATCCTTTGTTCGTGAGGGGAAAGGAGGGGGGGGGAGGGATTGTGAAGGTTGGGGTGGTCGGCAAGTGTCGTTGAGAAAGGGGAGATTATTGTGATGATGCCAACTGTTACTGTTCATCTAGATCTTGACATGAATCTCTATGAAATAACACATTCTATGTAATTCCCGAAAAAGAGCTTACAAAGCTGTAAAAACTGGAACGAAGAAGAAAAGCTTTCTACCATGTGACGGGTACGACCGTGTGGAGCAACCGGCAAGCCCGTAAGTGTAACAAACATCTCTCTTCTAAGATACGGGGTCCCTGCGCACTCAGAAAACCGAGATTTGCGAGGGTAGATGCCGAAAGCAAAAAAAAAAAGGAAGAGCCAGGTCTCCGGAGCCGGCACGCCTCCAAAGGTACCCACGAGACCTAGAAGGGGAAAACCACACTGTCGTCGACCGTATCAAGGGCGCGTGATTGGACAAACTAACTTCTGCTTATTGAGTTCGGCATGGGTTCGGGGGATCGTCGTGATGAGCGTTTGTGCCGTGTAAGTGGGGAGTGTAGTAGGAGTATATTAATATGAGGGTGTTCCGCATCAAGGGAGGTTCTCTTTTCGTTCTGTTACTCAGACAAGTCTTGACCTGTGTGTCTTACATTCTATACATTATTCCATATATACATTGTCATCCATTGTTGTGGTTTACACATTATCAACGGTTCTCAAGCCTCGAAGATTTACATCGCACGCTACTTGCCAGCCAAGACAGCCACATTCCCATCTACAGACACATTAATTGGTCTACACACACCACATTCAACTATCAAGCAAGAGGAATACTACCTCTACAAATAGCCCATCATGGGTGAACACGAGTACGACACGTCGGCGCCTCACGAAAACATGACGGCAGGAAAATACATCACCACGCGTCTCCCGACACTCAAACCTCCCATGCATCATTTGCAGAACCCGATAAAACTTCTGCGCATGCTTAATGCGCAGCAGTGGGCATTCTTCTTTGTCGCCTTTGCGGCATGGGTACGTTCGCCCGCACATTACACTCTTGATGCAGTAGCTGACATTTGTGATAGACATGGGATTCATTCGATTTCTTCACTGTTTCTTTAACGGTGACGAGTCTAGCCAAGACATTCGACAAGACAAAGACGGATATAACATGGGGTATAACTCTAGTCCTCATGTTCCGATCAGTAGGATCCATCATCTTTGGAATCGCCAGCGATCGATACGGTAGAAAATGGCCATTCGTCATCAACAACATTCTCTTCATCGTACTTGAGCTTGTAAGTTATCCCTGCTGTGGATCCCGGCTTGGCAAAATCTTGGCCCAAGCCCCTTGTCATTGGAGCCATTTTACTGACTAAATGGCAGGGAACTGGTTTTTGTAATACTTATTCTCAGTTTTTGGCTTGTCGTGCTCTTTTCGGTGTCGCTATGGGTGGTCTTTACGGTAATGCTGCCGCTACTGCCCTTGAGGATTGTCCTGAGGAAGCTCGAGGTATCATGAGTGGTATCCTCCAACAAGGCGTACGTTCCACCACACTTCACTTACAATCTCCCATTGCTAACCATCTTTTCAGTACGCATTTGGATATCTTCTCTGCGCAGCATTCGCCCGAGGTCTCGTCGATACAACCCCCCACGACTGGCGACCCCTTTTCTGGTTCGGCGCCTGTCCCCCCGTCCTCTTCATAATCTTCCGGCTCATGCTCCCCGAGACGCAAGCATACCAAGAACGACAACGTCTCCGTCAAGAGGCTGGATCGTCTGACGGCAAGGGAAAAGTGTTTGTCAAGGAAGGCAAGGTCGCGCTGAAGCACCACTGGATGCTTCTCGTGTACCTCGTTCTCCTCATGGCTGGTTTCAACTTTATGAGTCATGGTAGTCAGGATCTGTATCCTACCATGTTGGAGAACCAGCTTGGTTTCTCAAAGACAAGGATTACTGTTACTCAGGTTGTTGCTAACCTGGGTGCCATGTCGGGAGGTACTGTTGTTGGTTTCCTCAGTCAGTCTATCGGTCGTCGACTGAGCATCATCATCTGTTGTATTGTCGGCGGTGCACTCCTGTACCCATACACCTTTGTCCGAACCGAGTCCATCATCGCAGCTGCATTCTTCCAGCAGTTCTGTGTCCAGGGTGCCTGGGGTGTCATCCCCATTCATCTGATGGAACTGTCCCCTGGTGCTTTCCGTACCTTTGTCGTCGGCACATCCTATCAATTGGGTAACCTCGTCTCTTCAGCATCATCAACCATCGAAGCCCGTCTGGGTGAGCGATTCCCCCTCCCCGAGACAGAAAAGGGCGAGAGCCGATACGACTACGGCAAAGTCATATGCATCTTCATGGGCTGTGTATACGCATACGTAATCGTCCTTACCTTCATCGGCCCCGAGAATCTGCGCGGCAAGTTTGACGTTGCCCACGACTCGGATGCCCGAGAGGTTGCTGGCTCTCAAGCCTTGGAGAACGCTGCCATGCACCACCGCAAGGCTAGAGATGAGGAGGAGAATGATCCTAGGATCAGTGGAGAGAAGCCTGAGGTTACACATACTCGGGATTAGATTTGAAAGGGGGGTAGAAAAATATGAGGCCTGAGGTGATTTGGTGAGGAAAAAGCCCAGGCGATGGATAATCGTGGAGGATTTGTCAAGATGCCTTGTCTATGACATGAGCGTCTAGTATATGTTAGCATTTACGAGTTATGAATTGAAAACATCAAACAAAACCACAATGATTCCAATCTTTGCATCTCGAGGGCCATCATCCCAAGAGCCATCACGCCCTTAAGTCGACAATCAGCCTCTCGTTACTGATTCCACAACATGGATCTCACCATGACCCGCCCCCGCATTACCTCCTCTCATGAACGTGGCGTCCCATTACGTATCACAGCCGCTTCTCCAAAGGAAGGGAAGATCAGTCTTTTGCGGATCCGCGTCGTTTCGGACGTGTTATCCAATTTCTCCGGCCTCCGCTTTTCCGGGACTTGTTGATCATGCCAAGACTGACCGCGCTTCGGGAGAGGCTTTTCCCCGCATTCACGGGATGTGAGGAGGAGGGGGATTCCAAATTTGTTGGAAATAATGAGCTGACTGTTGTTGTCAGGGAAGGGTGAGGATGTTGTTTTATAGGTAGAGATTTGACGTTAGATGTGTTGTTGATTACAAACTCGAGTCGTGTCGGAGGTGTGGTGTAAGAGGATTCATCGAAAGGAAGACATCTGAGGAAGTCGGTCAACTTATCTCCGGGGTTCAAACTAGATGCCGACGGTGTAGCATCCCGCGCTTGGCCATCACTCTAGTTTGCATTGACGTAAAGGAGCGGGCGACCGGCCGGACTCAGCTGTCGGTTCCTGGACATGGTCGAGGTATATATACTCGATGCCCGAGAACCTTGAGAGCTACAATTCACCCTGCAGATCATCGCAAGCATCCTCTCGAGACACCTTGACGGCCTACACACCTTTCCAAAGATACCCTAGCTTTGTCAACTGTATTCACAATGCCTCTGTCCGGAAGCTGCATGTGCGGAGCTATCGCATACAAGAGCACCAGTGAGTAGCCTTCACTGTATAATTGTGCATATCTAATTGTTGATAGGTGACCCTGCTGTTACTGCTCTTTGCCATTGCGTCGATTGTCAAAAGGTGAGCGGCTGTCGTTGCTATTAGATATCCATTGCTGTCGCTAACACATCCAAGTGGACCGGCGGCCCCTACACCACCAACGCCGTCGTCCCCGAAGATTCATTCAGCGTCACCAAAGGTAAATACCTCCAAACTTTGAGTAAACAATTACATAAATTGACGTTTTTCAGGAACACCCAAGCACTGTGACATCACTGGCGCTTCTGGAAAGAACAACCGCCACTTCTTCTGCGCCGACTGCGGCTCTAGCCTATACACACGCCTTGACATCATGCCCGGTAACATTGTCATCAAGGCTGGCGGTCTCGATGAGGGAAAGACGAATCTCAACAACAAGATTGATGTCGAGTTTTATTGCCGTGATCGTGTTGACTTTGTGAAGCCGATTGAGGGCGCCAAGCAAGAGCATCTGTTTGGTTAAGCTTGTACATGTTCGGATGTCGGTGTATACTGCAGATGGGTCGGGTGACTAGATTACGATTGGCACGACGGTTCTAGCTGCATCTATAAATATCAACTTTGCTTTTGGCCGGTTTGTGCCGTGTTTCACAGCTATTGTCTTTGGCTACTCACCGGTGCTGATTTCACATCACATGAGCTTCCCCGACATCCATAGTCAGCCAGTCATTCACTCAGTGGCTGGCTGTTTCTACAGAGACTGGTGAGTGACGCCTCAACATTCCTTCTTGTAAGCTTTCTTTTGCCTCTCAACTTGAATAACTTCTTTCCTTGTAAACATTTCATATTCATCTTGCCCTCAAAACTTTGCAATTCTCTCCGTCTTCGGTCTCTGTCGCGCACGTCAGCTGAATCTGATTTGACGTCTCACAACGCCAGAGTGGGTCACCCTGCTTCTCCGCAAGTTGGATGTGATCGCCTCCCAACCCAACCTCTTTCATCCTTGTATACCGAGATAAAGAAACAGTTTCATCCTTCACCGAGTGAAGCTTCCTTCCATTTCATCATTAAGACATTTATAATCCAGGTTTCTCAAAAAGTCATGGGATCTGCACAGTCTACGACACGGGCCGAGGGCGCCGAGTTTGTCCTACCACCTTTCAGCCGCGACATGACGACAAACTCTCCAGAGGCTAAGAAATGGGTTGAGGATGGCATAGTTTGGTGCTATGCTTTTAATCACGCCGAGGGTGCGCGGTGCTTTGAAAAGGCTATCGCTGCTGACCCTGCTTGTCCCCTCGCCTACTGGGGTCTTGCCTTTGCCCTAGGTCCCAACTACAACAAGCCGTGGAAGCACTTTGACGGAGACGATCTCAAACAGACGGTTGGACAGGTGCTTGATGCGTTGAAAAAGGCTGAGGCTCTGTCTTCAAAGGCTACTCCCGTTGAACGTGCCCTCGCCAGCGCCTTGAGACATCGCTATCCCGATGACGCGGATGCTCATAACAACTACAAAGTCTGGAACCACGCATATGCTCAGGCTATGAAGCCAGTTTATCAAGAGTTCAAGGATGACCTTGACGTTGCAACACTATACGCAGACTCCCTCATGAACCTTACACCCTGGGCCTTGTGGGATGTACGGACAGGAAAGCCAGCGCCTGGATCAGAGGTATTAGAGACACAAGAGGTGATTGAGAGGGGACTCTCTCAAGAAGGTGGATACGAGCATATAGGCCTTTTGCATGCCTACATCCACGTCACCGAGATGTCAGCCGAGCCTGAGAAGGGTCTTCTCGCTGCTGAGCATCTCCGTAGATTGGCAGAAGAAGCAGCCCATCTCGCACACATGCCCTCCCATCTCGATATCCTCATAGGCGACTACCGAAGAGCCATCTCTGCAAACACCAAGGCTGTGCTGGCTGATGAAAAGTATGCGGCTCTCCGTGGGACCGGTGACTTTTACACCGTCTACCGAATGCACGATTATCACTCCCTGATTTACGCCGCCATGTTTGCGGGTCAGTATGGGGTTTGCGTCAAGGCTGTAGATCGGATGGAGGCGGCGCTTCCGGATGATGATTTGCGGCCTATGGCTGACTGGTTGGAGACGTTCCGATCTGTCCGTCCACATATTCTCATCCGGTTTGGCAAGTGGCAGGAACTTATCGATCTTCCGCTTCCTGAGGATCAAGAGTTGTTGTGTGTGACGACGGCGACGATACACTATGCCAAGGGTGTGGCCTGGGCGGCGACAGGCAATGTTGAGGAGGCTGTCAAAGAGCGGGAGCTGTTTCTCGCGGCCAAGGCGAGAGTACCTGCTAATCGGATAGCGTATCCCAACAAGTGCTCTGATGTTTTGGACGTGGCCGAGGCTATGCTTGACGGCGAGCTTGAGTATCGTCGGGGCAATATTGAGCTGGCATTCACACATCTTCGCAAGTCGATTGAACGGGACGATGGGCTGCGATACGCCGAGCCATGGGCGTGGATGCAACCCGCGAGACACGCATACGCTGCATTGTTGATGGAACAAGGCCGTATCGAGGAGGCAGCCGAGGTATACCGAACCGACCTTGGTCTGAACAACAAGCTATTCCGCGCGAGACACCATCCAAACAACGTGTGGGCACTACACGGATATCACGAGTGCGCGGTGAAGCTGGGTCTAAAGGGCGAGGCGAGCATCATCAAGCAGCAGCTCAAGACGGCCATGGCGTTTGTGGACGTGCCTATCGAGTCGTCTTGCTATTGTAGACGGGATGTGGTGAATGAGTGTTGCGGAAAGACTAAGATCTAAGCTACCTACGAGTGAGCACTTGGACAGGGACGTCATATATGGTAGAATTTAGATGGTGTCATAATCGAGTTTGAATCTTCTCAAATTGGCTCATGATGATCCACAAACTCTCTCACCAACAACCATCAGACCAATTACTCATGCTCTATGTGGCTTAATTACCATATTTCTATGCTAAATAATTGTTTGAGTCAAGTGCGAATGAGTGGTATAGATCGTATGTGATTCCGTTATCAGACTCGCACCATGCCGGCGCTCACCGTGTCTTTGATGGCGGGGTTGCCCGATTTGCGAGAGATTCTGAACCTCAAGATAGGAAGAAACTCATACTTTCTATTCCTATCATATTTCCTCTATTTGTTTACTGTTGGATTTAAGTGTTTTCTATTCAAGCCTTGACGTGTTTCTCAAGCCCGACATGGACGAAACGAAAACTTGGCTGGCAAGACCCCGCGTCTGCTCAATTCTCCGCCGACACCATCACCTCTCTCGACCTCATTTCTGCTCCCCTGGACATCTACAAACTTGCCATATGCCCCGTCCCATAAAGAAAGGCGCCTGGTATGTTTCATGATGTTTCTCCCACTCGGTATAGAGCTGACTTGAGAGGACAGCCACACCTGCAGGCGACGCAAGCTCAAGTGTATGTCATGACATTCCACCGCTGAACTCATTCTGATGCCTCATCTTAGGTGGCCAAGAACTACCTTCCTGTCAACAATGTTCTAAATCAGGTCGCTATTGCGATAGATCAGAAAAGCCGACCCAATTCAGTCCGTCGCTATTCACCCTCCCTGCTGCTTCTGCCTCTGGCTGACAGTCACCTCAGTTCAGCACCAGGAACTGCCAGATCCCGATAGCCCACGACGTGCCCTCACAGACCAAAGGATAGCCCGATTATTCCACTCTTACACCTCTGAAGTATCGCAATGGTACGACTTGAGTGACTCGGCGGGTGCCTTTGGCATACTTGTCCCCAGCATTGCTCTGGATGAGCCACTGCTCTTCTGCGCCATCATCGCCCTCTCTGCTATGCACGTCTGCAAGACTTCAGCGAATAGTTTCAGAAAACTGGCCGAATTCTACCATCATCGCTGTGTCCAGAGGCTCATTGAACTGGACCAGGGAGACGAACTCATCACCCGAGGAGTCGCTCTCGCAGCGACATGTCTTCTACGGTCTTATGAGATCCTTGATGGTGATATTGATCCAAACATGCATCTTCGAGGCGCTTACTCCATGGCTCCCCTCCACGATGTATTGTCTGGTAATCTTCAACCCGGGCTGCCTGGCGCTGGCTTCTGGAACTATCTCAGGGAAGACATCACATTCAGTCTGTTTGAGAAATGTCCCCTCAAGATGGACTTGACCGCCACTCCGCTTCTGGTCAACCACCATTCAGCCCAAAGCTACCTCAACTCAATCACTCTAATACTCGGAAAAATCATCAATACCACGTTCGGACGTGACGTGACAGGTTCGGAGTGGGCTTCTGCTGTAGAGATGCTAAGTCAATGGCGCGCAGCATGTCCAGAGCGAATACAGCCTTTTTCTAGAGAACAAGCACAGCCAGGGACGATTAATCTATTCCCAGCAGTGTGGTTTCTACAACCATGCCATGGTGAGTCCTTACTTTGCCCTCTCCCAAGAGCGAGCCCTGACGATGTATAGCGGCAACCATGCACTATTACCTTGTCGCCCTGACTATTCTATGTGTCTACGCAAGCCCGCAGAATCTCGAAGACTTGGGGAAGCTGGACCTTGTGGGCATCGAAGTCGAGTCCAAAGACCAACTTCTGGAAGCCTTTGCAGTCGAAATTTGCGGCATCGCATTCACAACCAAGATACCCTCCGTTCTTGTCAACGCCTTTGGCCCAATTGCATACTGTGCGTTGCCTACCCCATAACCTAACACCTTGGCTAACTGACCATTGTAGGCGCCAGATTCATCAACGCCGAACCAGCCCGCCAAGAGCTCGCCCGACAGCTCCTAGCCTGCAAATCAAGCATCGGATGGCCAGTAGAACGACTCATCAATGACCTCAAATCTTTCTGGGGCGCCGAAAAGACAAATTGAAATGCAGAAGTAATTGTTGGTCGGATGACACCCCAGACGATGCTCTATGGGGCAGGGTTTTCCGAGCTCGGGAAACTTGCATGGTCTTGGCTATCAACTGGAACTATAAATCATGATCTCCTTCTTGCTCTAGAAGATAGTTCAACTCATTCCTCAGACTTTCTTTCTTCTTTTACAGGATTTATCATTGTCATCTGGAGAAATGGCTGCCATGTTGCGAACCCGAACGATTCTACCAGTCCTGATCAAGAGGACCCGATCCTTTGCGACAGTATCCTCCACCTCTCAACTCGGAGTTGTTCAACCTTCTATCAAGGAGATAAACAATTTGTCCCTTGACTCTAGGAACCTTGAAAAGGCTGTGCGACACATGCACAGGGATGGCTTAGTTGTCATCGAGGATGTTGTTCCTCACGAGCACCTTGACCTCTTGAACAAGAAGATGGTTGAAGACGCCAACACTCTTCTGGCTCGAGGTGACAAGGGTCCTTATAACTACAACAAGGGAAACATTCAGCAGGATGCTCCACCTGTGGCTGAGTACTTCTTTCCATCCATCTTTACAAGTATGTGTTCCTATCTATAACATATAACGACCAATTGACTTACACATTTGTTACTAGACCCCATTGCCACACAGATCACCACAGCCATGATGGGCCCCCGGCCAAAGTGGACATTCTGTTCCGCAAACTCAGCAATGGCAACCCTACCAGGAGGAACTCCCCAGCGTCAGCCGGTGCATTCAGACGCCGACTTTGCCCACCCTGACCACCCATTTGCCCTTGTCGTCAACGTTCCCCTCGTCACAACCACACCAGAAAATGGGTCGACAGAAATCTGGCTTGGCACTCACAACGGCTTTGGACTTGATGCGCAGGAAGGCGCTCACGGTGAGAGGGCTAGTGGTCGTATTAGGGAGGATCTCTTGCGTCGGCGGGAGAAGGTCTCGCCTCCGCTGCAGCCTGTCATTAAAAAGGGCAGCATCATCATTCGTGACCTGAGACTTTGGCACGCGGGTATGCCAAACACTACTCAGGAGACTAGAGTTATGCTGGCCATGATCCATTTCGCGCCGTGGTTTAGAAACAGGATGAGGCTTGAGTTTGGGCAAGACGTCAAGCCTATCCTTGAGAAGTTGGAGGGTGAGGGGAAGCTGGGGTTGGATGTGCCTGTGGACTGGGTCAGTAGGGAGACTGTGCTTGAGGGATATTTGAACAGGGGATTTGGGAATAGTTATGACTTTGATCAGGAGCCATGAGTACGCATTCAGATTGCCTACCTTAGTAGGTAGACTAGATGCTGGAGGTACCCGTCTAAGAAGCTGAGTTCGTCGCCTGCGATAATGGGAAACGGTGCACATTGTGACATGTAAACTATTACATCGCAAACAAATGAACATTTAGTATAGAACAGTCTTCAACTGCAAGGATACTCAAATTAATAACCAAAGCTAGCTATCTTCAATTCCAACGCCAAACTCCATTCATCACTCATCACAAGTCATTAGTCAGAGTCGCTGCTGCTGCTCGAGTTTCCATCAACACCACGAGTTCGGTGCTTCTTGTTCTTCTTGTTCTTCTTGTGCCTATCACATTTGTTAGCATCCTATATTCGAACCGAGAGAATCTACTGGGAGACATACTTCTTGAACTTGCCCTCTAGCACGTTGGCACCAATGGCACCAGCCGCGGCAGCGCCCAGACTACCGAGGAATCCGGTTCCAGCGCTGTGAGCAGCCCAAGCTGCAGCTCCTCCGCCGACAAGAGTAGCGCCTAGGCCACGATCGCCGTCAGGACCGGGTTGACCGGGAGGGTATTGGCCTGGAGCACCACCGCCGGGATAAGCGGGAGCTCCGTACTGGGGTTGACCATGTTGTTGAGGGTATGGGGAAGTGCCTCGCTGGTCATGGCCGGGTTGTTGACCGTAGCCCTGCTGGCCGGGAGGAGGGTGGGGAGAGCCGTAGCTGGGCTGGGGAGAGTGCGAGGCGTATTGAGGCTGTTGCTGATAGCCTCCGGAAGCGGGAGCGCCGTAGCCCTGCTGAGGCTGGGAATATTGTTGCTAATATCTTGTTAGAAGATGAGTATGTCACTGAGAGCGTTGGGAGACAAACCTGCTGGGGATATCCACCCTGCTGCTGACCATAGCCTTGCTGCTGTTGCTGGGCATACTGAGGTTGGGCGTAGTTTTGCTGTTGGGGATAGCCTCCTTGCTGGCCATAACCCTGCTGCTGCTGGCCGTAGCCAGAGTTACCGCTGCCGCCGTAGTAATCTTGAGCTGACATTCTTTGTAGGTGTATTGTGCTTGATAAGGAAAAGGTACTCGGAAGAGTCGGGATCTAGATGATAGGTATATCACGTGGAAGTTGAGAAGTGAAGTGTTTGATGATGGATGGAAGGAAAGGTGAGCCCTTCCCTCCCCCGCCTTTTAATACCACCTACAAGTCCTACATAGCCAAAGCTCTTAGCTTGGTGACTGACCACACCAGAAGTGTGCCTTAGCTGACCAAGGCGCTCACGTCATGACCATCCAGACTGCCCAGGGCGCAGTCACTGCGCGAAGCCACACGAACGCCCCCCAAGGCCGATCTAACCGGTCCCGGGGTCTAGCACACTGGACCAATAATGCCTCGCACGTGACATTGCCGCGTGCAGAGGTGCACGTTTGCGGGTGTGGCTGAGGCGGAGCAAAGAGCCGCTTTAGGTCTAGCTCCAGGGCGGTCCTCAGCAGGTCCCCAGACCGGCCTTCTCCGGGCAGCAGACTCGGATTGCGAGTTCTCACTATCTCCGTGCCAAGTCCGGCCTTGCTTTGATCTTCAGGGTCTTCCCCCAGGGCTGAAACGCTAAGGGAGCGGCTGTTGTGAGAATGCCTTGACGGACTCATCCGTAGGATGCAGCCATGATCGGTTAACATAACAAATCAGATTCCATTAAACATTAGACATTAAACGTTGTTATGTGAAAGCTTATATGGCGCGTCTTTCTAGGCCAAATCCTTGAAACCCTGGTCCACAGAAGCGCAGATCTCATCCACAACCTTTTCCTCCTGCTCCTCACTCAATCCAAGCCCCAACGAGCCCGGCAGCCACGTAACCGTGTACACGAGATCGCCTCCCTTGACAGCGATCACGTTGAAAGTTATCGGAGAGCTTGCGACGGATCCAGGCTGAGCAAACACCATCTTTGTGATTCTTGCTGTTTCCTTCTCGGCGAGTCCGGCGTCAAAGGCGCCCACGTTGCTGATCCCGAATGAAGAGTCTCGAGACTTTCCTACCTTGGATAAGGTCCACTTGCGGATGCTGGGCGCGTATCTTAGTAGTCCTACAGGTTGATCGTGTAGTCTGACGGCGGTTGCGGCAAGTTCGCGCGTAGAAGCGCTGGCTGATGACCATTCCCTGTCGGTTAGAGGGCCGGTGGCATCAGAGCGAGGAAAGGGGATGTAGCCGCCCGATACAAATTGTCCATCAACGTCGTTAGATACACCGACGGATCGTCGCATGTTGGCAGCCGTCTCGGCGACAAGGTTGGTGAATTTTGTATCTGGCAGAGTTTCACTCATTGCACGGGCGATGAGCGCCTGCATTGTCCCCGTGAGCTTGGCGTCATGTGCCCTAGCAGCCCTGATCGCGTTTCCAACCAGCGGCGCCTTGATCTCGCGGATCCTAAGCTTGGTGTAGTACTTTTCTGGGTTGTAGGTCATGGTGCCTCCGGTAAAGGTGCCCTCGTTGACAGTAGATGCCCCGAGACGCATGCCCAGCAGCTTGACGAGGAAGTTTGGCATAAATAACGCGATAAGGGGTTCAAGGAGAAACTTCCACGAGATGGGGAGTCTCTCGGGTGTGTCAAAGGGTTCTGTCAGTGGGATTGCTGGAGGAGTGACAATTGTTGTAGGCTCAACAACAGGTGTTCCCCTGCATCCAGCCAGGAAGCTCTTGTGAAAGGCGATTCCTGTCGGGCCATCTCCAATCATATGAGAAAATGAGAAAGCGATGAAGCATTCCGACGGCTTCAAAGGTAGCACAACAATCCTCCACGGTGGATTGCCAGCAGTGAAAGGGAGGTCCAGCTCAGGAACCAGCACCTTGCCAATTGCACCCAAAGGATCAACGCTGACATTGGAATCATCAACAATAGTGATGTGCTCTCCAAGATTAATGCTAGACACACGCTGATAAAATGCCTTTTCAGTGTGTCTATCACCAACAGTGACGCTGAAGAAGGGATGCTGATCAATGCAACTCTTCAGGGGCGCAAAGAAAGACCGTGCCGACTTGACATCGAAACCATCTTCAAATTCGTAGACGGCGCCTATGATTACTGCGTGATAGAAGCCGAGATCTTCTCGGACAATCGTGCGCATCTCATTCGGACCTGGGGGGTGTTAATGTTGTTGTGGCGTAGGGTAGGGGAGGTTGACTTACTTGCGTATCGTAGGAACTCGGCCTTTTCAGACATGATGAAGAGTATATGCACGATAAGTGACTTAAAGTTGAAGATAAAGTTATACAAAGTAAGCCACTGCAGCAATTGACGTCGTTATCTATGTGGTTATGTATCATGTCTAAAACTGGCGGCCTCTTTTTGAGGCGTCAACAAGTTAAATGAGATGTGGGCCTTAATGGTGCGACATGACCAAACGGGTATCGATTTCGCATCCGAAGAAGCCGTACCAAGACCTTGCCGTTTCAATTGCTCTAAGCGAGGAAGGATTTCATTGCTGAAATCCGTAGGGCTGTTGCCTTCGCTTCGAGTCAGAGTAAGCAATTGTCTTGAGCCAAATTACTTGAGAAATGAAGCTCTTGGATCGCACGGTTTGTTTGGCTGGATTAATGTGCTTACGCATATGCGTATTACTTGTCACTTTGTTATCTGATAACGGCTTAATATGATGTTCTTTGCGAGCGTCTTTCGACTTACAAGACACCCCATCACGACAACTTGAAGTGTCCAAGAGTCTGCTGTTTTATTCGAACGGAAATGTCATGGCATAACTGCCGAATTTCTCTAGAGAGTCATTTGAGGTTATATTGAAAGCCAATTCCATGTGCTGCTCTTACAGCACCCCCAAATCACCGGCCTGTTGTCTGGTTATCACCTCTTGTCCTCTAAAACAGCTTTGCTTCTACTAGACCACTCTCATCCTCTAATGGTAGACATCTATTCAGACCTTGTTCATGGACAATTAGCGTTAGGGCACCCTAGAAATCAGCCGAGTTAGATCACACAATCAGTCGCCAAGTTCTCTGGCAGCGTCTATCCAAAATGTTAGCTGCTTATTCACTCCACACAGAATGATCAGCCCAACAAACAACTTGAGAGCTTCTTTCGAGCTTGTTCTGGGAGATCCGATAACTGGGAGCGAATATCGCTGCTCTCCGACTTCTCATCGTACAGTGATCTTCTCTGTCAAGTCTTAGGCCTGCATATCAGAGCTCAACTTCTCCAGGCTTCGCTTCTGGCTTCCCATTCTAGCATAGTCACGGGTACTGGAATACTTGCATCACCTTGTATTCCTAACATCGTGCTGACTGGCTATTATCTAGACTTGGCCCAGATGTGGCTGTAGGTGTGTGACGATGATCGGGAAGCATGAGCCAGATAATATCACTTATAGCAAATGCACTAGCCCAGCTTATCCTCAGTAACCTCGCCTGACTCGTATCGACTATATCATTGGATCATCGCTCGCTTGTTGGATGGGTATCTGGTTTTGATTTGCCATCCACCTTCCACCGAGCCGGATGGTGGCATGTTTTCCGCCTCCAACTTGAGTGTAGCTTCCTCCTACAAAGGTTCTGGCACTTGGCTGATAAACAAGGTGACCGCTTTCGGCAAGGGCAAATGACGGGATTTAGCAATCGGACATATCAGATCAATCCGATTGACGCCTGTTTTTCCACTTTGCTCATTCTGCGCTCATCAAACTGGATTTGGGCGAATCATTGGTTGCTTGGTTGGCCACGGCCGGCCTCCCGCAGACACGGCCCAACAAGCTCCAACCCCTCTTCCTGGAGCCTGATGTCGAGAAATACAGTTATAAAATCTGGTCGAGAGTGTGAGATGATTCTCCCAACTCAAACCTTCTCTCATCATCAACGTCAGCATGGTCGTGACTAAACTTACCTCCGACGGTCTGAGTGGCCTCTGCTCTAAGGAGAAACTCCAACTCCTGGACACGGTCGACTCCCTCCGTTCTCATGGAATTAGCCACTACATCTCCCTCCCCCAGATCATCGTCTGCGGTGACCAATCCTCTGGCAAGAGTTCTGTCCTTGAAGCCATCTCGGGCGTCTCCTTTCCAGTCCGTAGCAATGTCTGCACCCGCTTCCCTACCGAGCTAGTCTTGCGAAAGACTGCTCATACCGGTGTCAATGTTCGCATCGTCCCACATCATTCTCGCCCAGAGTCTGAACGAAAGACCCTGGCCAGCTTCCACGAGACACTCGACGCCTTTGACGAGCTCCCTGAGCTGATCGAGCGTGCGAAGGCTGCCATGGGCATCACCACCTTGGGCAAAGCCTTTTCAAACGACCTCCTTCGTATTGAAATCAGCGGCCCGGACCGCCCCCACCTCACCATCGTTGACTTGCCTGGCCTCATTCATGCTGAGACCAAGACTCAGTCAAAGTCCGACGTCGAGATGATCAAGAAGGTCGTCAGAGGCTACATGAAGGAACCACGAAGTGTCATACTTGCCGTCGTGTCTGCCAAAAACGACTACGCCAACCAAATAGTTCTGCAGTTAGCTCAGCGAGCTGATCCCAAGCGCAACCGAACCCTTGGAGTCATCACAAAGCCCGACACTCTTCACCCTGGTTCCGAGAGTGAGCAGAGCTTCATCAATCTGGCCAACAACAAGGACGTGGAGTTTCGCCTCGGTTGGCACGTCCTTCGGAACAGAGATTCCGAGAAGGACTCTTGGGGCCAAGAAGAGCGGAACGCCATGGAAAGAGACTTCTTCTCCACAGGTGACTGGGCTTCGCTCAATACATCTCACTGGGGCATCGACACCCTCAGAAACAGACTCAGCAAGCTGCTTGTTCGACAAATCGCTTCCGAGATTCCTCACTTGATCAACGAGATTTCCGCCAAAGCTGAGTTGCGTCAAACCCAACTCGACAAACTGGGCCAGCCGAGGGCTACCATTGGTGAGCAGAGAACTTATCTCATCCAGATTGGCCAAGATTTTCAGGCCATTGTCAGAGCTGCAACGGAGGGGAACTACACCAACCCCTTCTTTGAAGATGCCATGTCCGGGGAAGGATACCAAAAGCGCTTTCGAGCCGTGATTCAGAACCTTGGCCAGGACTTTTCCAAAGAGCTTGACAAAAAGGGAAAGCTCATCCAAATCGGCGAGGAACCGATGGAGGAACCGATGGAGGGACCAGAGGAGGAACCAGCAGATGAACCAGCGGAGGAACCAGCGGAGGAACCGGCGAAGGAATCCGATGATGCTGGCCGTACCATGACCCGGCAAGCATACCTTGACAAGATTGTCAAGCTGATGAAAAGAAGCCGCGGCAGAGAGCTTCCTGGCATGTTCAACCCCTTGATTGTCGCTGATCTATTCAGAGAGCAGTCTTCACCATGGGGAGATCTGGTTCGAACCCACGTCAAGAATGTCTGGGATAGAGCCTGCGAGTTTCTCCAACACGTTGTCATGCACACAGCCAACTTGAACACTGCAGATACACTACAGGAGTTTGTTCTCATGCCGAAGCTAGACAAGATTTTCAAAGGGCTGAGCGAGAAGGTCGAGGTGCTACTCAACCAGCATCAGGAAGGCCACCCTATCACCTACAACGACTCCTTCATCGACACTCTGCAACAGATCAGAATGGAGCGGCGAACAGCAGAGATATTTGATAAACTGAAGGCTAAATTTGGCGGGGTGGAGATTCTCACATCCAACACGATCAATTACTCACGTTTCAACTTGAAGGACGTAGCCAAAAGCCTGGCCAGCCCCCCAAAGTCGGACATGAACTACTTTGCAGCTGAGGAGGTGCTTGATGCCCTCGAGTCTTACTACAAGGTTTGAACCCATTCTTTCAATATCAAGGCCCGAGAAGTGCTAACTGATATTAGGTGGCCATGAAGAGATTCATTGACGATGTGGCCGTTGAGGCTATCGAAGCCAGTCTGGTTGCTGAACTTGGCAAGCTTATTGACCCCGTCAGTGTGTCTATGATGTCGAACAAAGACTTGAATCAAGTTGCTGGAGAAACAGAGACCAGCAAGATGTTGCGCAAGGACCTCGAGACTGAGCTGGGGGTGTTGAAGGGTGGCATGGCAATCTGCAGACAGTTCGCTGGTTTTGGTTTCCTTGGTGAGTACACTTCACACAAGGGGAGTGAAATTTACAGCTAACCACAAACGGAAAGATCTTGTCCGGGACGGCCTTGACCCAGATTCCGATGCGGAGCCAGAACCTGACTCGGACCAGGACGATGCTTCTGACAGTGATGGTCAAGTTGAAGCAGAAGCGGAGGACATTCCACAAGAAGAAACGCCCTCTGTATGAATGACTATCGACAAACACTCCTGATAAGGGGGAAGACTCTGGGGTGTAAAAGCTGATTAGCATCAGATGTCTGACAACGCTGGCCAGCGATCATCGAGCCAGGATCACCTTTGGGACTTCGGGGTGGTAAAGCCACAGCCTGAAGCCGACCCAGAGCCATCTATTGATTACGATTCGCCTCGGGAAGTCCCCTATCGACTTACTAAGAAGGAGAGAAAGAAGCGGAAGTTGAAGGAGATGAAGGAGAAGGCGCTGAGGGAGGCGAAGAGTCTTTCCTGACACTCCTCCTCCTCTTCCTGAAGATGATGAGGCTGGGATGGAGAAGATGGAGAGGTGGCGACCGCCAAGCTTTTAAAGATGATCCATTCACCAGTGGCTGGCAGGAATTAGGAAAGCCTAGGTGGCTTTTCTGGTCTTGAGGAACCCAAATTTTATGGTCATATTTCCTAGCTCGCCTCCCTTTGGGACCTCCGTTGATCCTTACGTGAAACTTCACAAGGAATGTGATCATAGCACGAAGTGGTTGAGTATAGCTTCTGACTTGGTACTTTGGAGTGAGGACTTGAGGCATTCGCTTAAGGATTCCACATGGGTATCAGTTGCTTGGATCTTCTCTCTTCGACCATTGGCTGAGTTTAATCCTATGTCTATAGCACCGGCATATGGGAGGGGATGGCCAAGTCATGAAGCGAGGGCATTGTGGGTTATCTAGACCAAATTGAGTCAAACTGGCGTGATAAGAGGGGCTCTGCTTATGCCAAGGATGACGGTTAAGCTGTCAGCACCAAGGTTCTTTTGCATCCTTGTTCCTACCATCAGGTGATGTATATCTAAAACCTATGGACTGCAACTTCACTGCTTATTTCCCCTCCTTGTCCATTATCTTTGGTTTCAAGGCACAGACAGCTCTCTACCCAGCTCATTGCTCTCCTATCCTGTTCTTATCAAGTTGGGGTTCTCATTTCGACCATGGTTCAACTTCCCGATCTCCCAACGGAGATTCTTGACAAGATCCTCCTCAACATCGGCCCGTTTGACGGCGACAAGCTGAAAGAAATAAAAGACGTGGTTGAGAATTTCGATGATTACCGCGCCTCTGTGAAATCCGTGGCTGGTCTCTGCCGCACTTGCAAGGCTCTACGACGAGTGGCCCAGCCGATTCTATATCGATTCCCCCTCGCCTATGATGATAGCTTCGTCTCCCTCGTTCGCACACTGGCAACGCGAGAGGATTTGAAGAAAAAGGTGCAGGGCTTGGTTATAAAGTTTGCACCCGGTACCGAAGAAAACCCACATGTGGTCATCTCGCCAGAGGTTGCACTCAAAGCAGAAGAAAAGAAAGAACTTGTCATTACACCTGATGACCAGGACCTCTTTAACAAGCTAGCTGCACAATATCCAACGAGGGCAAACGGAGAATCGATCGATATCCCCTCAACCTGGGCTACTGGGGAAAAAGACCCAAAGGCTGAATTCTCCAGTAACCCCAGGCTTATCCTGGCCGCCTTGCTTCTTACACAAATTCCCAACGTGGAACGCATCTCGATGGACATGGGTTCGAATACCGATTTCCCATTCAGCCAATCCGGATCTATGCCTCGCCTTGTCGAGCTCAACGTCAATTATTCAGGAAAATTCTGCCTCAACTTGATGAAACTCGATGGCGTGCTAAAGGCTGCTCCAGCTTTGAAGACGCTCAACACGGTCAATGTTTATCTGCAGAAGGAATCGAAAGGAATCCCTCACGACACGCTCACATCCCTCGAACTCGTCGATGCTGCCCTCGAATGGGGTAGCTTTAAGAAGATAATGCAGGGCTTCCCGAAGCTGGAGCGTCTCTTGCTTCAGCCCTCCCATTCTTGCGTGTTATCACACGAGTCCGCATTATCGGCATACCAAATTTTGGTGACCCTTCCCATTCGAGCAGATACACTACGACATCTTCACATGCTCATCCGACCGATGGAATGGGAGGGAGGCTTATACGACGCCCCCATACCCAGCCTTAAAGGAATGACGTTGTTGGAAACCCTGTACGTCGACTATGCGAATCTATGGCCGGACAAGGCCAAGACTGGGTTGGTTGAGTTTCTGCCGCCTTCTATTCGGATCTACGAGCAAGACTACACTCATCCCGAGTTGATGCCTGCGATGCGAGCCTTGGCTAGGAAGGCGCCTGAGAAGTTTCCGAATCTGAAAAAGGTCACCTTTGGGAAGTTTTATGAGGATGATGAAGATGGGTCTCCTGTGGTTGAGAGAGCTTTTGGGAAGAGGGGTATTGAATGTGTTTTTGAACTTGATGATAAGAAGGACTTGGAAGTGAGGTAGTGATAGCAGCACGATAGGGATGATATTCGAGGGCTGTCAATGTCAACCTCGGACATCCGAAGACAACGGAGAAAGGGTGGATCGTGTTATACGAAGTTCCTTTTACGTATAAGGTCTTGTCTCGGACGGAACAAGTTTCATCCATTACCTCACGCTAAAGCCGATTAGAATCGAGTTTAAACCGAGCTGAACTGGCTGATGTTCCATGACACATGCATGTACCTTCACAGATCACAACTCCGAGGTTGACCTCATGGACCGCCGCCCAGCTACAAGATCTTCACTGGCATGTATACCGTGTCGAAATCAGCACCTACGATGTGATGCCGTGAGCCCTTCCTGTTCAAGATGCCAAGGACTATCGAGGCCTTGTTCATATCCCGAGTCACGTCGTACGGGAAGGTCAAGGGCTCGAAAGCCGACATCACAAAGTCCTCTCACAGTTTCAACACCAGCACAGTCTCTTCTTGAGGATTGCGGACTTTTGCAACCGAATTCGAACCAGCCAGTCTTCACTACAATTTCAGACGCCGGAAGCAGCCCGAGATTTGATACCCTTCTGAACTTGTACTATCAACGTTTTCATTGCAGTCATCCTTTTGTTCTTCCGAAAGCCGCCCTTCAGGATATTCTCACTGCTGAAACGGCAAGCATTCAACGCCTGATTTCGGCTATGCGATATATCGGTTCATTCTACACCGACCCACCCTCAAACCAAACCACTCTCGCGGATATAAGCACAGGGCCTTCTGATGTGGTCGATGGCTTCTCAGTCCAGGCAACTCTGCTCATGGCTCTGGCAAAGAGCATGTGCTCTGAGCAAGCACCATCCGAGGAGCTTCTAACAAGGGCAATTCAACAAGCCAAGAGCATCGGAATGCACACCAAGAGCTTCGCCGATGCTGTGGAGGCTTATAATTCTGTGCTTGCAGAAAGTTGGAGACGAACGTGGTGGATGATATATGTCGTCGACTCCAACTTTTCTGTCATTAGACGCGATCATAGGACGACTCTTAACAGCGGTGATTATGATGTCGGTCTGCCGTGTGAGGATCAATATTATTGTTTGATGGTTTGTTTACTTGTAATTCTGTTGTATGACTTGCTGACTCTTAGTTGTTAGGAAATACCCCGAGGGGCTCCTTCATGGCAGGACTACTGCAACAGAGAATTTGCCCTAGAAGAGAAGGAATTCTCTTCATTCGCATACTTCATCGACGCAAATGACATTTTTGTCTCTTCATTACGAGCGTCTCATGAATTTCGAGACATTTCCGAAGCAGAGACACTCTGCGATAACCTCGAAGCTACAATAGCAGGCTGGTTTCTAATGTTGCCTGCTAGTAAGCGTGGACTCTGTATCAAGCCAGCGTCTGTAGACCAGCTTATGTTTCAGGCATACATGATGATGTACACGTAAGTGATCCTTTGATGATACCTACTGTACCTAGAAACTCAGGGCTACTTAGGTCGATAACTTACATCCATCGTCCACTTTCCACTCTTCGGTATAATATCGCGGAAGATATTTCCAGCTGCGGCTCACCTCCTCCGCCACTCGCCTCTGCAACGGGACTCCGCAGTCCATTAGATGGCCGTACACATCTGGAGAAGTTACTAGAGGCCATCCAGAAACAAAACCAGTGCCTGATAACTCTGCCCGTCGAGGCGGTTCAGATCTCTCCGTTCACAATATGCATGATTGCGTGTTGCACTATTGCTCACCTTGTCGCCTACAAGTCTGCACTTGGGCCCCGTGAGGCCGATGTAGCTCGATCCCGTATACGGGTTTGTATGGGCACGCTCAGACACTATGAAGACATCTGGCCTCGGGCAAAGAAGATCTTGCGTGAGCTCAAGTGCATCGCTCATACTATTATGGAAGCCGTTGCAATACCACAGCTACCTTTGACAGACTGTGAGATGTTAGTTGAGCAAGAGAGCATAGCAGTTGATCTGCTGGAAGAAGAGTGGCTGCATGCTTTTGCGAGAGATGGTGGCTTGTCAGTGTAAAACTATACTAGGGGTTAGCAACTCTAGACAAGCGATGCATTGGATGACTTAAGTATGATTAATATCGTTGGTTAGATAGTGGGTATTTAAATCCAATCCGACTGTAATTCGACTGTGATTCGATTTATATTCAAATGAAAATCGATTAGAATTTGATTAGAATTCTAATCAATTCAGCACTGCTCTTTAGAATATGCTTAGATGTGCCTTAGTAGTGCATGGTCTTCTCAGCTCATGCCGAACATTAGCATAATATTAACATCTGCCTCTCCTTTCTAATATTTATATCGGCCGGCCCTTTATGCTGTCTTATCTCCCATTTTCCCTCGTCGGACTCCGACCTGGGCTTGGCATAAATGTCCGAATAGCCTAAGGGTGGGACCAAAGCCAAGAGTCCGAATAGCCTAGCATGGAGGTGGAGATAACGGAATGGAAACATTGCCTTGAAAAACCTGCATGTTTTGTCTATTTTACAATGAGCTTTCCCTTCTTTTATGTGTCAATCATCTTCACCCATCATGGCGCACCTCTTCCGAACGACGGCCTTTGGCGCCACGGTACGAGCGATATCCGGCGATCGACTCCTGGCGTTTCCAACCGACAAGTACAAATACTCAGAGAGGCAGTCCTCTGGCTCGTCTCAAGATGACGACCAAAGTCTAGTGGTTGTTGGATGGTAAGTGCTGTGAACCTGGCCCGGGCTATATACTCATAGCGATTAGGGAGTCGAGCGATGACCCGGAGAACCCCCATAACTGGTCAACGGCGAGAAAGACTGGGGTTTCGTTTCTGATTTGGTACCTCTTGACTTGAAGCTGTCATTCGTGGGAGTATCTCTTGCTAATGAAGTGGCATAGCATGTATACGTTTACAATCTACTGCGGATCTTCCATCTACGTCCCCAGCACCGAGTGCGTCCCATATCGATTGACAATTACGCAATGCTAACTCTAAACAGACAGGTCATCGAATCCTTCGGCATTTCAGAAACCGTCTCATCTCTTGGTTTGGCCCTATATGTCCTTGGCTGTGCGTTCAGCAACTCCTTTCCAGGGTGCTCGGCTAACTCTGACCTTAGATGGGCTCGGCCCGTTGCTGTTTTCGCCGCTGAGCGAGATGCCCTACATCGGCCGAAACCCTATCTACATCATCACGTTTGCTATCTTTATAATTCTTTCTGTTGCTGCAGCTTTATGCCAAACCTTTGCTGGTTTCCTTGTTGTCAGATTCCTCCAGGGGTTCTTCGGAAGTCCTTGCCTGGCAACTGGAGCTGCGACATTGACTGACATGGTACGAAGAACGAGTTGCCCATCTCTCCGATCTTCTTCCTAACGCGAAACAGTTCTCCGTCATCTACATCCCTTATAGTCTGGCAGCATGGTCCGGCGCCATGTACTGTAGCCCTACCCTAGGACCTCTGCTATCCGGATTTTCCGTCACCGCAAAGAGGTCAGTCCCACTCTTGAAATCACGATACTCTCTCTGACAAACAATAGTTGGCGATGGTCAATGTGGGAGCTCCTTTGGTTGTCCGGCTTCATGTTCATTCCCCTTTTCTTCTTCTTGCCCGAAACCTCGACACCGACGCTTCTATACTACAAGGCGAAGCGTCTTCGAAAGGAGACAAATTCCACGAGATACGTCTCAGAAGCTATAACCTCCAGTATCACCTCTCGTAAGAATATTGCCAAGATGGCCTTGATAAAGCCGTTTGAAATCACCCTCAAGGATCCGGCCATCGCTTTTGTCAATATTTACGCAAGTGCCCGTTACCTCCAATTGCTTGAAAGATGCTAGCTAACATTTGTCCTCAGACATCCTTTACATACGGCATTTATTACTCCTTCTTCGAAGTCTTTCCTCTCGTGTACCCAAAGATCTACGGCATGAACCTCGGCGAATCAAGCGCAGTTTTCGTCTGCGTCCTCATAGCATGCCTTCTCGGCGCCTTACAATACTGCTCCTGGTACCGTCTCTTCACCGAGAAGCGCTTCAAAAAGCTCGGCACCTTCGATTCTCCCGAGACATACCTACGACCCGGACTTGGAGGCGTCTTTGGTGTCACGGCCGGCATGTTCTTATTTGGCTGGGCTGCTCGAAGCTCTATCCATTGGGTTGTGCCTACCATTGGCATTGTCATGTATTGCGGATGTGGATTTGTTGTTGGGATAGGCATCTTTATCTACTTGCCGCTGAGTTATCTGCAGTACGCAGCCAGTCTCTTTGCCGCGAACGACGCACTGAGGAGCTCGTTTGCCGCTGCTGCGATTCTTTTCGGGAGACCACTGTATATAAACATGGGTGTTGCAAAGGGTTGCAGCCTGCTGGGTGGTTTGAGCGTGTTTGGTGTGATTGGCTTCTGGTACTTGTTCATCTATGGTGAAAAGCTTCGCAAGAAAAGTCGATTCACTGTCCACGGCGAGAGTCGAGATTCTTCGTAACACATAACTGTGTTCATGATGGCTTGTACGTCTGCCAAAAAATACAGTTTCGTCCATATGCCTCAGGCGGTCGAACTCTGGGAACTGGCGCTCAGCGGAATCTCAAGTTGGTATAACATTATCTATCCAAGATAGCAAAACTCTACTCAAACTTCAAAAAGAACTTACATATACCAATGAGACTCTCTGTAATCGTAAAATAAGCTGTCTTTGAAAGCCTGTCAGGCTATGTCTCAGAGATACTAACCCTGCGGCTAGAAAAGATGTGGCCGTGTTCGCATATTCTAGTCTTGTATGTTGAACTGCTCTAGTTGCTCGTCTGAAGTCTCATCGCCTCATTTTCAACCGTAGAAACTCTCCAGTCTCAGCTGCGCATTCAAAAGGTTGAAAGCGAGCCCAATCGAGGCGCCGAGAAATTCTCCGGGTCAAAAAAAAGGCCCTTGAACTCAAATCTTGGAGTTTCGATATGCGGCAAGTTCGTGAAGCATCTGGTGATATAAACATCGAGAATTCCGCAACTAACTCCTAACAACTTACATCAAACTTTTTCCTGGCCAAATTCCCCTCCCCTTCTCTGCCTGATCATCAGGTTGAGGTGTTTTTTTGTGAAATGAGAAAAGATTGTCGAGCACGTACTTATCCCACTCGGCGATGAAATCCTTTTAAAGGCTTCTTTCTCGTGGGAGCTTATAAATACCAATGCAGTCTATACCTGTTGCCCTTCCGATAATATCCTCAGTGTGTGTACGTGTACGGCGCCTATCACCTCCCTCCTCCACAGGTCTGGTGGTCTATAGATCATGCCACTGGGAGAACAGGTAGCCCTCTTAAACCCGAGATTTCGACATCTCTCGCCAATGGGAGGTCCGAGATGGTGTTTGGCTGTCAGACCAATCTGCAGATGGGCCCGCCCCGGCGTTGGCCGGTTGTAACACTTCTGTGGAGCTACCTCCGGGTGACGCCATCGCGGACCCCTGGACGACGAACAACCCGGAGGGGCAGGGCTGGGCTGTGAGCGGGGAAGTTCTGAAGGGTTCGGGGGAGGTTTACCGGGGGGATGAGAGTTTCGGCTCCGGCTTCGTTGCTCGGACTTCAAGACGGCTCGAGTGTCTGGACGAATGCATCTCGACAACAGGGTCTTGGACATGAAGCTTAGCTTGAAAAGATCAACATATTCTCCATCAAGGATGCTTGTTTAGCTTATCTGATTGATCAATTGGATATTTTATCCCATTCGTTCCAGTTCCTGGATATGCTAACCCGATTAGCCGACATCGGTGTTCGTGCGAAGGCGTCATCATCCAACATGTGTCGCAATAGGTATTTCGCCATTCTGGAGATTAATAATGAAACCTCACTAACATAAACGGGTCCTAACTGGACAATGGAAAAACAATCAAGATAGATATAAAGAGAATTGAATATCCAGAGTCAAACAAACCTCTCTTTCTTTCCTCTGCAGATTCAAATCAACAAGAAAACCAAATCAGTCAAAATGGCTCCTCCTACCGAGTTTATCAGCGTGACCTTCCCCAACGCCTCTACCGAGCTGGAACCCATCCCCGGTGCTGGCATCGATCCCGAGTACCTCGTCCGCTATGCTCGATCTCTGGATGATCATGAGTTCAACTACACTCTCATCCCTTACCACTCCTCCTCCTTTGACCCCTTCACCATTGGCGCTACTATCCTCGCTGTGACCAAGAAGATCAAGATTGTCATTGCTCTCCGCCCCAACACCGTCTACCCTACCGTTGCCGCCAAGTCCCTGGCTACTCTTGACCAGCTCGGCAAGGGCCGAGTTGTTGTCCACTTCATTGCCGGTGGTAACGATGCTGAGCAGGCCCGTGAGGGTGACTTCTATAACAAGGAGGAGCGATATGAGCGTCAGGAGGAGTACATCAAGATTCTCCGCCGGGCCTGGGCCTCCACTGAGCCCTTTGACTGGGATGGCAAGTACTACAAGTTCAAGGACTTTAGCAGCCTCGTCCGTCCTGTCAACGGCCACATTGACGTCTCTGTCGGTGGATCTTCTGATGCCGCCTACCGCACTGGTGGTGCTCTCGCCGACATCTTCGGTCTCTGGGGTGAGCCCCTCAAGGAGACCAAGGAGCAGATTGACCGTATCTACGCCGAGGCCGAGAAGGCTGGCCGCAAGGACCGCCCTCGCATCTGGGTCACCTTCCGACCTATTATCGCTGAGACTGAGGAGCTCGCCTGGTCCAAGGCTCACCGAACCCTTGACGCCCTCAAGACCAACCGACCTTCTCAGATTGGCAAGTTCGCCCCCAACGACAACACACCTCAGAACGTTGGTTCCCAGCGTCTGCTAGACATTGCCAAGAAGGGAGAGGTTCAGGACCGCGCTTTGTGGTACCCTACCGTGACAGCCACCAACGCCCGCGGAGCCTCCACCGCTCTTGTCGGTTCTTACCAGACTGTCATCGACTCTATCCTCGACTACGTTGACCTCGGTGCCTCTCTCATCTCCATCCGTGGTTACGACAACCTCAACGATGCTATCGACTATGGTCGATACATCCTGCCCGGTGTGCGAGCTAGTCTGAAGGAGCGTGAGAACAAGGCCAACGGTGCTTCCAAGGAGGAGCCCCCTAAGGTTGAGGCCTCTGGAGTTCCTGAGGCCCCCAAGGTGGTTCCTGTTGCCGCTTAAGTGGAAAAATTGATGGTTTTGACTGGTTGGAATTGAATCCATAGTATGGCGTTTAACATCTTGAACTATCAATAAATTCGTAAAATATGATTCACCTCTCTTTTACTATCGTGAAGATTAAAATACATGTTTAATATGTTACATTTGGGACTATCTGAACATCATGGGTTTCACAGTTTCCGGTCATTAAGATATCTTCTTGCGACAGCAACAGAAACGAAGGTGCTCAAGGAATAATGCAACATCCTATTAAGCCAAGTTCCATTGAAACTTGCCACCAGATGATTGTTCCAGGTTAGATTTCAATGGTTACTGTATTCTCTGCTAGTCGTATCAAATCATAGGAGTGACAAGATGATATTCACGGCATGGATATGTTTGCTAAAACATCATCAATAATAGTGAGAATAGAAAATGCCAATCAGCCTGTATAGTTTCCTAGCAACGGCATGAAGTGTCAGCAGAAAGAGATTAGGTTAAGCCCAAGACATTGCATGAAAAGTTTGGGCTGACTGATACACTCACAGCTAAATGCAGTTTCTCTATGGACAGATATTATTATCGCAACTAAATGAGGCTACTTTCCAAAGATTAATTTCTTCTCTCACAGAACGATTAGTAGATCTATTATTAACGAATGGGCCAGTTGGTGGTTGCGTGCTGAAACGACTGACTGATCCTATCAGCCAAGTAAATGAGTTGTCAATCCTAACACAATGGATGCCCCAGCACGTGTTTTCCAACAGGTTTCTGGAGTATTCATCTGATTATAGCTTGCACCTTACCGTGACGGTTGAAATCAAAATCAAACCATCTTTAACAACAGAAACCTGCCATGTGTATGGTTCAACCATTCGTCACATCTTCCCTTGAAAATCCGCAGGATAGAGTATTTAACTTGCTCCCCATAGAGATTCATCTATGGGAGAATATTCCTTGATGAAGAGACAGAGTTTTTTTTCTTTTCTTTTCGATGCACAGTTAGCTTGCCCAGCTCTCAACTAGGCTTGGCTCAAGTTGAACTCTACACCAGAGAGACGCGGTATTTAGGTGATGAAAAAAGAAAGACGAAAAGAAAGGAGGCTTCGCACTAAATTCCACAAATTAAAAGCGATCTCTCCGGATGTGACGAGGAGAAGCTCAAGACATGAAGCCCCCAGACTAAGGAGAAGTGATTCAGGGATACACGTGACCATCACGTGCGTGTCATCACTGATCGTCCTAAAAAGGAAATCTCACTCCAACACCATTGCTGGCAACGTCGACAGAATCTTGCGAATGCTCAAAAAAGCGGCTGACCCCTCGCAATTGAGGAATCAGCTTGATTGATGAATTAGATGCCCCGTACTGGAATCGAACCAGTGATCTTATCATTACTAGTGATACGCTTTACCACTGAGCCAACGGGGCTTGTTAGGGTCTTTAAATGTTGGGACTATAGAGGCGGTGAACGCAAGCCCAGGTCCACCGACAACTCCACCACCTGTTCTAGGGTATTTTAACAACGGGCACAGGATTCATGAATAGGTACTATACTCCGCGATTATTACGGTTTAATCTCTAAGGTATTTTAATAGGAAATAATAGTATTCCTATCTGAGATGTTATCTGAGTATGGTCACCTTGTAAATTCTTTACCTTCTCAACCGAATGAATCCAGGAGTTAGAGAGTCCTTCCGGGAATCAATTATCCGGTTAGATGTACAACATCGGTTGAAAGTTGTGACTCAAGCCAGATGATCTATGAATGACTCAGTTCAATCTCTCCAAGTCGTAGCCGAGCCCTCTAAAAACATTGATTCCGCTATCGATCCCATCTCAATCTCGAAATACCTCTTTCGGAATCATCCAAAGATACAATCTCCCGTTCAAAACATCTCCGCGGCCCCACAACCCAAAAAAATGATTCCAAAGATCAGATCACCCCAACTACCGAATAGGAAATTGACTCACGAGTTCAGCTGCGGGAGTGGTTCCAGCCCTGCAGCGTGGCGTACCACGAGGGGAGTTTGCGGGGCACGACAAGGAGTCACCACTCTAACAGATGAGTTAACCATGTTGCTGCATTCTCCCATATTTGATATCACATCTGTTTGGATCTTCCAATGTGACCTTGAAGGTTTTTGACATGCGGGAACTATTTACGAAATAGGTAGAGAATCTTTTCCCCTTGGCGTTGCTAATTCCGTGGTTTTTATACGCGCCCACATCGGGCTAGGGCGCTTTCAGGTAATAAGACATATTGAAAGGGAACGGAGTTTGATTCCAAGGTATTCGGTTCCGGTTCAGTCATTGACGAGGAGTACCGAGGACCCTCGGTTTGACAATTACGGGTGACATCATTGGCCGAGGGTGTTGTTTCATGGATGCATGACGAAGTCATTTGTATGACTGCCAAGATAAGGTCTTTTGTATTTAAACCACCGACATCCTCGTCTTGTTCGAGACGATCAGATTCAATTCAAACAAGTTTTTCTTCTCTCACTCCTCATCATTCAACAGCTATGTATATCAAAGGACCCCACGGAGAGGCTGACATTTCAGTCCTACGGAAGTTGATCCGAGATAACCCTCTTGGTCTTCTCACCACAGCCATCTCTTCCCCCAACTTTGACTTTCTCCAGTCCAGCCATATTCCCTTTGTTCTAGACGTCGAAGATGAGTCAAGCGAGACCGAGCTGGGAAAGCTGCGGGGTCATCTAGCGAGAGTGAACCCACAAAGCAAGGCCATGATCGAAAGTCTCTCTGAAAACCCTCAGTTGAACAACGTTATTGAGCAAGATGTTATCGTCATCTTCAACTCTCCTATTCAACATTACGTTACGCCCAAGTTTTACACAGAGACTAAGCCTACGACTGGCAAGGTGGTTCCTACATGGAATTACGCCGCAGTACAAGTCTACGGCCGCGCGAAGGTCTATTACGACTCCAAGTCCGAAGAAACAGGCCAATTCCTAACCCAGCAAATTTCCGACCTCAGCCGTCACGCCGAAACTCAAGTAATGGGTTTCACAGGAGGCGACAACCCCGTGGACTGGAAATTGACAGACGCCCCGGATCGATTCATCCAGCTCCTGCAGAAGAGCATCATTGGCATCGAGATTGAGATTACGCAGATGGGGGGAAAGTTCAAGATGAGTCAGGAGATGGGTATGGGTGATCGTGAGGGTGTCATCAAGGGGTTTTCGAGGTTGGAATCTGAGAGGGCGAAGGATATGTCTAAGCTTGTGCAGTTTCGGAGTGATTTGAAGGAGGCGAAGAAGGCTCAGGCATGATTAGTATGCAAGGAAACGAAGGAAAGAAGGAGGAATAGAATGCAATGCTTTCGTAATTGAATTTTTCATGGAACTCGCTTCTGGTGAAGTCTTGACTTGGATCTGTGCGGAATACGAGATCCGACCCAACCACCCAATTTCCCACCGCGTCACATGTTGCTGAAACGCTAGGCAATCCTTCTGCCACTGACAACAACTTCCACGTTCTCCTTAATCTTCACGTTGACAACCTTTTTCAGTGTCTGTGCAAGATGGCTAAAACTAGATATTCAAGCCCATCAGAGTTACAAAAACGTCAACTAGCCACTATATTATCCCGCCAAGATCAACCCTCATCTTCCGACAAGGGTCGAGAACCGCCACTGCCCCAACACAATGGAACCAAAAACACGAGTATCAACTTTGAAAATGCCAACCCGCAGCAGAAAAGCCTCATCTGCAGACTTCCACCAGAGATACGTTCCTACATCTACTTGATCCTCTGGAGAGAGGCCGGTCTCATACAACACGTTAACCCAAGTGATGACTGGCATGATAAACCCTTCCACTACCGGTGCATCCCGGAGCAACTCCCTGAGCCTGTTGAACAAGCCTCCGAGAGCGCTACCGGCGCGGAGACAGCCATGCAACCGGATCCCGAGGAGCAAGCACCCTTGGATGAGGGCTGTTACTACTGCCGTTACAAATTCGACTATGGCTTCTGGGAAGTAACCGGTCCTCCGCCCCCCTTGGAAAAGAGCGCATTCTTGCCAATGTTATTAACCTGCAAGACAATGTAAGTTTCAAAGAATTCCCCTTTATCTCTTTATACTCATCCCTTTCATAGTCACCTTGAAGTACTCGAATCGATTGGTCGCCACGTATGCTTCAGCTTCCTCTACTTCCACTACGCATCAAGTTTCTTAATCCAAGTTCAACCACCGATGGCGTATAACCTTCGACGCATTTGTATAATACAAAACCTCTGCGGTGAAGAATGGCAGTATCAGAATGAATGGATCAAACTCACAAAGGCCTTTTATCAACTTCCAAAGCTGCAGCGTGTAACATTTTACATGAGTTTGGATCAAGTTGGGTGGCGACGCGAGTTGCCTCGTCGAGAGGTCCTGAATCCAAGACTTTGTTTCTGGTTTGCATGGTTGCCTTTTCATGCCAAGTTGGAGGTTTCTATCCCTTGTGGCTCATTGCATGATACAGAGGTTGGAGAGACGGGGCACTTTTTCCGATTTTTAAAGATGAGCGGGGGTTTGGTTGAGGGAGCCACTTTGGATATGATTCTTGGTGAGGACTATCCTAAAACTCGGCCAGAGGTTACACATTACCCTCGTCTTGAGTTGCCAGAATAGTTCTCGTTTTGATTAAAAAATATTTCAGAATGTTATAATTCGATATGGAAAGGATTAGGTCTATGGATGAGAGCTTGCTTGCGAATTAACAGGAGCCTTCGAGACTGTCCTCGGCAAACCTTCATCCAGTAGCTGATACCGCGACGTGGCATTCAAAAGCCCATCCCCTTGATCCAAATACCGCAGTATAGAATTATGCCTGACAAAGTCTCTCTGGTCCAAAAACTCATACTCGAATAGGAGCTGGTGCCGACTCTCTTGCGTACCCGCCACCCCCTGCCAGGCCTCTCTCTCCACAACACCAAGATAGCCGAACCATGTATTTAAAAAACGTACGACGGGTTGCTCCGGATCTGCCTTGTACTGAAATATACACGTGCTCCCGGCGTCGGTATGCCAGAGTTCCATTCTTTGCAGCTTTGGCATTCTTTGAGCCACCTTTGCTGCTCTGATGATCAAGAGTTGGTACCCAGTAGGTCTAAGCCAGAGAGAAGTAAGTGAAATCCTCTCCAGCTTCTTCCATTTCGCCCCCTTATCCGGAGTCGGATTGAAAGTGAGGATGTAGAAGAAAAAGTCCATGGCATCAACATTGTGTGCAAGGTGCAGTTCCTCAAGCCTCTGGCTTGACCCGACCAAAGCCCAGGCTACGCCAAGGCTAGCGGTTGTCTGACTGCGCAATTTGACAGAGGGAGCGTCCCCATAGCATGCAACCGACTTTAGAGTCTTTTTGCTCTGTAGAACTTGGCCAAACAGTAGGACATGTTCTTCGTCTCGTGACTTGAGCCAGGCAGACCCCATGGAGAAACGGTCACTCCAGTACTCATATCGGAGATGTCTGAGCTGTGTCAAGCTCTCTATGATTGGCTGTAAGGTTTTCGGAACTGAAAAGTATCGAAGGCACTGTCGTCGAATAATAAACGTGTCAACTACCTTGACACTAGGCAATGTCTTGAGACGTTTCACAGGTTGCGCGCGCATGTCGAATCGTAACCCTGCGACTTCTCCAAACGGCCTCGTCTTGTGGTTGGAACTGCATATGCGAGGTTTATCGACAGAGACTCCGTTTTTGCGTCGAATAAGTTGTTCCGGGCCCTTTACTCCCATCCACCCCTTATGGTTGATTCGCCTTCTCATTTTCGGACCCGCGTGACGAAGATCACTTGGAGAATGAGCACTGATCTCAAAAGTAAACCCTTGTCTCGTCGTAGTAACAGCATCCTTCTTTTTCCAGTCGGATAAAATGTCAAAGAGTTCCCAGACGGCGTTTGTCAAGATGAACTTGTTGACCCTATCCTCAGCAATCGTTTCAGGTACACTGCATTTCTTGCAATCATATTCTGCAAGCTCTAGACGAAGCCATAACCATCGTAGGAGCGGTCGCCGACGGCCTTGCACAAGAGCGGCGAACTCGGAAACGTCGGATTGGTGGAGAGTTAGGTCGGCGAATGTTTCTGCTTCGAAGAGATGCTGCCATTCTTGACAGACGGCGGCACATGCTGATAACTTGGGTGATTGGACTTGCTTGGATGATGCTACCGCATGTTTAACAATCATTAACTTCAACTCGGCGGGTAAACGTTCCCAGGAGGCGACTGAGCTGGCGGGTCGACGAGGCATTGTCAACCGTGGTTTGCCAGATGTGCTAGGGTCTATTGTCGATGGTAATGACTGAAGGGAAGAGTTGGGCTGGAGTGGATCTGGTTGCCGTTATATATTGGTCAAGATTAAGGCCGATGCAGCAAGAAAGAGTCATCACTAGATATGACACATGAACCATAAAGCAGTGGCTGCATCCATCTTGACATCATTCAACATAGGTAGCAAGCCAGGCGTAAATGTCCTTCCTGGGAGCTTGCAATCGTTTAGCAGTGCTCGCGCAACCCGCAAGTTGCCTTTGTTGGGTAAATGCATCTGGACTCTGGAGTATCCATCCCGAGCCTCTGAGGACTGTAGAAAAGGACCTGTTACCCGTAGTCACCATACTCGTCAAACTGTCCGGCGAGAAGAGTTTCGCCGAGGAAGGCTTCCTCACGTGGGTCAAGGTTCTGCCCATCACCCAACGACTGAACAAACTCCTCCGGTTGCGTATCCCGAGTATCGGAAGCCAATAAAGAGTCATCCCTGGAGTCAGTCATTTGCGACTTATATGGAACGCGGTTCTAGTGTAGCAGATCTACCTGCAGCCGCTGCGCTTCAAGTCATGTAGATATCTGTTACGTCGTGGCGTATAGCCAGCGCCAGCCAAACTTCTCATCAGCCTCAATAACTGCTTTAGGCTCATTAAATGACATGTGAAAAGACGAATACGTGCGAGAGGCTGTCACCATAGATGCAGTCAATGCCGAAGGAAACCCGGGACGTGTTGCCGAGTGGTTCCCTTGGTTGAGAGCAATGCAAGTGGAGCCTATTTGTGATTGTGATCCATCATGTTACTGTTCCCTCATCATCAGCAACTCGTCTCTTGTTCATGTTTGTCGTGAAAGGAGCCTGTCGACACTCTTTGTCAACCCCGGAATAGATACCCGGGAAGAAAAAAGAGTGTAAAGAGCAAGAAGACAACCCGCAAAAGACCTCTGTCGTTCCAAATGCTGTAATACACAAGCCTTGACAATCCTCAACCCTCATCTCGATAATCTCGGCCGCCGTCCGATCACGATAACCGACAAGTCCGTGCCGGAGTCAACATCAGCCCACCAATTCCCCCCAGAACCAAGCGGGTCCGTCTCGGTAGTTTTGGAGACCCGACAATCCGTGGAGCGAACGACGGCAGCCGGGCCACCACGTGGAGTCGGCCATTGGGACTCGATTCGTGTCCGTCTCCAGAACAGTGGGCAAACTCGGTTTCCACTCACACGAAACTCATTAACCTTTAGAGGCTCTTCAAGTCGCTCTTTGAAGAATAACCGCTGCTCCCACGTGTGTCGTAACGTCGATTGATCCTCCGGGGCGTGACTATCACGAGCCTTTTGATCTGTCAGGCCTCATGCCGAAACAAGGCACGGTCGCCCACTCTCCCCACGCTCATAGACCAACCGCAATCCGGCCGATTGCTACCTTGAATGTCGCGTCCGTCACGTATCGCGTCGTCAAAAGCCTCCCGAGCAACGAATCAGCGGCCCCACGTGTCGGCGTGGGTCGCCGTGTGGAACCTCCATCGGGATCGAGATGAGGGGTTTGAGGCGGGCCCGTGGGAGCTTCGAAGCTCGTTCTCGGCGAGTCAAGTGTGACGGAATGCGAATGTGCGTATAGAAACTCGGTTCATGATTCTTCTGGACAAGACTATCTCGCGTTTGCCGCCCAGAAGTCGTGAGTTGACTGTTTTAGGCGACCGGAGGTGGGGGTTGGAAATAAGGCGAGTTGAGATATAAACACCAAACACCTCAGGGCGACGGTTGTGGTGGGGGCTTGCTAGGGGGCCAAGAATATTCTCTCTCATTCTTCCAACTTCTCTCCTCTTCGGGAACCCTCTCTGTATTGATTCACTTGTTGTTTCCTTGCCGAATCTCTGCAGCAACCAACTCCATTTACATCATCATGGACAAGGCGACCCTCTTGACTGCTTCCAGGGTGGAGCTCTCCGTTTCCACCCATCCCCGCTCCGATATCATCAGGTTGCTTGGCCCGGCTCTAGAAATTGCGCTTCGATTTCAGAGTCTCGTCAGTTCCATCTCCCTCTTCCTCTGCCTTCGCGCATGGCTTCTCACGAGCATCACCTTCGCTGGTGTCTTCTATGCGAGCAGAATTGTGGCCCTAAAAGCCTGCGTTGCGACAAAGTTTAGTGTTTCCCACAGCTTCAACATGTCGAGCAAAGCAGTTGTTGGTGTGTGGAACTCAAGAAGCGTTCAGAGACTGCGAATGAAGCTCTGGTACGAATTCGCCGTATTCGTTCTCGGAAGTGGCAACATGGTCTTCCTCATGCTCTTCTGGCCAGGGTGGTGGCTGCTCGCAGGCGCATGCTGGACTGTCTGGATGCTCTTCGGCTGAGCTCGTCTTGTCCTTGTTCGAGTTCGTTTGTGAACTTTGAACCAAATTCGATACGTGACCCATCGGTGCATAATCTGTCGTCAAACCATACCCACCCTTCGATAACGATATCAACATTCCATAACCGCCAATCCGACCATATCAGCGCGAGAAGAAAAAGGTATTCCCGCCAGCGTCCTTGCGCACCTCCTTCCCGTAGTCCTTCTCCGGGTCAAACTCCTGCCACATACTCGCGGGAAAGATGTGCTTGTTCTTCTCATACCACCGCCGATCAACAACCTTGGTCAGAGACGGATCATCGGTAGCACCCTCGAGGGTTTCGACATCAGGAAGAGCTTTCGCAGCAGCTGCCTTGGAGGCAGGTGTGACTAGGGGATCGCTGGGCTTCGCGTCGTCGGTGGATTCGGGCTTTTGAGGTGGTTCCGCGCTATAGTCGAATACAGGCTGTCCGCCGGGGCCGAGGGTTTTGTTCATGGCAAAGAAATAAAAGTCGTAGTGCTAGACAAACAATTAGACACATTCAAAGACAGATGTCGCAGACAACTTACATGTGGTATAATGACTGTTCCACGAACAAGCATGAGATCGTCCACGCCAACTCTTGCCCATTCTCTCCGGGCATTCGCTTTTTCTCCCACCCCGAGCTCAGCGCCAACTTTGCGACTCTTGTCCAGAAACACCCAGACGTAGTCGCCTTTCTTAACACGGACAGTGCCGCCAGGGATGTTGGAGCCGTCGTAGAAGACAAAAGGTATTGCGATTTCGGTGGCCTTGACAGCTTCTTGGATGGCCAAAAACTCGCGACGGAGGGCTTCGCGTTCGGTAGCTTCTTTGCGGAGTGCGCTCTTGGTCATGGCCTTGGGGATGATGCCTACCGAGGCATTGGCCTTGAATTTCGTCTTCACATCGCTATCGCTCCCTTCGGTATCGTTTGCGCTGTCCTTTTTCGCCCTTGGTGTTGGCCTCGACGGGGCCGCATCCTCATCGCCTTCTTCGTCATCGAACGAGAGGAGCTTCTTGCCCAGCTTCTTCTTCTTCTGCTTCTTCACGGGACGTGGGGCGCTTCCCGTGTCACTGCCACCGTTGTCAGGAGTGCCTGTCAGGGAGCGATCCGGTGTGGACGTGCCTGAGAACGCGGCCTCGCGGGCTTCGCGCTCCTGCTGCTCGAGGACCTCGGCGCGACGCTTGCGGAAGTCGGAGAGGGCGACAAGACCGACCGTGTGTGTGGATAATCGTTCATGAGTCGTCTTGTTCTGCGGAGTGAACCGCGATGAGCCTTGGTCGGACATTGTGGGCAAAGAATGTTGAGTAATTGATGCAGAAGGATGCTGAGAGTTGCGACGAGGCGATAACGAAATCGCAATCCCGTGATCGCGTACAGTTAGACGGAGTTGTTGGCACCGTCTTTGTGCGTTAATTTGGGTGTACACAGTGCGAAGTATTGACGGCTCTGCCAGCACAGGTCATGTCAGCTTAACAGCAATTGAATCAGCCTAGATACTTCAACTACAAGGAAACCAAACTTCATGGATGAGCAATATACACGATATTATATAAAAGTGATTTTAAGGATATATAAACTCCGTTTTCAGTAACTGAATATGCCATGCACCTTAATCGGATGTCCCCTTCTCCGCACCCTGCACCCGCATACTCACGTCATTTATTCAACCTCGAGTTGATCAACTCATGCTGTTCAACACCTTGATCCGCCCAAGACTTTCTCCGTCTTCAAGACTCTTAGCCCTCTCAAGCCAAACTTTTAAGCGCACCATGGCCAACGTTGATACCTCACTCCCTGCCGAGCCCTCGGGCGCTGCGGCCGAGTTCGCTGCCCGCCACTCAGAGGAGCACCCACTGAAGCTCTACGGCGGCTGGTTCTGCCCCTTTGTCCAGCGATCCTGGATCACTCTTCACGAGAAGAACGTCCCGCATCAATATATCGAGATCAATCCGTACAAGAAGGAGGCGTCGTTTCTCGCCATGAACCCTCGTGGTCTTGTCCCTACCCTGGCTGTACCTGTCGGCGCCAAAGGCGAGGTGCAGAAGCCATTGTTTGAGAGCAACATTGTGTGCGAGTACCTGGATGAGGCGTATGCAGATGAAGCTACCTACGGTCCGCGGTTGCTCCCCTCGGATCCTTACGAGAGGGCACGATGCAGACTCTGGATTGATCACATTAGCTCGCGAATCATCCCTGCTTTCTACAAGCTCCTCCAGCACACCCCTGAAAAGCCATACAGTCTGGACCAAGCACGAGAGGAACTCCACGGCCATATCAAAACCCTCGTCAAGGAAATGGATGCCGAAGGACCCTGGTTCCTGGGCTCCAACTTTAGTCTCGTGGACATTTGCCTGGCACCTTGGGTCAAGCGCCTGTTCCTAATCGATCACTACAAGAATGGTGGGCACGGAATTCCTCAGTCTGGTGGTGGAGATGATGAAGGTGTCTGGGAGAGATGGAGAAAGTGGAGTGATGCCATTCTTGATCGCAAGAGCGTCAAGGAAACATGGAGCGCTGATGAGCGATACATCATTGCTTATAAGAGATATGCTGATGATACTACCAATTCTCTTGTAGGTCAGGCTACCAGAGAGGGCAAGAGGCTGCCTTAGAGTGGACAATTGGGAACAGGATCCTTATGGTGTGTTCTCCAACTTTGTGGAATAGCTGCCATGTATTAGCTATTTGCTAGCATGATGTTTGTGAAATCTAAAAGATGTGCTAAACCCTTCCGACTTGATGAGTGTTAGGGTCAGGGCCGGACTAGCTCGGTTAAGGCGGACCTATTAATTAAATATCTAAGACTAAGGAGAAAAGAGGGAAGGTAATTCTTTGCGGCCTCGCTGCGGGGTTTTATAAGGGCCGTAGTATAGGCCTCGGCTTAGGGTTTAAGCCGGTCCTAGTTTTCCCACGGGGGAAATAACTAATCCTTACTAGGCTTGCCCATAATAATACCCCCCCTTTAAGGTTCTTAGTTTCTCTCGCCGCAAGGTAGCTATATCTTTATAGCTTAAGTTCCTCTTATTATATTTATTTTATAATTTTCCCTTTTAGGATTTTTCTATTAATATATATAGGCTATAATATTAG
>NIZV01000069.1:0-164503 GCA_003947045.1 Fusarium ambrosium
AAGGAGGAGGAAGGGAAGAAATCATGCAACTTTTGCTGGGCTGGGTTGAACTGGACTGGACTGGACTGGACTCAAGAATGTCACGTAACAGACAGAGACGATGCAACGCAGAGATAAGTCCGTTGTCGTAGTAGTAGTCGTTGTCGTCGTCTTTGCTTCTGGTGGGAGGGGCCCGTCATCCGTTGCCCGTCAGAGTAGCGTTGCCTGTCTGGTGCGTGGATGGGTGGATGGATGGCCTCGGTCAGCGTACCTAGGTGAATGAACGGCCACCTACCTAACCTATCCTATAGCTCAGCGGAATATGGTGCTATCAATGCTTACATTGGACGGGCAGAGCTCAACCGGGGAACTCGGGGAGGCCGGCCCACAGGGCGGGTGATCTGATTATCATAATCGACGGGCCAGGTGCCGGCATTGGCAAGGCAGAGAGATTCCCGTCAGTCATCAAGCATTATTGTCCAGCATCCAGCATCCAGAGTTCAGCAACGATGCTCAGCTCCTACTCCCAGGGCAGGGCAGGGCTGGGATGGACAGGCACAGGCGCGGGCACGGGCGTAGGCGAACATGAAAACGGCCGACCAAGAGGCCGAACCGGGGAAAGGGGCCGTGGTCTGGGGCCATGGAAAGCCTGGCCACGGCTTGATGGGTTTGGTGTTTGACAGGACGCTTGGGCCTGAGATGTCCAGGGTGCCACGGTCCATGCCAGTCCAGGTCAGAGGCACAGCCTTGACCTGAAGAATAAGGTACTATGTACCCGGCCTGGGCTGGGCAGGACTGGGCAGGTAAGTTTGCTCCATCGACGCCGATTCGATTCCTGATGAAGGTCTCCTATTGTCGGCGTTGACGCTCCTTTGGGTTGAGCCAGTATGCTAACCCTGGCAGTCGTTGCTTCTGCCCGTCAGTAATCAACAGCATTTGTGCCAGCGTAGTACAGCCCAGGCGAGCGTGGAAAAGCAAGCCAAATTCCATAAATGGCCCTCCAGACTCGGGATGGTTTCTTGACCCAAAATAGGCTCATCGGTTGGAAGCCGTCAACAAGGGTTACGGCCAACCGCCTGGTCGTGGCTTCGTCGTGGCTTCGTTGCCTGCCGGACCCTCGAGTTTCAGAATCGTTGCATTATCCGATCGTCCTAGCCCAGTCAAGCCTTCATCACGCCCTTTCACGCTCCAAAAGCGTGGTGAAGCCATGCAGCTGAACCGGGTACCGACCATGACAACCCCCATGGTGGTCATCTTTCACAAGCGGCAACAATAACAACATCAGTCGATAAGATGCAGATAACATGACCAAACAACATGAAACCGACGATGGGGAAAAGAAAAAGAAAAAAAAAAAGAAGGAAGAAAGCGAGAATCCTACTCGCCGATTCGCGACCAGTAAAAGAGGCCTTGTTCTCTCAGACTGCAAGCTCCACGGCACTCTTGTCTCTTCCCTCGCTCGCTGATGACCGACCACTCAGCTCTAGGGCTGACTAGTTGGTAGTCTAGAGGTAAATGCTCAGCCTCTCAGAAGCTCTTGTAACATCTCAAGAAGATATGTCCTTGCAAGCGCAGCCAACATTGTATCCTGTAGGAAGCTCCCAAGGGCGAGCTGCTCCGCCAATGTGCATCAACATCAGACGACGAGTTTAGAGCTCGACATCCCGTGCCGAGTCTCCAACGCATCACCATTGTCCCGTGGCTGCTATTACACGTTGCCCCCCATCCTCCACGCGGGATGCCATGCGGGAGCAGGCACTAGAGCGTGGCATGCTTGGGACGGCTTGAGCATGAACTAGAAAAATAGTTGAGGCAATGGATCAGGCCTGTTGTGTGTCCTGACCCGTTCCGTCGTGTAGTGTAGTTAGGTTAGTTGAGCAGGGAAGCGGGAGGATAACAATTACCCGAGACAAGTGCAAGTTTATGCCACGCTGCGCCTCATGGCCAGCCGAGCAAGAATAGTGTTGAGCAGAATCTCAGTGCTACTCTACTTTGGAGCAAGTGTCGTTCGATCAAGAGGGGGCCGGTCCCGCTCTGGCGACAATGTCTTGACGAGGATTTGTTTGTGTGTGGTAGGGTAGGTATCCGTACTGCCAGCCAACCCTGTTCCGAGACTTGTTGACGACTTGACTGAGCCTGTCTCTGTCTGGTGCTGGTGCTGGGAATGGTGCTGGGACTGGGGTCATGAAAAAAAGAAACGCAATAGCCGCGTCCCTCGTCCTGTCGACAGCCGTGTTGGGTCGAACGCCGATGAAGAGTCCAATGCAGGGGATCTAAACTGGCAGTTGATCCATCTGGCCAGCTGCAGAGGGTCTGTCGAGCAGGGAACATCCCTGCTTGGAATGACACTCTACCGTGCCGGATGTTTTAATTGTAGGGGAGAGTGGCTGTTGTGGGCGTCCCTAGTCGAGCCCGCCCACGTCTCCCTCCCTGAGCCTGAGCGGACGGAACCAACTCCACCTCCTTCGATTGGAAAGTCGTTTTATGCTTTGACCAGCCATGGCACATATGCACATCCATGGTCTTGGTCATGGTTGATGGATGGATGGCTGATGGCTGATGGCGCCTCAAGCGAGAACCGGACGGACGAGTCATGCTTTGGGACTTTGTCGTATGCAATTCACATTGCCTGCATGGGACCTTTGCGATATTGACCCTATTGCCCCTTGGCTAAGACGAGAGTTGACATGTGAGTGAATCGATACCTGCCTGGGGCATTTTTGCTCCAAGCAAGACAATGAATGACATGCATGGATCCTTTGCCTTCTTCTCCGAGGTTACTTTGGGCGTGACCGCTGTGGAACGAGTCCTGTCTCGACATCACATCTGCAGTAGACTCGTTCGGAGCTCTTCTGATCCGAGAGCTGCGAGCCAGATTGAGAAAGTCAGAGTCCGTGTTTCCGCCCGAGGATGAAGGTGCACTCCTTGAAGGAGAAGTTGACGAACCCGCGTCGTCACCGCTTTTCCTTGTGTAGCAGTTTGACAGAGTCGTATAAGGAAGACCTGTGCATGCTTGTTCCCTGAAACCACATTCTTTCCCAGCCCTCTCCAGATCTCTGTCTGTATATTAATAACCTGTGAATTCTTGTCCAAGGGGCAGGGCAGCCTCCTTAAGTCAGGAAGAGGATCATTGTGTTTCGGGATGAGTCGGACCCAATTTGAATGGTCATCTCGTCAGGTATGAGCTTTCGATTCCATCTCGAATCAAACACGCAAGTTGGAACATCGTCGAGGGATCGATCCCTGGTGCCTGCGGGAGGAAGCAGGACATCAAAATCGTGCAAGCATTGTCATCCTCTCCGTAGGCTATTGACAGCGTGCGAGACATCTGAATGCCTTCTCCCGTGTCCTAAAGGCGTCGAACATGCAGCAAGCCGTTGACATCGTAAACTTGCCGGCGCATGCAGGTCACGATGGTGGAGGATGGTCGGGCAAACGCAAGATTAGCGACCGCGCAGTTGTCGACGACACCCAATCAGTTGGGCATTGACAACTTACGATCTTGACCGTGAAGGCCAGGGGCGACATTAGCTCGCATGGCTTCGTGGACGGCCATGATTGCTTTTTCCTGTCAGGAGTAGCCGCTACGGGGCCTTGGCACATATGGAAGAGAAACCCCCCCCCCACGCCTCCTCTCCTCTCCTCGTACAGGAAGGTTTCGATTGCTCGCTCAGTGCTTGTGCAAGAAGACGTGTCCCGGAGCACCGACTCAGATCTGGTATGGCAAACACGATGAACTCATGCAGGGCGGTGAGTTCTATCAAGCTTGCCTGTCCGTCGACTTTGGGCGGAGACTTTTCTGCGCAACGCGTGCTGATCGATCGTTGGTGGAAGCATGATGGATGGTGACACAGAGATGAGACTGGGGTGTCCCGCAAAATGTGTCAAAAGCCAGATCTACTCAGCGGCCAGATGTGTTGGTTTCTAGGCCCACCAGGTCCCAGGAGCTGGATGTCCGACTAGGGTGCCCTGGAAGCCCCTCCCGACTAACGGGCTCTGCCGCCGGGTCATTTGTTGTCGGCTGTGACCTCCTGCCTGCGTGAGTGGTGTGCTTGGAGGTCAGGCAGGCCAGGATCCCGGGAAGGGGACGGCTCTATGCCTAGTCGAGCCCATCTTGCGAATACATCCCTGAAGCCTCAGTTTCCCCTTTGGGCTGACACCGAGGAGGTGATGAGAAGCATGCAGCCCAGCGCCCATATGTAACGGCCTCAGAGAGAGGAGTTTCCACAAACAACTGGAGTCGTCTCACCCCGGGTGAGATGTCAAGAAAGGACCATGCGGGGTACGGCAGGAGGCACCGCGCCTTGCTTAACTGCCAGGGTTCGCATGAACAAGATGTGGAAAAGATGTGCCCAATGCATGAGCATTAATCGCCGTGCTTGGACGAATCATGTGTAGACTTGCATAGCGGGCACAACAGCTGTGGGTCAATCCAAGACGATGGCGCCCAAGAAACCACCCTCTTTCTGCTCGGGAGGATGTTGTGCATGTTGGACGAGGCGTGGACCCGGCTGAGGCCACACAACGGCTGGAGAGCTGCACCAAGACAATGTATTGAGTGCACTTTGCCGTGAGTCTTGCGAATATTCTGGCGGGACAGGCTGCTTGTCAACCCGGCGCAACTGGATGGACCGGCTGTTTGATAGCGGCTAGCGACGTGAGCGGCAGGTGCGCGAAAGTGTCTATGCAATTGCCAAGGTCTTGAGAATTGTTACGATCAGAGGCTGGATGATCGTCACGTACCCCTGGGTTGTATGGGATTGGATTGGTTCGAGGATACTCGCCGTCAGTGCGTAGGAAACCGGAAGGATTGGGAAGTGCCTCCGTTGCTTGGATGGTTTTGACAGATGTGGGTAGACCAAGGGATTGTCGTAGGGATCCAGTTGCATCTAGCCGACATGGCCAATGAAGGCTCGGCTGTCGACACTGCTTGAGGTTGACAGTACGGAGCATGATCTGCGTTGAAAGCATGGTCATCCACAGAAGTGCGACGCTGGAGGCTGCAGACCATGTCTTCGTTGAATGATGGAAGGGAAATCATCTGGCAGGATGTGCATCCGGCGGAATTCGTCCAGACCCATAGGGTTAAGAGGGACACAGACACATGCCGTAGCCAATGATGACCTTGTTGGCGTCAGTCCGGTTGCTGTCATCAAGTCCCGTACTCCGCAGTCTCCAGAAATATGCATCGACGACATATCGCTCGGCGTTGGTACGAGATAGTGGCTCCCCAGGACCGGAATACTTTTGTCGGCAAAGCGCGTTTGGCACCCTAGAAAGACCGAAGGGCTAAGCAAGTAGGCCAGGAGCCTAGCAGCTGTCAGAGCCGGGTTGAGACGAATCTATCCGAGGGGCGAGGAGTCTGCACACACCGGCCCTGACAGATCGGCCCAGTTGATTTCAACAGGCATGATGAGTCGTAACCCTGGAAGTTGTGGCTATAATAGAATTGGATGAAGCAATAATGATTTCTGGCAGACCCGTCCACGCCAAGGGAATAACTCGACGAACCAGGGTTTCGCTAGTGGATGATCCTTGTCAAGTGGGACGTGAACCAGCCTGACATGCAGGACGATTAGTGATCGGTGGACAAGACAAGCAAGCTTGACTGGAACCTGGGAGACCGTTGGCTCTCCTCCTTCCTTTGCCAGATCTTTGGGATGGGATGCACGTACCGCCACGAGGTACGAGTTGGTCGATGCCTCCAAAGATATGGAAACCTCGAAGTAAAGCTTGGTGTGGTGCGGACGGGATCATGTCCGGTATAACTTAGGTAGTTGGAATTGGAAGGCAGTAAGGTGCTGGAGAGGCACAGGTTGACTCAGTGCAGCGGGGCGCGGCGCACCGTTTATCCGGCCGGCCGGTCAGCCTTTAGCTTCAAGTCAAGTGGCCCCAAGATTGGCAAGTGGAGGGTGTGTGAAGCTAAGCTACTGTACAATACGGTCGATCGAAGAGCGGTGACAGTGACATAAAAACAAGTACAGTTAGGCTGAAAGACTGCAGGTAGTATGCATGAATTTATTTTAATTTCTTTCATCTTGGACCTCTCTGTATGGCCTCTTTCTCACGCCCGTGACTCGGAAGCCGTGAAAGGTAACGTGATGTGGGCCTTCCTAGTGGAGTCGGCTTTCTTTCTGTCCCAGCGTTCCTCACCTTGGAATGGCATCGTCTCCTCCGTAAGAAACGCCGGCCAAGATGAGCCGACACTAACGGCAGTGCAACCTCACACATCCCATCCCTCTGCTCAGCACGTCCAGATGCCAAAGCGTCAAAACTCAGATCGCAAATCCGCATCCGCATGCACAAAGTTCCCACTGGACAAGCTTTGCAAAAGGTTGTATGAGGCTTGCTGATTTGATGCCAAGCTCAGGTACACACGCCAGGAACAAGCTCCCGCTGTGAAAGTCTCAGTTCTCAGTTTCAGCAAACACCCCCGTTCCTGTGTGATATTCTCTAACGGACAAGATCCAGGTGCTAGGGCCCAGGCATGACTTTGACCGTCGTCGGTGGCAGGGCCTGCGAGGCCTGGTAATGCTACGGTACATGTTCGAGTACCTGCTGCTTCTGTGCACCTCGGCGGAGCCCTCAGCGAAACTAACCTACCATGTTGCGATCCCAGCTCAAACGTCTTTCTGAAGAGCCAATCGTTCGCGGGCAGAATGCACATCCCAGCAGCGGAGGCGACCCTAATCTGTTCTGGCGCCGTGGGATCTTCGCGACGATCGTACAACTTGAGAAGCCAATCGCAACACTGGATTTGGCTGACAAACCCACCCGGGTCCTGTCTCACTGTTGTGCCAGAGCCTTGCTAGAGGCTAGAGGCTGCGAGATTGTTTCCAAGGCTATCGTCCCAGGCTACCGCTGGTTCGCCCAACAAGCGCGAGCCTTCATAATTACCGCCCTTTCCAGAAACCTCGAGTGCCGTTTTGCCTTGCGATGGGCTCCTTCTTTCGTTAATGGAGGCGTTTGTTCTTGGAAAAAGATAATCATGGAACATGGGCCTAAATCCCAAGACCCAGGGACTTGGGCCTGGACTGCCCGTCGACGCCACGGGCCTCCCGCCTCTGCGCTACCGCTGAAGCCGCGGCTCAATCATATCAAATCCTGGCGCCTGAGTGGGTGTTCTGGGCTGACTCGCCTGGGTTGGCGCCCCCCCCCTTTCAAACACTGGGCGCTGGGACTCAAGAAGCAAACACTCGACCAAAAGCAAGGCATTCCCTACCACGTTCAACAACCCCACACTGGGTACCGAACACACGACGAGTGCCGGGTGCCCATGGCCTGTCTAGGACGGTACCTACTGCTGAGGGATCGGCTGGTCCAGCCTCAAGCAGACGGGACTACGGCGCCTGTCTGCTGCTACTGCGGCTCGCTTGCTCAACCGAGAGTCAAGGGTCTGGAGTCTAGAGACAGGAGAAAGAGGCCCGGCGCTCAATTGATCGATCCACAACGCGGTACTGGCTGTAATTGCTTGCGCGACGGCGGCGAACCCGATGGCATCGCTTGAATCATGGCCCTACAGGCCTGCAGATGCCATCGTGGGTGGCGGGTGTGTAGCCGCCCTAGCGTCTCCCCTAGCCGCAGCGAATGCGGACGTGACAGGCCGTCAAATATCGAAGTTTCCACTTTAGCGTTTCCTCAGCTTCGTCTGGCTGGGTGCCGTGTTAGTGAAAGGTCGGACGCACAGAGAGAAAGAGAGGCGAAGGAGGGGGAGGGAAGAAGAGGAGGGCAAGCCAAAAGGAGTGCAACGGCAACCGTTCGAGCAACACCATCACCAGTCATCCATAAACTCTAATAACACCAAGCCCGAAACCCATCGGGATGGGTCAGAGCGTCGCGCGCAACCTCGTGATCGCCTCACAGCAGATAGTCGTCCCAGTGGCCTCTGACTTTCAACGTCTCTCAACCACATAGGTCGAAGATCTAGCGCGCAGCCACAAAGGCTTGGTAACGTTGAGAAGGGCTGACCGACTTGGGGCGGACATGATGCCCAACGACAACGAGGCGGTGCGGACGACTCGAGCTGGCTGTTCTTGTCGGACTGGCTGGTCAAGAAGAGCAACGAGCATAGCAGCACATGCATCAAGGCGTCCAGATATGCTCACTTCCGTCTGGTATGCGTGTGCAAGTTAAGACGCATATGCAATGCCACCCCAAGGCCCGGTCTCGTCCTCGCGTAGGACAATCCCATTCATGGCACGTTCTCAACCGTCTTGGCTCCGAGTCTGGCAACGACGACAGCACCTACCGACATGCTAGGGACGGGCAGCTGGGGGTGGGAGCGAGCGAGCGGCGAGAACTGACACCACTCCACACTCCACAGCCAAGGCTGCTGCCAGCAGCTTGTCTCTCCCACGCACGCCATGGCGTGTTAGCCACGGTGGACCTGGGTTCTCGAAACGGGGTTCCTAAATCGAGAAGCCAGCAGTCCAGCGTGGGAGGTCCTTGGCGGTTCGACTGAACCCCTGCCCCATGCCAACAGACACCCCTGGTAGGGTCATCCCAGCAACCACCATGAGCCTGTCAAAGCTCTCATTTGTCTTTTAGGACTGGTGACGTTTCTCTTGACCTGAAGGATACCACGCCCGACGCCGTGGGCAAGGGCATTTGTTTCTTCATCTGGCCCCGTCCCCTCAACTCCCCTGGCTCCCTGATCGCCCCGTGTTCCCTGCTCAAGCTTCGCATACTTGGTCCATTTCTGGTTTAGCCTCCCCGTCAGCCGTTTCCTCCACAAGACGTCGAGCAGAAGTCTTGTTTTTAAAGACCCGGCATCCCAGTTCACAACGCTTTGTTCCCACGTCGTCGTCTGTGGCTTGGACGAGTCGGTTTCACTAATACAACCACTTCTCCAGTTGAGCCCTGACCACTCTGAAATTCTCCGCTCAGACTGTTTATGGCCCTGCATCCTTTGGCATTTCCTATCTAGGTCACGACCAAGCGCCCCCCACTCTATGCTGGACGGACTCTGGAGGATCAACTGTCTGTCGTTGACACCATTGAGCCGCCACAGTTATCCCTGATATACAAAAGGCTTGGGCCTCCCACCACCTTCAAGCACATGATCCCGGCCTGCCCATCGTTGTTCAAGACCAACACCTCTTCACTTGGCCGCCATCCCTCTCTATCACGACCGGTATTGGAACTGTTCGAGACTGTGTGACGGACTTCGCTCTTTACCCAACAACCATCCTTCTGGCTCTACAATCCATTTGCACTGGAGCTTTCCAGCAAGACGATCGTTCAGTTCAACCTTTGGGTCTTTCTCTCATCTCGCCCTCAACTTTGTATAATAATCAAAGGTACAACCACCAGTGCCTTCCCATGACGGCCTTCACCCGCGTCCGAGTCCTCCCCTATTAACATCTGAAAGGGAATTGGCCGCTGTGCGGTTTGTCCTTGCCTGACTGGCCGTCTTGTTATGGAAGATAGCCGTTCACTGCCCAAACAGTCTGAAACAACACCACGAGAAACTGCTCCAGCAACTGCCAAAATGTCTATGCTTGCCACAGCATCCCCCTCCTCCCCATCCCTCCTTCGGTATGCCCCGCCCTTGGGAGGCCAACCGATGCCCCGACTACTCTCTAAGGCCGAGAACCGAGAACGACAGAGTGGCTCTGCCCTCCATTCGACAGGTAGACTGAGCGCGGATGAGAAAAGACGAAGTGCCCTTAGCTGACATCTCCCAGGCTTTCCCGGAACTACAGCTTCAACCCCAACCACCGCAAGACCTCAATGCAAAGCCAAACTCAGCTGGTGGCCCTCTGGGCGCACCACCCATGAATTCAGCATCACCGCAATATGTACACTCGCCCAATGCTAGCAAGAGGAGGAGATTGTCGATAGAGCGCGAGCAGGAACCTGAGAGAGCACGCCAAGTACCGCGCCTTCTATACAGCCCCGACCGAGCATCACCACGACAAATCTCACCCAATCTCCCAATGCAGCCGGGAGCGCAGGATAATTGGGGACCGGCCAGGACCAGCCCGTATCTCGCAAACGGATCGACTCCTCACCCTGCTACAATGGAGGTGAACGAGAGGGTAGAACCTCGACCAACACTTCCCAGTCTCCCCCTACCGCGGGCGATGGAACGAGAAGCAGCTCCTGTGAACCGTGTTCCACCACCAGTGGAGGGTTATCGAAGCTCGCATCCCCCGATGCCTCCCCACTCAGGGGCGCCTGTCCCTGAAGCCGCACCCTCGGCTTACCGCGAGCCCAACTACGGCTATCCCTATCACCACCCAACTCGATACCAGTCACTATCTGCGGGATCTGTTCACTCGTTTGACCGGACCCCGTTTACTGCAAGCGGCTACAACACTCCCTATCAAGATTTCGTGCGGTTTGGAGAGATGGGCCCTTCGAGCCTTAACGGAGACAACAAGCAGCGGAAGCGAAGGGGCAACCTGCCCAAGGAGACTACGGACAAGCTCAGGGCTTGGTTTGTGGCGCACCTCCAGCACCCTTATCCCACTGAGGACGAGAAGCAGGAGCTCATGCGACAGACTGGACTACAGATGAGTAAGTTGAAGAATCCTGGTTCTTACAACCCACCCCGTCGATCCACGTGGGTGGGGGGGAGCTTAGCTACTGTGCTGTGCAGTGCAGTGCAGTGTAGTGTAGAGTTGAACTGGAAACTAACGGCTACACCCACAGATCAAATCTCCAACTGGTTCATCAACGCTCGACGTCGCCAGCTGCCGACCATGATCAACAATGCGCGCGCAGAATCTGACGCCATGACGGGCGCCCGCGGCGGCGGTGACATAAAAATCCTCGCCACCACGGAACGCGGCGACTTTGAGCACGGCAAGCGGGAGCCGGTCGGACCCCTGAGCGACGGGGAGGGCGCCACCTACGACGAGGATCTCGAGACGCTCAGCCAGCGAAGAACGGGCAATGCCATGGGCAGGGGCAGCGTCTAGTTTGGCGACCAGGCTAGGCCAAGTTGAGGGAGGCTGCAGACGCCCACCCACGCTGCAGTACCGTTTTTTTGTTTACTTGTTCTTTCTTTTCTTTGGTCTTCTCCCGACCTCTTAATTCTCTGGAGCGACTCCCCCTGGGGATTTATTCTTTTTTGACACGAGACATTTTGGGTATGAGAATAGCGGCTTTTTCTTTTCTTCTTCTGCTTCTTGCTGGGGGGGTGGATTTTGGTGGTCGTTTTTAGTCCACAGACGCGCTTGGCGACGGGATATCCCATTTTTATGCGCAAGGGAGATTACCGATTTCATGTTTTTTAAGTGGAGAAGGGGCGCGGTTGGTTGGTTTCCATGTTTGGAACCAGCCACTGGGGCGCGGCGGGTAACATGTACGGTCTGGTATGGTTTGGTATGGTATTGGATGGTACGAAGAGAGAGAGAGAGAGAGCGACATCGATTATCAACGCCACAGAGACGACAAAGACGCAACATACACGGCAACAGCGTTTTATTTTGGGATTTTGGATTTTGGATCAAGGTCATGATCCTTTCTGGATGGGGGGTACTACAGTAGGGGGGGCAAGGCAAGGCAAAGCAAAGCAAGGCAAAGCAATGCAAGGCAAGAAACAGGGCAACAAAGACTACCTAGATACCTCACGGGCAACCTACAGGGGCTCACACAACAAACAAGAGAGAGTGCAACAACAGGCGACCCAGACGCCTTGGTTCACTAGATTTCCAAAATCATCATTACCCTCACTCGCTCGCTCGACCCTTCATCACCCATCATCAGTCAAGGCAAGGAACCACAGGGCAAAAAGGGGGGGCAAAAACCTCTTCCCCTGTGGACGAACCAACAAGAAGCCCGTGTCTCCTCCTCTTCTGGGTCTGTCTTGTTTTTTTGACAGCAGAAGCTTACGACCAGTCTGTGCATCAAAGACTTAATTTACTGGACAACCGACTAAGAAGTCGTCTCCTCAGTAGACACAAGATCCTCTCCCCCCGGGCCCCGTGGTATTGTATGGTGGTGGTTGTCAGCTCCCAGCTCGTGATCCACCACCCCCCCTCACCCTCACCCTCACCCTCCCCTGGTGATGGGCAGTCTTACCTTACAGTCACTGCTACCTTCAGTACGACACTATATGGCCACGACCAGTTGAGTGTCCCCCAATCCAGATTTGGGGAGGCGAGTGGAGGTGAGGGGATGGCGGATCCCCAGCGGGGGTGGTTTAACGACCGGTCGACTATAGCGGCAGCGGCTAGTCCATCTTTAGAGCCACAGACCCAAGGGAGGACAAGAGGCATAGGGCTCAGCAAGGAAAGCCCGTGGGGGAGTACTGTAGTATTCTGGGAGGCGTGTACCGGCTTGCGGGAGGCGAATGGCGAGAGGCAGGTACTGAACTGTACTATCGGTACCATAAGAAAAAAAAAAAGGGTTCAGCCTCTTTGGCGGTGGTGGATGGATGGCTGGTTGGTTATTCAACGGTGAGTGATGAGTGAACAAACTTCAACTTTCAGGTGTCCGAGATTCGCGAGGTCTTGTTCAAAGCAACCCTCCTCTTCTGTCACCACGCATCTCGGATGATACAGATCCAAGACGGAGATTCTCCGGGGCTGTGTGACAACCTAACAAGAAAGAGGGTGTGCATGTCGTGCGGCACGGGCAGAAAGAGGGAGGGGGGGGAGGGGGGTTCGCGCGAATGCATAAAAGGCAGCATATCCATGACTTCACACGGCGCTGGGTCAGCGCCGCCGCTACAGTTGAATGCATGGTGCCGAGAAAGGATTGTGGCTGAACGGGGCAGAAAGAGAAAGAGACTGGGAGGTTAAAAGTCATGGGAATGGAAAAGGCGGCTCATCAGACAAGAGAGAACTGGGGGCCAAGTTGTGGAGGCGTTGATTGTCCTGGGAACGTCCTTGAACTTGGTAAAAACAGAAACAGTTCCTGACAACATGACGGAACTCGATGAACGGGGTTTGACGCATCTGGCGCGGTATGGTTCCGTAAAGACGACCCTATTGTCTGAGCGTCGTCGTTTCCCGAGAGTTTGACAATGATTACACTGACACCGATGCTGCTGATGCTGATGCTGATGCTGTCACGACCAGGTCATGGCCACCTGAGAGAGCGGCCGAGATGCGGTACAGCGCTGTACAGCAGAGTAGAGTAGGAACGGCACTTGAGAAAATGGGCTAGACAGGGCTAGACAGGCTCCAAACGGGAGCCTGAGCCGTGAATGCCGTGAGGGGATCTGCCACTGAACTGTCCTTGGTCTAGACAACCGTACGCAGGAAGTAGACGGAGTCGAACGATCTACGCATGCGCCCAGCCTGGGATCAGGGATGCTCGCAGTGCCATGAAACATGTCAAGTTCACCGGTGAGGGGGGGAACCCTCCGGCAGGCAGGGCTTGCTGACCGGCTGGTAGGATGGAGTTGAAGGGCACAGTATGTATGCAGGCGGGCCTAATATGGCTCCTCCCAAGATGGGGGCCCAGCAAACAGACGACAAGAGAATGGCGTGGAAACAAGCATCAACCACGCTGTCAGGGCAGGACGGCAGATGCATCAGATGCATCCAAGAGGAACAGGATTATCATCCCGGAGTTGGAGTTGGTGGTGGTGGTGGTGGCTGCCAAGTGACCCTGTGCTGTGGGTGACGTCCAGTTGGTTGCGGGCCGAGAATGAACAGCCAGTTCTGGACAAACGAGGCCAGACCTGACCTGACCAGACCAGAGCGTGTAAACGATGTTAGTAGCTGTACTTGCTGTGCGTGCTGTGCATTCATTCATTCATGTGAAGCGAGGTCAAGGCCCTTGACTTGTGAGCTCACTCGACGCTTGTCTCGGCATGGAACCCTCTGATCTCGTGTTGAATCAACTAGTCTCAGGCATGACACTCTGATGACAATGATAGACCCTCGCTTCCGCATCAGTTGTCACTGCCATGCCGCTATCTCGCCGTCATCAGCCGCCAATGCACAACCATTGCACCCAAGTCGCTTTCGGAGTTAAGTTAACAGGCGAACGACACGAGATGGACCGGGTGTTCGTTCGTTCGTTCGTTCGCCGCGGCAGACGGTCAAGAAGGGGGAGGGGGCGTCTGCTGCAGACCCCGTGGCGGGCTTGGGCAAGGCGCCGTTGACAGGTAGGCTGGGGAGGCGTATCTCCTTTCGGCATACATGTTTCTTTGTTTCTGCTTCTAGCAGGACGAGGAGTTTTAGTTTCGAGAAACACAACCACCAACAGCTCGCTAGGGTCGAGGCTGGGGTTGGGGGAACCTTCAGACGTTGCGGAAATTAATATGATTCATGATGAAACCTGCCATCAAGACAGGCTCGAGTTGTCAAGGGTTCTGGCTGACCCTTGAGATATTGGCCCGGAGACTTGTAGATCTTTCAATTCACTGGCACCCGGCATAGCGTGCGGTGTTTCCTTTTGCTTAGAGGCAGCGCGTGGTGCTGGCAGATCGACAAGGGTAGCCCCGGTGGCTCTCCTCGTCCCTCTCTCCTCGTCCATGGAGCTGGGGCGAACCAGCCGCGTGGCTGAATGACAGCGAGACACTTGGGCCTCGATAGGGCAAGGCGGGCGCCTGAGAAAAAAAGGCAGTTGGCAGACCTGGATGTCTGTCTTAGAGGATAATGTGCCCGGGCGCTGTCTCACGTCTGGCTGCATGTCTTGATGCACCCCGTTTTCTTCATCTCTTTTGGCTCCGTCTATTGCTTCTGTTGCTTCTGTTGCTGCTGCTGCTGATGACGGCACCACAGTTATTTCGGGCAGCCATACCGAGACACGGCCCCCGGTGATGGTTGTCCTCATGGTCAGCCGCGAGGGTTTGAGACATGAGACATGGATGGGCGTGTCTCCCGCGTGGCAACGCAGAAAAGAGCAACATGGCTGACTTAATTCATGGCCGTTTTGCCTATCTGAGGGGCGAGGCACATGGGAAAGCTGGCCTTGTCGTTGCATCAAGGAGGAGACAAAAAAAACAGGGCTGGCAGCCAACCAACTCCAACGTTGGTGGCGCAGGGGTGCCTTTCTTGTCGATCTCTTCTTGAGTTATCATTAGAAGGTCGGTCCGTACTATTCCTTGATTCTAAGTTTAAGCCGACCCTGGGAATGAATTGACTTTTTGACAATTGGCTCGTGCGTGCGTGTGTGCCTGTTCATCCCGTAAAGTGAAAGCAAGACGGTTAACGTTAGGGTCATCAGCCACTCTTCTCAATGCGGCTGCTCAAGCCGCCCTCTCCCGCAAGTGCGAGGATGGACATGGCATGGCATGGGATAAGAAAGGAGGGCTTGCTGTTGGCTTGACGGGGAATAACAAGCATGATTTGGGGACCATGGCCGTCGTTTCAGGCGGTTCCGGCAGGGCTGATGGAGAAACCCGCCGCCGCGGCAATCTATGCCAAAGACATGATCCCCCCATCCCCCCCTCCCCCTGCAAATGTCCCCGACGGACGCCCAAGCTTCGATCGACGATCAAGGGAATGAGGGAAGAGGAGAGCGACAAGAGTCAAGAAGAGGCTGGAGTCAAGTCAGGCGGAAAGAGGGTCAAGTGTCAGTCACCAAGAGGAGCTCGCTCCACCGATACCGTCCTCTCCTGCAAGCCATGCCTGTGGCCAGCGTTTCAGGGCCTTGATGACTGCCCGGAGTTGCAAGAATCAATGAGCTGCCAAGGGTGGGCAACTCCCAGGGTGAGCCCCGTTGACCTGGGGCCGCCAGCTCATATTGGGAGCATGGTCGGCTGGACGGCGTCGAGTCTAAGCCCGTCCTGGACAGGCCGCTAATAAAGGCTTCTCTTGTCGATCCTAGATCGGCCGGGATTCCTAAAAGCGACCCAGCCGATAGCGTCCTGCTCTAGCTGTCAATCGTCAGCACTGGTTTCGCCGGTAGCCGGACGGCTAGGTGCCACAGTCAGTTGCCAAGGGCGGGTCTTGGCGGCCGTCAAAGCAACTCGAGAAGCCCTGTCAAACTTCTAGCTCGGGCTGATGGGCTTTGGCTTTGGCTTTGGACTGAGGCTGCCGAATAGCGTCGTCGGCTAGGGCAAGCACCGTTCCGTTTTGCTTCCACCATTACGGGGACGGGGACAATCGGTGAGCGTCCGGGACGTGTCTGTGCCACCCTCCCACTCCCCCCCTTGTCTGTCCAATCCGTCCAAGATGGTGGATGTGGATGGCACCGTTTCTCCTCTTTGCTTGGGTGGCGCGGTCCGTAAATGTCACCCTCATCTCTCTTGGATATGACGGCCGTGTGACATGCCGGCGGTAGGCCGGTAGCACCGACGAGGCATCAAGCCTTGTGTGACGCAGAGGCGTCAAGGCTGGCGCTGCGGATGATGCTGCCCTGACACGTCCGGGGGCGAGGGGGAGATCTGGGCTCGCAAAGTCAAATCAAGGCTGGGCCGAGATTGGCTCAAAGATACGAAGCAGGCGGTGATGATGAGTGACGAAGAATTCAAGAGGTCAAGAGCACCGTGCTTGTCGCCGGCGTTGAGACGGGCTGCCTCGCTTCTGTCGCTTGGCTGCGCGGCAGTCATGCGCAACATCGCAGGGTCGAGATTTGGGTCGGTTGGCGCGAGTAGGTGGCCATCACCTCATCTTGGTCGATTGCCTTGGTCGAGAACGTTGTACTAGACGTCAGCGTTCGCCCCTTGGTCTCCGCCCTGACTGATGCGCGCAGACTACCGACGCGGGCGGGTGGTAGCGGTGGTGATCATGGACGACTTCAGTTGCAACGACTGGTTCTTTGAGGTTTCTGCGTCAATACAGAGTTCCAGGCCGCAGACAGGGCTAGATCTGGGCGGTGTGTGTGTACAGTCCTAAGGGTTGAGGAGAGGTTGCGGTTGAGGGAGGTTAAGGGCGCGCTGTGAAACGGGATGTGGGAGGTTGGCGCCTTGATGCAGGCTGTCGCTGTTCGGAAGCGAAGATGCATAACATCCGGATGCAGGACAGCCAGCACGTGCCTAGTCAACCCTCCATTACAGTAGACAAAGACTCTATTGAGTCGCTAGCGAAGAATTGATGGAATGATGAATCGTTGTTGTTGTTGTTGTTGGTGTTGTTTGTAGTTATTTGGTTCAGTGTGGCTCAGCACCTACCTATTGCCAAAAGATATCTACCTATTCCTCCCCCCACGTCACACACTCTTTTTAGACATGGATTTTGCCCGCCTACTTTACCTAAATAAAGGAGGCAGGCACTGCAGGCACCACGCGGCAGGAAAAGACCCGCGCCAAGTTCCTTCCTTCCTTCCAACCCAGACAGCCCTGAGAATGGACGGGCGGACTTTCCTCGTGTATTTTTGCGCTTTTGGTTCTTGTTCTCAACAGTATCAAGAAAGGAGAAGGCGCCCTTTCAACTCGCGCTTTCGCGTTTTCAACCTGTGACTCATGCTAACCCGCCCGTCGATGCTCGGGATTAGTTCCTTCTCGGACTTTGTAGCCTTCGGCCTTCGGGCCAAAATCTCTCCGGGGTGAGAAATCCGAACCAGACACTTGGTCAGCGACCGTGACTGGGAACGTGACTTCGCGTATATGTCTGTCACGTCGTTTCTATCGTGATGCCTCGTAGGCCTTACGCACTGCGTGTCAAGAGAACGCGATAGTGCCTCGTCAGCTCATTTCCTGCCTTGCAGAAGTCAGGTTTCATGTACAACAAGTGCCCTGTTTCTCGTCCTACCTGTCCATATCCCCACCCCCAGTCTTCTCTCGCCTCGCCGACTGGATGAGGCTCACTGACAGCCATGCCGCCGGACACCACCGAGTCCGAACCTTCCACCTCCGCCTGCGCCGCCCCGGCCGGCACGGAGCCGTTGGCCTGCGTCTCTTGCAGGGCCCGGAAACTGAAATGTGATCGAACAAAGCCAGCATGCAGCCGTTGTGTCAAGGTTTCAAATGAGTGTGTCTATCCAGAGTCACGGCGGAAGCCAACCTTTAAACGAAGAAACGTTAAAGAGCTTGAAGCACGCCTAGGTATTGCTCATATTATGTCTGATTATTCATTGATGGGTGGCTGACTTTGGTGCTCACTTAGCTCAAGTTGAAGACTATCTCAAAGAGGTGAATAAGAACACCGAGGACAAGACTGATGATGGAAGCCCCGTTCAACCGGCTCAGCCGGAGATAGAGGTTCCCAACTTTACTGGCGTGCCTCCACTGGGTAGTGACTCTGAACAACCTCAGATGTCATTCATTGTTCCGGATTACCTTGAACAGCATGATGCAACTGAAAATACTTCCAACACTCAGTTGATGGGTTTGGGTATGACAGAGTCTTTGCCCCCAGACGAGGTGATGGAGGAACTGTAAGTACACCCCTTTGCTGTCTGACCTCGACTAACATAACAGAAACACTACATTCTTCCAACATCAGTACCAGATGATACCCATCGTTCATCCCGGACGTTACCTCCAGGCCTTCTATGGACCACCTTTGAGAAAGCCCCCTATGTGCCTGCAGTACATAATATGGGCACTGGCGGCTGTTGGTCATGCCAAGTACAACCAGTATCACGAAGTCTTTTACCGTCGAGCCCGGCAGTATATCGAGGCAGACGAGATGAAGGTACAAGTCAAATCAAAGTCTCAGCTGGATAAAGTTAACACCAATTACAGGGTCATGGAGAAGTCTTCGTCTCTATCAACCATGCGCAGTCCTGGTGTCTCATTGCCTTCTATGAGGCAAAGGTCATGCTTTTTAGCAGATCAACCATGAGCGGTGCAAACTGCGTTCGCCTCTGCCATATGATAGGACTTGATCGCCTAGATGGAGAGCGTCTTGGAATGCCACCGCCCCTGCCACCGGCTCTCACCTGGGCAGAGCTTGAAGAACGGAGGAGAGTGTTTTGGGGAGCCTTTTCGATTGATGCCCATTGCTGCATCTCGACAGGCTGGCCCAGCTTGATCAACAAAGACGACGTACATCTACCACTCACCCTCTTAAAACTTGTACTAACGAGTTGTTAGATTGCTACTCGGCTACCATCCTCGGAAGATGCGTTCCTCGCTGATCGAGAAGAAGAAGCCCCTTTTCTGACTGATGCATTCCGAGGGGCACAGTACACAGGATTTGCAGGGACCGTCATCACTTGCGAGGTCTTCAAGAGCATTCTCCGGCATGTTCATAATGCTCGACCTGACGATGGATGTGACGACGTCATGAACGGGACGTATTGGACTCGACATCGTGAGCTGGACAACACCTTGTCCAGTCTCTTCATGTTTCTTCCTGAAAAGTTCCGTATGCCCGAGAACATACGAGACGCTTCTGCGACGCATCTCAACTTGAACCTGCACGCCTCTATCATTTGCCTTCATCATGCGGCTATCGAGAAGGCCGAGAAGCATGGTCTACCTGACCACATCAAGCAGAACAGCATCGCCCGCCTCCGAGCGGCGGCTGAAGAAGTAGTAAACATTATCAGGATCAACACGCATGCGACGCTCTTCTTTGTATGTATACAACTACTTCTAGTCAGGTTGCAGACACTAACGCCTTCTTCAGAGGAGTCCATTGTGCGCACTGTCACTTTACTGCACAACAACGGTCTATGTTTACCTGGCCAAGCAGAACCCAACAGGCGGTCTGACTTCGATCGATCTTTCAAACCTCGACCTCATCATCCAAGCCATGGAAGCTATTGCACGAACACATACCATTACTCGCGCTTTTCTCCAGCAGGCTTGTCTCGACATTGAACACAACGGCCTCAACTCTTCCATAAGAATGCCCTCGCTCAAGAGATTCCGCAACGCCTTTGGGGAGGGCAAATCTCATATTCCTATGCTGGTTCGAAGTGCAGTGGCGAAACACACGGAGCAATCATCTCTCTTCTTCGCGCACAAGAGGACTTTAGATGCAGAACAAGAGGCTCTTGACAAGTTATCAACAAACATGGACCACATGAAGAATCATCGACCAGGTAAGGACTGCTTCCGTGGAATGTTGGGGGCCGTCACACGTAATGTCGCACCACCGAGTCAAGAAGACCCAACAACAAACAAGAGAAAGCGGATGGCTTCAAGTCCAGGGCCTGAAATGATGAACGGTCAGCGTGGTAACTTGCTATCGTCCTTCACTACTTCTGGAGTCAACCTGGGACCCAGATTCGCAGCCACGGGAACTTGGCCACCTCTCTCACCTCGCGTAACGTCAGCGAGTATTTCACTTCCTGACCGGACTAACTCTTCTTCAGCATCCTCTCCAGCGAATCAATGCTCTGGAGCCAGAACAGTATCTGGAAGCAGCCACACCTCACCAGATAACGGGCTCGGCAACACTGCAGAGGAGAACCGAATTGACCTGAGGTCGTTACAAGGGCGTGTAGCAACGCCTATATGGCAATCGACCGAGGAAACACTTTTTGCACAAATCACGGAAACAATGATTACGAATGCTCTCCCCAGCGATGGCACAGATCCCTGGGGGATACTGAACGCTGATCTGAACTGGGATGCAGAAGGGATGCCAACGGGGTTATGAACCGGCACAAAAAAATAACACGACGGCCATGATGCTCTCTGGCCATGACTGGAGTTTTGGGTTTTCGGCTTTTTGGGGTAAATATGAAAGAAGGGACACGGATGTGTATATCTTAACTTGTCGAACAGTTGGATGGAGGGAAGGTGTACGATATATACCCAGGCTTTTCGCAAGCTAGACATGACACACAACTCTTGTACGATTATGGGGATGGGACACGCACGCATGGTACAATAGGTAGACGAACGAGAGTTTCTCATCTCAATAGAGCCTCGGCAGTAGCATTTGGAGGTTAATTTGATCGATGTCTTGGGTTATCGATTCTTTGTGAGACATGCATTTCTCAACACCAAACAATCCCTAGAACTCAGGAAATCAGGTGTTCTAAGGTATGGAATAGTTAGATATAAACTCTCCGTCTTTGACTAAATAGGTAAATCCCCCTCGATACCTAATGCGGTCAAAGATCCGTCAGATCCGAAAGCTCAGACCCTTGCGACTCATGACTCCACAAAAGCTCCATCATGACTTGGGTTCTCCCATTGAGCTTCCCTTCTTCCTCATCTTTCTCATTCCCATTGACCGCTTCTTCTATCATGTTGTCGTACGTCATAGGCTTCATAGCCTTCCTCGTGGTCTTTTCAAACCCCATCAGCGAGTTCCTATATCCAGGCAGCACCGTCCGTCGAGATGCCGCTTACTCGAGACCGCAACTCAATGAGTCGCTGCTTGCGATAGATTCGCCTAATGCGAGTGTCCCTGTTTGTGAGGCGGATTCATATGTGGCTCGCATCTTGCACCGGGAACCTCTTGTAGTCTATCTTGAGGGGTTCTTGAATGAGGGGGAGAGGAATCATTTATTGGAGATTAGGTAGGTTTTTATTACTGTGTTGTTTGAATAGTTTATAAAACGACATGATATGATGGGTTGTATGTTAACTCACTTAGTGAATCTATCTTTGAACCCTCAACCATCACCCACGACGGCGAAGCCACTCACCGCGACTCATCAATCCGCGACTCCCACGTAGCCATCATCCCTCGCACCGACTCAGTCCGCTGCATCGAGAACCGAGTCCGCTCCCTCCAAGGCTGGCGCTCCGACCTCTGGATCGAACGCCTCCGGACACAGCGGTACGGGCCTGGAGGACACTACGGACACCACTTTGACTGGAGTTCCAACACCCGAGGCTGGGGTCGTGTGAGCAGTCTCATGGCATGGGTCGATGGCTCTGGTATCAAGGGCGGCGGTACTGAGTTTCCGGCTCTCCCGGTGCCTGTAAGTGAGGAGTGGTGCAAGTTCGTCGAGTGCGGGGGGAACAACACAGGTGCCGTGTTCAAGGTCGTACCTGGGAATGCGGTTTACTGGGAGAACTTTGCGGCTGATGGACGAGGTTACGATGAGACGTGGCATGCTGGGTTGCCTGTGAAGGAAGGGACTAAGGTTGGGTTGAATATCTGGAGTTTTGGACGGATCTAGATGTGATGATGCTATGATTTCGAATTATGAGAAACTGAACTGCATTTTAACTCGCTAGAAAAGATACCCTCATCTTATCTTTACTCCCATCGTCTCTCACACTGTCCCATCCATCTCCCCCAGATGACAACCTTGCCGTTGATGGCCTCTGCCACTTGTTCCCTCGTTGGCTTTGAAGTCACTAGTTTTTCATCCAGGGGCTCACTGAGGCCAATAATCTCGAACCAGTCTAGAGCAAACTGTGTCAGTGGATACAAGTGTATGAGCGTGTGAGAATCTTCAACTCACATCGATGGATACCGTGGTTAAGAAGTGGCCTCGGTGGAATGTAAATCATGCCATTGCGACTTGCTCCGTAGTAGAAGCCCCCTTCTAAACGGGTGGACTTTTCATCCACAGGTTTAAAATCACTATTCACGACACTCGTCTTCTGAAGAGGAATACCAAGATAAATCCTATTCACCTGTCAGCCTACCTCCCTTCTCACATCAACACTTATACAAACCCATGACAAATAGGCGTCGGAAAAGGTGCATCTGGATCCTCAGATACAAGCAACCACTCCTTGACACCCTCATGAGAGTCCCATCTCAACTCAGGGAAGAGGCCTTGACCTCCATGCATGAACTCCTTCCCCAGGGTTGCGCCGTCTGCTCCACAGTCTGGTGACGTGATGGGCAAGGTCGGCTCTGGGTGAGAGGCAAAAGGGGGAAGGGTGAAGAAGGCTTTTGCGTCGTGGGCTTTGGCGTTTTTGAAGAGCCAGCTTGCTGCGACTTCGATGTAAGCTGTCATGGTTGTAATTGAGATGGAGATCTGATATTAGCTGGAGATGGTGAGAGTGGATGGGACAAGTTGAGGAGCCAAACAAGAGATCAGACGAACTGGATATCTCAGTTTATATAAGATCAAGGAATTAAACTCTAGTCGGCTCTGATAAACATTTTCTCATTCTGTTGACCCTGTTTTCGGGAGTAACGGGGATAGTAGAGGATATCGGAGCCGAATCGGCAAAGTCAGCACAACCACATCATCATGAGTCGTAGATCCAAGCCATGAATTATGATCTGATCTTAATTAGATTTAGCTTAGGGACTCAGGAGGATATAAGATCGTGTAATGTATCAATTTCAAGATTAAAAAATGCCATGGTCTATGTCATAAATCTGAGTCTCGTAGATGCTTCATCTCAAACGCCGGTATAAGTCAAGCCACCGCAAACAGACCCAAAACACCTCGCAAATATCCCACGCTTCATCAAGTTCCAATAATAAAACAACTCCAGCTTCAGCAAAGTATTCCAAGCCTGCATGATCTTAGACAAGAGACCAGACAAACCCAAGAGTCAAAGCCCCAACGAAGAGAGAGGCAGCTCTGTCCTTACCCAGAGGCGAAAGTGATCCAGCTCCATTGGCACTGCTCACGGCAACCCCAGAAGCCGTTACGGGCTCATCTGCACTCGTCGCCGCAGGCACAGCTCCATCTCCTGAGCCAATCTCAACAACATCCGACCCATCAGCGTCAAAGTTGCTCTGCGCCAACGAAACCTCATTGTTCCCAAGATCAAACACCACATACGCACTTCTCAGAAACGTATCTCCCAGGATATTCGTCCCGCTAGGCGATGGAGCAATACCAAACATGCACGCCGGCTCACCATCATCAAACCTCAACCGTCTACCCGTGACGTCGGTAAAGTCAAGCACGAGCTCACTCAGCGGTACTGTGATCTCAGCGGGAGAGCTGAAGCTAAAGGTCAAGTTTCCTGAGGCGTTGGCTAGGTCGCATGGCACGTAGGCTGTGCTGGCTCCCTCCTCGTAGTCGGCGCCCACAATCTCAAAGACGGCTTCTGCGAGGCTGGTGGGGAGGTACGTGAGTGTTGAGCCAGAGTCTAGGATTACGCCGAGGGCGAGGCTGTCGTCGACTGTGTCTGAACCCACGCTCAGACCGGTGAGTGTGATGTAGAACTGGGAGAACCGGCCGCCAAACTTTTGGACGGGAACTGTGATGAGGTCTCCTGTGTACCGCTTGCGGTCAACACCTCCAAATAGGATGGTTCCTGACGCAGAGTCGAGGTCGTCAAGCCAGAGGCTGTAGGCGTTGGAAGCGATCAACCCATCAGCAGCCATCTTAGCCGGGAGGTTATCATAAGGCTCCCCTCCAAACTCTGCAACCTGAGCCTCATTCGAAGAATACCCAATACCCAAAACTCCCTGATCCGAAGAACTCTCATACCCAATACCAAACTGAAGCTCCTTAATCACAGTCTTTCCCACACGGAACGTCTCAGTAGCGTAGTCACCCGCAGAACCCGAGCCGTCGGCGTAAGTAATGTTGAACTCGCTCGAGACGAACTTGTAAGTAGATGACTTGGAGGCGTTGTAGAGGCCGGATGTAGCGCAGACGTCGGCGGGTGTTGAGCATAGTGTTGAGTTGTTGGAGTTGACCCAGAGGTCACTGCTCCCCGTGTCGAGGTGTAGACGAAAGTCTTGGGCTGGGGTGCCCAGAGAGGCGTTGAAGAAGTATAGGGATTGCTATGACATAGTTAGTATGGGAAAGTTCAAGTGTGTGAGACTTGTAAAACTAACCAGGTTGTCGATGCCCACGTTTATAGAACCGCTCCGCCTCGCAAGTCGTTTCCTATCATTACCAACAGGATCACGTATCGTACTTCTCTGCAAATCCAAAGCCAAAACCCTCGGCTCTAGTCCATCCTGTCTCTTGTATAAAGAAATAGCACCCGTGGCCGAAGCCAGCGAAAGAATAGCATAGAATAGTCGAGTTGCCTTCATGGTTCAGTATCTGGGTATATGTTCAAAGTCCAATTCATACAAACGTAGACCCTTGTTGAGAGTTTATATCCCCTCCCAGTGTCTTTATGAATAGCCCCCGGGCTGAGCCTCGAATGGTTTTCCCTCCACCCCCGGGATGAGTGCCGTTGGATCCGCTCGGGACGAGGAAAAACGACTGCGTCACCAGCCAACGTCAGAGCATTCGCCTTTCGGCACGGACAGGCCGAGTTTAAGCAGCCTCTTTTTTTTTTTCTTGTGAGAATAAGCCGGACGTAAAGAAGTACGCTAGAAATGTTCAGACAGTTGTGAAACTGAGAATGAAAATCCCCCATTTTGATAGCCGCCGCACCATGATTCCACAACATGTAGCCGTGCAACCTAACACTTCGCCTGACACATCTTCCATGAACAATCATCTCCATCATGATCAAACATCCATAAAGCAAAATCCCAAGCTCATCGTCTCACAATAATTGACGCGCGGCCAAGAGTGGATTAACAGCGGTAACCTCGGGAGTTATTCTTAGTGCGGCCACTCTTTCTCTTCGGGTTGTGGGTTAGGTGTCGGGATCCCCTCATATCTACATGACACATGCCATACTTTCTTTGACGTGAGAGCGGGTTGTGGAGAAAGCTTCTTTTCAAGTCCCTGTAGCGCTTCTCTGAGGAATTTCAGTGGCTTGTTTTTTTTGTTACGTGCAACGTTTGATTCCAACAAGATGATGGCGCTTACATGATGGATGCTTACGACGTTCGTGGCGGAGGCTTTGCCGTGTTTCCGTGGCATTCACAGACGTCATCCACGTAGCCACGGAGTAGAAATATATATATATACCCATATGCTTATATACATCAGTAAAAATCCTGTCGATTCTTAATTACAAATATCTGTCATATGAATCCTGTGGTTGTTGATGGACTGCGTTCTCCCTCTCGCTGTAGGGTAAGCAACTTCCACCACTCACCTCCGTCTAACAACGGACATGCCAAGAGGGCACCCACAGAACACTTTCACATCTTGACAACTTCTCCCTCTTATGAAACTCTTCTCTTCATCCTATCTTTCTATTTCTAGTTCGGAGGCAGCCAATCTATAATACAAAAAACCACAGTAATTTCCCCAAACACCGAACCCACCACTCGTAGCTCTCTTTATCCTTCTGCCTACCAAGGCCCCGTCAATTCTCACCAACCAACATTCAGCTGAGGCTCCCTTTTGTAGCTGCCTGGGTCAGCCACGATGCATCTTTAGCCCGACTTTACATGTCTTTGTCTATTGGGAGCTGAGCTTGGAGGGGGTGGCTTTGCATTACATCGCATTGTGCTACGGCTTGGCAAGAGATAATCTGGAATACAATATATACCCTTTGCAGCCTCTTTCAGCTGTTCTCGTAGTCATCATCTCTTACATACCGTTGTAATTATCTCGTAACTAACCTCGTCAACCAACCATGGATCCTACTCTCCTTGCCAACATGGACCGCTGGTATAGCCATTCCCAATTCCATCTCTTGACAACTCTTCAGCTAATACAATGTTCTCATCAGTCCCATGTACGCCGTATGTATCAACTCACACTTCAAGTGGTCCATCTAACAAACTCCAGTCTTTCTTTGGCGCCATGGGTTGTGCAGTTTCCATCGTCTTCACCACTTTTGGCGCTGCATACGGTACTGCCAAGTCGGCTGGTGCCATCTTCCAGTCTGGCATCTTGCGCCCTGACATGCTGATGCAGAATACGTAGGTCCAGCTAGACATCTATACCCAGACACAAACTGACACCCTTCAGCCTCTGCGCCATCATGGCACAGATCCTCTCCATCTACGGCCTCGTCGCCAGCGTCATCATGTCCAACGGCATCAAGGAAAAGATGCCTATCCACACCGGCTTCCTTCAGCTTGGCGCAGGTATTGCTGTTGGCCTGTGTGGCATGGCTGCCGGTTTTGCCATTGGCATCGTTGGTGATGCAGGAGGTAAGCTCACACCTCTTCTATCTTTGCTCAACACTGAATCTGATGGCCCCTAGTCCGAGCCAGCGCGCAGCAGCCGCGCCTCTATGTCGGAATGGTTCTCATCCTCATCTTTGCAGAGGTCTTGGGCTTGTACGGTGTCATTGTCTCCATTCTCATGCTCACCCGCTCCAAGATGGATGTTACCGAGTGCAGATACTAAGACAGTTCAGCTTGCACTGGGACGTGCCTCATGACAGAGTCTGATAATCGAATGTAATGTCCAACATTGCGGGGGTATCTGCAATTCTAAGATTATGCCCAGACAGACACATCAACTTCACTGCTTGCTTGCTTGCTTGCTCGCTCGCTCCCATCCTTCTCCTTCTCTTATTACAATGCCCATTCATTGACATCATCATCATGTGTGATGAAGGGCTCGTCGATCCTCTTGATCGCCAAATCGCTGCAAAGAATGCTGCCCATAGTTAGTTGTGAATACTCAAATCACGGTCAGGATAACTCACCAAGCGGATGCCACCAAAGCGTCTAGTTCTGCCACCACAGTCTCCCTCTGCGTGCCGCTGACCAACCCCTTCTGAATCTGCATCTGGAGTTCCCTAATACGTGAAGACTTTCCAACACCCGCCTGCTCCAGTACCTTTCGTCCCAAGCAGTCCGAGTGGAATGAGTGCTGGCAGGGAAAGACAAAGAACTGCCGGCTCAGCAAGGGCAAACCGCACGTGTAGCACTTCTCTCCAGGTTCCACCACTGCGTACCGATGGTCCAGTGCTGCAATATCGATCTTGATGTTTGTCGCCGTCTGCGAGGACTCGTCCATCTCCTTCTTCAGGTTGTCAATATTGCGGCTGTAGTCCTCCAACGCCGCACAAATCTCCTCCTTGAAGTCATCAATCACGACAAAGTCGGGGAAGAAGGGGATGAGATCCTCAATCTTGAGCAGATCGCAGCGCTTGAGGAACTCGATAGCCGTCTTGATCCCATTCGACTGTGAAATCACCTTTCGGGCCACGGCGAGCCAGAGTCTCTTGCGAAGCTGAGGGTTCGACATGGGTCGGTCAGCGATAACAGCTGCCAGCTCTACTTCGTTGTGTGAGAGAGCTAGATCGACAGCCTGAAGATACTGGCCCATGCTGGTGTAGATGTGAACACATGATAGAGTTCGGTGGTGTTGAATACAAAGTCGCAGGGCAAAATCTGGATCATATCGGGGCTCGTCCCCCTGCGCTTGCAGATATGACAAGAGTCCAGACTCGTCCTTGGAAGAATGTGAGGCGTAAATCGAGACGAGCGTATTGTGAACCGCCGCATCCTTCGAGTTGAGCTGGTACACCGCATAGTTGAGGTACCTTATCGCCTGGTTCTGCGCACTCGGACTGCCAATAAACGTCCGGTTATACTCGAGGAACGCGGGGATCAGTTTCCGAGGCTTGAGGTCGGAATGCCTCATCAGAATCTCGACCAAGTCTGGTGCCACATGCGCCATCAGAACGCTGCTATACATGTAAAACACCTCAGGGTCCGTCTGCTTCTTGAGCACGTTGAGCACCTCGCTCCATCTTTCCCGCTGAACCCAGTAAGAAAGCACATAGTTGTAGTCGTTGACGGCGTTGGCAAAGTATAGAAGTTCTCCCTCGCGGCCGTGGCTGCTGATGACGTCGTATACCATTTTCCGATCCAGATCATTCTTGTACTTGTCGACAAAGTCCCTGTACTCTTTCCTCACCGACTCCAGCAGCTTCTGTGATTCGGTAGAGTTCAGGTTCTCAGACAGCTCTGCCTGGGTATTGATTGTGTCGTCCAGTGAGTTGAGCTTGGACATGAACACCTCGATCAACCAGCCCGCAATCATCATCCGCTGCATGACGGCTGATCTCTTGAGGGCGGCGAGCTTGGTTAGTAGGAATTTCCTCAGAGCATCGGGTTGGTTATTGTCGATGATGCCGAGAGCGATATCCTCAAACGGTTTGTTGCTGCGTCCGTAAATGGTAGCGGCTTCAAGCCAGTGTCCCTTGGAAGCCAAGTGATCACCATATGCTGCCGCTACCGTCTCTTTTTGTAACTGCGTACGCGCATGTTGCAACGCTGGCTCATACTGCTGCAGCTTTGTCATAATCTCCCAGATGTTGCGTTCTTCATCTCGAACCATGATCTCGAAAATCTCCTCCGACGTGAACAGCCAGAAAGTGTTCTTTTGGATATCCACAGAGAAACCCAGAGGCTTCTGTCCCTGACCGATAACATCATGCTCAGAAACCATCTTGCCAGTGAGACGGTTCGTCGTCACTACCCGTCCCCCGACCAGATGAACAATATGCCACTGTGTGAGCGCGATAGCATCGATAATCTCAGATGTAGGTGGACGCCGGTCTGCGCCCTCGCGTGTCAGTATTTGGGCCTTGGGAAGCATTTTTGACTCCGAAAAGACTTTGGAGCCGAGATTGTTGTCTACGGGTCCATTCAGCAATCTACCGTGAAAGACCCCCTGGTAAGACAGCCAGGCATACGCTCGGTCCGGGAGGTTGTCGTCGTAAGGGCCGGAATCTGGAGGGTCAGGAGACACCACCAAGCTTGAGGGAGCAGTTGATGATGTGCGCGAAAGCTCATGAACAACCGGCTGCTCCGATTCAAACAATCGGGTGTACACAGACCCTGAACCATCATGTCCGTACCCGATTCTTCCCACTAGATGGAATAACCGGCTCTGGGTGGCTATCACCACCCTTCGAAGATCCGACTTGTCCTGGAGGTTGTCCACCCATAGCCCTGTGATCGGGCCATCAGGAAGCTTGTGTAGATTCTTCAGGTGCTTCACCTCCTTCTTGTAAAACTCCTTGGACGTCTCGATAAAGGCCTCGTAGATGTTGCCGTCGGAGGCACCAATTAGAATCTCCCGTGTCGACGCCGTGGGTAGCGAAGGGTTCCAGGCCACGCTCTCGATCGAGACGCCCCGTAGACGCCCAAGCGGTCGAGGTTGTTTCGACTGGGAATGAAGATAGTAATTCTCACCGAGCGCGGTGCAAATAATGAGATGGGACGCGGTGGGATCGAGAAACATGCGCCGTATGACGCCAACTTCGGACGGCTTCTTTGGCAGATCGATGTCTGTAGCGTATAACATTAGCAATTGAAAAGCGCACCATGCCGAGCAGTAGCCGTATGGTAAATGCCAGCGCATGGCTCAAGGCTCTTACCATCAATATCCTCGGGTCGTTCTAGGTCGATGCGGAGGATGCGTCCGTTGGAAAGGGCGAGGATGATGACATTGTTGGCGACTTGGGCAGCGACAAAGTCGGCGGCGACGGAAAACTGCAGCTGGACGCGCTCGATGGCGAAGATGGGCTCCTCGAGATCCGGGACGCCATTGGCGGCGACGAAGCCGTCTTGAAGATCCAGGGCCATGGCGTTGGGCGGCTTCACAGGCGCATATTCGGCGCTCGGCGATCCAGGTCGGGGGTCTCGCGTCCTGCAAGCTGCGGACTCTCTTCCTCTTCTTCTTCTTGAGGTGGCCAAGGTAAGCGAGGATCGAAGCACGGCCAGAGACGACCTTGGTTGATGTTGACGGGGAAGTTGTTGGTGACGAAAGTCGGTGGATGTGGATGGTTGGTTGGCCTTGTAGAGGAGCTCCCCACCTGCACGCGGCCTCGGGACGGGATGGTTGGTGTATTTAGCTGCCTGCTCATGCATAAGGCAGCTACAGCCTCGCACCAATTACATCACCGTTGAACGCAGCTACAGTGCAGAGCTACAAAGATTGCATATAAAAAAGCGTCACGGAATCAGCCAAGTTAGGATTTTGATTAGAGTATCATGAGAAAATCTTATAGTTTCAAGAGTAGAAAACTCGTGTCTAATACTAATACATTAGCCCAGCCCATATGCCAATGGTCGAACCCCCTGATTCTAACTTCATTTACAGATGGAGCTATCCATACCAACCAAAACTGGCCCATCTCAGCTTCGTCGTCCGCTTACACCAAACCGACTACCTGCAGTAGATAGCTAGGCATGTACTGACTGTATGCTGGGCAATAATAATTCTTTTTTCTTTTTGCATCAAATGGGCCTCCCATGAATATCCATCATGATTGCCCCCTTCTTAAATAGTTCACCAATACCCCTAGAGCAATGCAGAAATACAATCGTCAAAGTACCTATACAAATGCAATATTTCAGTAGTCATCACCCAGACACAACGCCGCCGCCCAAGATTCTGCGCCAAACCCCCTTTGCCAAAAATATCCTTGAAGACCAAACACCGGCCCAAGGTGACGAGGCTGTTGTGTACCTCTCTAAGTGTGTGTCTGAGCTGTGAAGCTCACGTCGACGCCGTAGCCGCGGCCGCGGCTGGAGGCTCTCTCATTGTAACATCTGTCACAGTGGAGGCTGTGTCTCGTACATCCTGATCGCTAGCATGCAGTGTCGGGTCGGGACTGTCGTCATCAATCAGCTCCGTGCTGGTCGAACTGCATGCCCCTAACAGCTCTGCAAGATCTGTGGGGGGCGTGTCCAGTGGCTTCCTCCCCGTCACGACGCGCATCTTAACCTGAAGACCCTTGGACTTTTCGGGATCCTTGGCCAAGTTTGCCAGCTCTCGCGCGGCGCGCTCACAGGCTGCTTTACACTTGTCAGGATCCCATCCTAGCTGCTCGGTTAGGAGTCGCAGACAGTGGGCTTCGAGGCCATCCAGACACGCAATCAACCAGATCTTCCCTGCCGACTTCTCAGCCACCGTGATGGGGATCGAATATTCGGTTGTCCGAACATCGACGAAGCCAGCCTCCATGAATATCCGGGGGTCGAGATGGGCAGTGCCTCGAGGGCGTCCCGACTTGATCGCTGCGGCTTCGAGGTCTCGAACGAGCTCAAATAGGGGAGAGCCCTCGGGAAACTGTGACATGAACCGAATGAAACCCTCGGCGCTGTCAAAGTCTTGCACCTCGATCCAGCCGCCAGGCTTGAGCGAGAAAAAGACGTTGTCATAGATGAACCTCCAATTCCTGAATGCGCCCTCCATGGTGCGGAAGTGGATCAGGTCGTACATGTCGGGGTGACGATCCCAGTCCTCAGCGTCCTCGATCTCGAAGAATACGTTCATAGGGACGCTCTTGGTCTCTGCGATCGCGGCAATGTCGGTTCCCACGACCTCGCAATGCGGGTGCATCTCGGCCATCTTAATGGCCCATTCGCCCGTGCCTGTACCAATATCGAGAATGTGGGTGGGGTCTTGGATTGGAGCAAGAGTCAGCTCGCCATCCAGCACATGCATAAAGACCTGGTGTTGAAGTGATATCCGCCATTGCTCAATGTCGTCGTTGGGCATGAAGTACTCGCGGCAGTAGCGTCGGCCGTGGATTTCTCGGTAGTCGAGATCTTGTGCCCATAATGATCGCGTGGACGCAGCTCTGTAGCACCAGGAATTAGCATTGGAGACAGGGTGAGGCAAGGTGGGATTGTGTCGCCTACATGTCTGAGTCTGCCGCGTGGGAACCTGGGGAGAATGGAGTCTCTACCCGGTGTGCAGCAGAGACGCCGGGATAATGCGAGGCGGGGTATATGGATATCATGTCGTCCTCATCGACGTCTTCATCTTCGTCAAATTCCGAGTCATGGTGGTGCTCTTCGTCGGTGTCCATGATGCTGGTCATGGCGGTTTGGTTGCCGTCGCTTGCGGCATGCTCACTCTGTGTACCGTCGAGGGATTGGCGGCCGCTTTGGATAGCGTACGAGTCCTCCGAGGACATTGTGCTCGTCTGAGAGCGGTCGTGGCGTCCCCTTGTTGACTTCCGCTGCTTCGTTCGACGCTTTTTGGCCATGGACGCCGAGTTAGGGGGCAGCTATCGTAATCGAAAAGAGGCGACAATGGCCGACGACATGATTCGGATCTAGGCAATAGGGCTAAAAACGAGCGGCGCGGGAGACGAGGTCTATCCCAGAGGAAAGGTTTGTCGTCGATGTCGAAGCGATCTTGTCGTTGTCGCGACGGTGGTAGTGATGGAGGGGAGCACGGCAGCAAGATTGTCGTCGTCTGGATGCAAGGGCAAGGTCGATCCAGTCGCAGACGGGGGTAGGGCGGGCGTCGGCGCAGTAAAAGCGAAAAGTCCAAGCAAGGCAAGACACGGACGGGCGACGGATAATGAATGATTGATATGGAAGGGGACTCGGGAGTGGAGGGGACCCGGGGACTTTGAATAAGACCAAGACCTGGAGAGAGACCTGGGGATTGGAGGGGATGGTCTGTGAGCACAGGCCAGAAACGTGGACAAGGTAGGGACGGAGCAAAAGAAGAGAGCGACAGGGCTTGGAGAGAGAGAGAGGGAGAGGAGGAGGAGGAGGATGTCGAAGAGAGATGGCCACACAGGGTTAGACAAGCAAGGTCAAGACAGGACGGGACAGAGCAAGAACAGGACAAGCTCTAAAGGAACAAGACAAGAAAGAGGCTCCTCTCTTCCTCGCTCTCTCGCACTCTCTTTCTCCTGGGGTTGGTTGATGAGGAACAAGAAGTGGAGGACGCGAATGGATTGGATGGATTGGATGCATGGGATGCATGGGCGAAAAAGCTGGGATCCCGGAGGTCAGGTAGGTTGCAGGGGGCAGCGAGTACCTGTCTCGCGCAGCTTGGGCAACGGGTGACCACAGGGAACCAAGCAGGGGGATCCCGGTCGGATTTAGGACGCTTCCGGCTAGGTCAGAAGTCTCTTGTGTTGACGGCGAGGCACGCTAGCGGTTTTCTGACATGGGGGAAGAACTTGAACTGGTCGAGTTGAGGATGCTTTTCCGAGTGTGGTCGGCCCAGAGAGACCAAGCAAGCAAGAGATATCATCACGGTCCTCTCTGTATCGGCATGGCTTGTCTCCGGGGGTTGAATAACCTCTTGGTCATCATCTAGTATGCTCGGGGAGGGAAAGAATCAAGACCAAGCTCCGTGCCAGGAGGGCGTACGACGGACTCGGCGGTAGTGGCAGCGGCAGAGGCAACGGGAGGACCGTGACATTGGATCCAATTCCACACGGATGGGAATGGGAGCCACTCTTGCTCACTGTTTGCTGTTGCTACTGCTCTACTCCGTACCTTAACTCCAGCTCCAGCTCACTGCATTGCATTACATTCATGCTTGCCTGCTTACTCACCAAGGTCAAGTTCCGAGCCGGCCGTGATATAAGTGTAAAACACACGCAGATGACACGGGATTGAGGTTACAATGGCTGGGGGAGGATTCGGGATATCCATTCCTCAGCCTCTCAGGAGCAAGGGCAAAGCCAACATAGAACGACACATCTCTTGTGACGGGAGTAGAATCCTACAGTACTTGTCTCCTCCTCCGGCATATGCCCTCGAACATTTCATTCTGCTTTTGCTCCGGCGCTTGTCATTGGACCGTACGTGACCCTCTCTCAGCTCCAAGCCAAGGGGGGGCTTTTTTTCTTGCAAAGGTCCAGGCCCAGACCCGAACCCAGGCAAGCCTCAAGCAAGCCCAAGCCTTTGTGCGCTCCCCATCAGTCCATGCGCGGGCGCGTTATTCGCAGCGAGCGACGAGGCTAGCTCCGGCCCGTGTGCAAAGACCACCTACCTTTTTGTTCGGTGGTGGTAATTGCTTGCTCGAGGGGGGCCGAGGGCGATGAGCGAGCGATACGATACGATGGCCGATACGCGTCATTAGTTAGGAGTTCCAATATTATCACCAAGTACCTAACTCACCACCTACACCTACGGAGTATACCCTCCACTACACCTATCAAGGACCCATGCCGAGGTTGCCCTGCATTGTGTGTTTTGCATCTTGCTTGCTGTCAGGACATGGCTCCAGCTGTCAGTACAACCTCAGACTTCCGAGTGGTCGATGGATGGGCTGTGCAACCCAACACCAAAAAAAATCGCTTGTTCTTCGGGATCGCAATTCCTCAGTGCCACTTTTTTTTTTTTCTTGTCTTTCCGTGAAACCCCATAGAAGCTCATAGAGACGCCATAAAGAGTTCCAGCCAAGCCTAGAAGTCTCAAGAAAACCTAACCCTCCCCCACCGCCTTTTCCGGCGAAGATTTCCCTCTTGTTCTCTGGTGTTTCCTTCACGAGCAGTCGACAACTCCCAGCGCAACATGTCACCCCCTTGGCATCGTCTTCCCAAGCCATGCTCGAACCGGCCAAGCGAACGTCAAAGAAATCTCCACTCTTGGCCAGGAGATGGCCTGTTCACCATCTGCTGGGACCCTGCAGGCCCGGCCTAGGCCTGAACCTCCACTGCCCAGTCCTCCGTCTTCCCCCCCCAAAAGTCCTCCCCCCCCCCATCATCCCACAGCAGCGGAGGCGGTGCGAGGAGACAGTGGAGAGGGGGGGGGCAGGGAACGGGCAGTCGGTTCAATTCAGCAGGACTTGATTCAGGCTCTCGCACAGCTTAGGCCCGCTATGAGTCGTGAAAGAGGTCCAGACACGAGGCGCCGCCCGCTGGAGACTCGAGTGGATGGACGAGACAATTCAGGTGACGGGCACGTCCGGGAGAACAAGATAGGAAAGTCAATGGAAGCAATTATGGGCCGTGGAAGTGTGCCACGCACATACAGCTCCCTTTCTTCTCGGCCAACTTTTCTGTGCCTCTGTTGTGCTGGCATCGTCACAGTTGGTGTTGCTGCTGCAGTTGCAGTAGTTGGCGACTCTGACTGTCTCTCTCTCTCTTGTCTCTTCTCCCGTCTCCATATCTAAGCCATGTCCACCCTGTCGGGACAGGGCACAGTTGCAGTCGGAGCATTGCCGTATGTATCCTCCAGGTTCAGTTCGCAGACGCAAGAGCAGAATCTGCAACTCGCTCGCCTCGCTTGTCTTGCCGTCCAAAGCCGATCGGGCTCATCCAGCGGCCCATCCCCTCGAAACCTGCCTTTGCAAAGACCTGATGGATGGATTGGATGGCAATTGTACTGTTCCGTACTGTATTATTCATCTCAGCTGCAACAGAGCTAGTGCCGGGAACGGTAGCGGTAGCAGTAGCTCAGCTCACCACCAGCTTGGCCTGTCATCCATGTCCCCCCATCTCGAAACGAGGCTTCAACTCAAATCTCGACAAGCCATCACCTCATCCCATCCCCAAAGCAATTGCAATCGTCCAGAACCCTTCCAGATTCCCGCCATTCCTCCGCCGCCGCCAAAACCCTAATGCTAAATTCTGATGTGATCCCCAATGTGAGGTTAACCAATCCCCCCCTCCAAATCTCGGCAGTTCGCCTTGCGTGGATTGGGACTGGATTGGGATCCAATTGCGATTGCGCAGGCCAGACCAAACTGGACCGACCAGCCCAGCACCTCGGGAACGTTCCCAAGAACCCGCTTCAGTGCATCCCATCCCATCTCCATCTCCGACACAGGTTCCATTCGAGGTTCCGTTGGGTTGGTTCGTTCGTTTCTCATCCATGTTCCTTTGGGCACCACCCAAGATGCCGCTGCAGATGACGCCGCTCGCATCCCATTCGTAGAAACCGGGTCAGGCCTCAAAAGGTAAAAAGAGGGTTTTGTCTCCTTTGACTCGCAAAAACTTCTGTGCGCAGGTTTTTGATTCCCCGTCCCCTGGGCTGGGCTGTCTGTCTCCGGTCGGCCCCTTGTCCTGTCACCACTCGGCCCGCTGCCGCGGGTGCTCCCCCGGGCCGCTGGTTTGGCGTTCCATCCGTCCATCCAATCCTCCATCCATCGTCATCTGCCGGTTGGGTTGGGTTGGTTGGTTCCTGGGCTGGATGGACCCCCCGTGGTTCCCCGATCATGACCCGAGAGAGGAGTTGTTTGCTAAGACGGTGATGCATCATGCAGGAGGTTGCATTCCCCGAGGCCCGTTCTACTGCTCACTAACGTGCCCTAAGTATGCGGGTTCCTGGGCCCTGACTACCTACGTGTGTATATGTATGTGCCTTGTATTAATCCCCGTTGTTCTCCCATTCGTACGGCTTGTGGTGCCCTTGCATCCGCGCAGCTTGGTCATTGGTAGGAGTTCCAAGGGGCCGTCTACAACAAGCAGATCCGTTCCCTCAAGTAAAACGCCCATCTCGTCGGCATCATAATTTTTCATGTCTCTTTAGAAAGTCAAAAACATCATGTCTATATGCGTATCGTCTGAGAACCGCGCGTCTAGTGTCAATGCCCCAACTCGCCAGTCCTGCCAAGGTGTAAGCGAAATACTACCCGGCTACTTGGTCGGCATCAACTCTGTGTCTATCTAGGTATCTATTTATGAGATTGTAATCAAGAAAAGAAACTGACCCTCACCGCCATGTATGGTATCTATTCTTCAACCCTTCAAGTGTTCCAACAACCGGATTCTTGGCCGTCCTTCTGCGGCCTTGTCTTTAAGCAGTCATATGAAATTCCCCGCCGCCATTATGCACCCCTCTGTGGAAACTTGTTGTTTCATCCCCATTCTGGACCCTATCACGGCATTTGATCAACTCCTCCTTCTTCTGCACGTCTTGCTGTCCGTCTTGTAGCCTCGTATCTTGCACCTTGGGTGGCTCATCTCTCATCCAACATGCATCGTTTGTCATCATCTTCCCGTCCCTCACCACGGGGAATGGGGCGAGGGCATGGCTAATGTCTCCCCACCAAGACTCGCCGAACTGGGTGAACCAGTTTACTGTTATCTTGAGCCCCTCATCGATAGAAACCTTCTGCTCCCAGCCAAGCCGGCGCAGTTTGGTGTCATCCACCGCATACCGCCGGTCGTTGAATGGCCGGTCCCGCGTGTGCTTGATCCACTTGCGGAGCTGCTCGGGGGTGTCGTGTGGGATGCTCATTCGGTCAAGCAGCATCCCGCAGAGCTCGAGGTTGGAAACCTCGTCGCATGAGCCGATATTGTAAACCTGGCCGACCTGTCCCTTGTGGAGAATGGTATCAAAAGCGTCAGCCGCATCGCCAGCGTATAGGTACCGTCGAGTGGGAGTGCCGTCTCCATGCAGAACGAGTGGTCTTCTGCGGTTAAGGAGGCAGGTAAACTTGGGAATAATTTCTGTGACGAATTAGAACTCGGGCCGACCCCAAGATCTACTGATCTCGGACTTACTCTCTGGATACTGATGGGGTCCATAAACATTGTTGCTGCGCACAATTATGGCCGGCAACTTGAAACTCTTTTGGTATGACTGAACCAACATTTCTGCAGCTGCCTTGCTAGCAGCATACGGATTCGTCGGGGCAAGAGAACTAGTCTCAAGCAGGCCATCTTCGCCCTCCTCGACCTCGCCGTAAACTTCATCAGTTGATACGTAGATGAAACGCCGGATGCCGACCTTTCTCGCGCTTTCAAGAAGCACATGAGTTCCATAAACGTTGGTATAAGTAAAGTCATATGACTGGCCAAAGCTCAGGTCAACATGAGATTGAGCCGCAAAGTGAAGGACTGTATCGATGCCATAACGCTCCATGCAATCAACAACTTCAGTGGGATTAGTAATATCGCCATGATAGAAGTTGAAGTTGGGCTTGTCATTGAGCATGCGAGTGTTGTTGAGCGTAGAGCAGTAATCTAGCTTGTCGAATGAGACAATATTGTATGCAGGTGGGTATGCAAGCACAAGGTGGCGGACAACCCAGCAAGCACTGAGCGATAGGCGCAGTAATGGTTAACATAAGTTGAATACAAGACATTGCAGTGGAGAAGAGGCTTAAGGACGGTTTGCCGGGGTTTACTCACATAAAGCCAGCGCCGCCTGTGATCATGATGTTTCTGACATCGGGGCGAGGTTCAAACTTGGTAGTACCAGTGAGGACAGGCGCCCTCTTCCAGATGTCGACATGCCTGCATTGACCGTTGACCTTGGTTGCATGGGACGAGCCGTTGACGCCGCCGTTAGCCAAAGGCGGGTCGTTGCAGGCCGTCATTTCGGGAGGAGTTAGGTTGGCGAGGGACAAAATAGTCAAGTCGCTATAGTGTCTCCAAGGCAGAACAGCTCGGCTGTCGCGTCATGAACGACCGGGTCAGGGGTAAGACCCCGTAGGATTCAGAATGAGAGAGTGTGTGTGTGCTTCCGGTGGACGTTAATGAGCGTTGAGGAGTGCGGCTTGAGGTCAAAAGAGGCAAATCTCGCAGCATCCGATCACAAACTCTACAGTAACAACGAGACAGCAGCACCGCCTCATCCCACTGTTAGCCGTAGGTAGTCGCGCATGGCGGATAAATTCAGTGACCTCAGACAAAACGGCTGTTCCTTGAAGTGGCCGGTGAGATGTGGCGTCAATTTAGCCCCTGGTTTCCGTGTTCATGGAGGCGCCACAATTGGACTGGGGGGGCTTCTGTTTAGTCGCCCTTGGCGCTGAAACAAAATCTAACGGTGTGTAACTCCTTGCATAATGATAAGCGGGCACAATTCAATTCATGGAGCATCAGAGCTTGTCCCTGACCGTTATGTGCATTCCCTGTTTTAAAGGCCAAGATGTCGTTAACCTAAGCTACCAGATAAGTACGGTAAAATACGGTGCCGTAGACGTAACTGTTGACGTAGGAACCCATTGAAACAGATGCGAGTAACGTTACTTTGCCTGCATCTACATGTACAAACAAGGGAGGTAGTACCAGATAGTTATGCTGCCCAGAAACTATCAGCAAGTCCATGCAGGTTGTCTTCCATGGATCCATTGTCAAGTAGGTACATGTGGACAGACAGATGTGTTTAAAAGCCTGCATTTCAACAACCATTGAAACACGAGCTTCATCTGAACCGAGGCCAACCGTAAGGAACTTCATCTCGGTGTTCTCTTACCCCTTACTAGAACCCATGATATTCCTCGAGTCAGGAATACCATGTTCAAGAGTCAACTGCCTGCCGGTGATAGGCCGCGATGGCCGCGATGGCCGCGGGTGCGGCGATTGCGGCGATTGCGGCGAACGCGGCGAACGCGGCGAAACTCAACCATCGCGGGCGGCGCTCTGATTCATCGAATGTTTCTCACCTCATGGGCCGAATCCCAACGTAACTTTGACGGGCAGCAGCGGTGAATTATCGGTATCCGACAGCCGGGTCTCCAACCAAGGTTCGACTTGACCGCGGAGGACATGTCCTCAAACGGCTACACCGACCGGGGTGTGTTCAGTCCAGTCACCCCGGATCCCCTCCCGTTCGCAGGCTCCCCCGAAGCTCCTCGCTCGCTCTCTCTTTTTACATGCTAGCGAGGATCCCATCGGTCCCTGGGCGCGGAATCGACGCCAGCGAGGGGGTGCCTTGCTAGAGATGATGCCGATAGCATCCACTCCTTTCGGGGGGGGGATTCATTCCGGCCTTGATGCCCGATTCTCTTTGTTTGCTTTGCGAGATCTTACAAAGAGACTAGGCGAGTAAACTTTGGAACGGCTTGTAAGACAATCTTATCGAGTTACGAAGCTCGGGAGAGTTGACGTTTTCGTGATAATTGCAGACCCCCTTTAGTATAGTACATTGAATGAGGGTAATGAGTGTTGAGGCTGTGCTGAGAGAGATTGTATTAACTGGTCTAACTACAAACATGATTTGTGACTTAGCACAGGCTGGTTGTGGGAGGGACTGAATATTAGTGAACTTGATGTTGAACGGAACTAAGGGGTTTCAGCCCAAACCACTCAGATTGAGCTCTCACAGAAGTCAGGAAACGTCTGCTAGCATATTGTGACAAACTTGCTGAATCAACGCCTGCTCGTTGTAGCCCATCGTTGGTGGCGATCTTGGTTTATAGGAGAGTAAAAACAAGTTATACGCTTCAGCAAGGCCTGGAACTTACCAATTGCTCAATTGCTGTGCGTCTGAACGCCAAGTTAAATGTCAATTGTTTAGGGTAACAAAGCAGGAACCCTGGACATCGTTCCTGACATTTGTTGCATATGCTACCGCTTCCTGCCTACCTATTGGGTCCATTACACGACGGTTCCTGCCTCACCGCACCCTACCCTAGGTATTGAAAGGCCTCACCCACCAAACATCTATTCCCACGACAACCCTTGTTTCTTTCAAACTACCAGAATGTCCCTGATCCCTAGACACGCCAGTGTTTGATTGAGCCTGTTATTGCCCAGTTGCATCATGGCAAGCCAAACAATGGCGCAGCTTGACCATCCTGACGTCAAAACACCACCTGCTTCAGCCAAGACAAGTCTCACCGATAATGACAACAAATTTCAACATGGTTCTGCATCGATGGCCCAAATTCCGCCCCAAGGCAGCCCAAAGCAGGCAGTTTGGATCTCCGGTCTTTGGATAATCATCAACACGATAGCTACGGTTGGAATTGTAACTATTACTACCCTACGATCTGAGGGCTCACTAACAGCAACTAGGTCTTCACCAACAAGGCCATATTTTCTGATCCTGCTCTTCGCCATTGTCAACTCTCGTTCGCCTCGTTTCATTTTCTTGTAACATGGCTTACACTTCATGTCTTGTCGAAACCTCCTCTGAGTCTCTTCGTCCCTCGCCGAGCAGCCACGAGGCAGATGATACCCTTGGCCATGGCAATGTGCCTCAATGTCATCCTCCCCAATATGTCCTTGGCCTACTCATCGGTAATGTTCTATCAGCTTGCCCGTATACTGGTAACACCAGCTGTCGCTCTCATGAATCTCTTGCTCTACAGAGAAATATTACCTTTGCCAGCGGTGCTCGCTCTCGTCCCAGTCTGTTTTGGAGTGGGACTGTTTACTTACTCGGATTCGTCAAAAGCAGTTGATGGAGCAGTCAGTCAAACATCTACATTGGGCGTCGTTTTTGCATTTACAGGTGTTTTTGCGTCAGCTCTGTACACCATCTGGATTGCAAGTTATCATCGGAAGCTTCAAATGTCGAGCATGCAGCTCCTACACAACCAGGCCCCGATCTCATCAATCTTACTTCTCTATGTCATTCCATTTCTCGATGTATTGCCAGACCAGAGGGCAGTCCCCATCCATCGGTGGTTCATGGTAGCCTTGGTAAGGTCCTATTTTTGCTCATCATGATCCAGCTAACCTGAATACAGTCCGGAGTCCTTGCGTCTCTGATCAACATTTCCCAGTTTTATATCGTTGCGCAGACAGGCCCTGTGTCTAGTACTGTAGTTGGCCATGTCAAAACTTGTACCATCGTGGCACTGGGCTGGGCCTTTTCAGGGAGAGACATCAATGAAAGGAGTGTAGTGGGAGTGTTCATCGCCGTAGGAGGCATCATTGTGTGGGTTTAATCGATATGCCCCAGATCCTGCTGATATTAACTAATTGACGTGAAGGTATTCGGCGGTAATGCTTAGAACTAAAGCATGAGAAATCATGGCCAAACAGAGATGTGACAAAAAGACCAAGGTTGATGTGAACGAAATCCTTGTCGAGGTCTGAATGGGTTTACGAATGAAGCTTAATAGAAATAAACGCGTGGAATTTTAACATCTAATGCCCTTCTCTAGGGTATAATATTGGCAAACCCAAGTTAGACTCCTTCTCCGAGACTCGTCAAATGATTAAAGGTTGAATCTCTTGCGATCCTTCTCCATCTTGGCCTTCCACTCCCATTGCGTCGCATCCTCGCCCTCACTACCTGCTCGTCCGATGCCTTTGTCGACCCTCCTCAGCTTGAGCGTGAACCGGGGGCCTAGCTCTTGCAAACCGGCACGGATGTTCTCAACGCCCTTGATCTCCTTTCCATCTGCGCCAACGATGCTCTTCTCGGTCTGTCGCTTATCTCGGAAGACATAACGATGCCTCCGCACAAAGATGTAATCTCGCTGGTTGTGTAGAGTTACGACCTGGCGGCCCTGGAACTCTGGCTTAGGGGGGAACATGGTCTGGAAAAGCTTGGCCGTCAAGAGACCTAGTGGCGTCTTGAAGTTGTTGAGGAGAAGCTCGGGGTAATGGTTGGTTGGGTTTCCGTGGCCGGGGAGCTTCTTGCCCTCGATCCAGTTGGAGATAGAGAAGTGAAAGGTCGGGCCGGTGGGCAGGTGCACGACGGAAAGACCCGTGGGCTTCTTGGAGTCCTCCTTGAGGAGTACCACGGCCGTGTACTCACGGTTCGAGGCGTACTTGCAGATCTCCCGGAGGGAGTACTTGTGACCGTACCGGTGGGCGGACCGGGGGATGTAGTTGCTGTTGGGGAAGAGCGTGCAGAGGAGATGGGCCTCTTCGTGAATGGTCGAGTTTAGGGATGTGGTGATGAGAATCTTGGGCTCGGGAGGGGGGATATCGGTGAAGAGGGAGGGGAACTTGAGGGCGAGTGATGACGGCGTCAAATCGAGGTTGGTGCTTGTCGTGGACGGGGCGATGCTGTTGTCTCGTCTCGCTCGTCGCTCGCGCTTCTTCTCCAGGGCAGCTTGACGCTCCTCATCCATCTCCTCATCCGAAGCCAGCATACTGTCGACATCGTCATCGTCATCATCCTCCTGCATCTCGACCTCGTGAGCGGCCTGCTCCGCCGCCTCGGCCTCCTCGATGCGCCGGCGCTTCAGCTTCTCCAGGTCAACCTGCGCGCCGAGGCTATCATCATCGACATCGTCCCACACTCGCTTCTGGTCGATTGTGACGGGCTTGCGCTTGGCCAGACGGGCAGCCTTGAGCTCGGGATCCTTGGCCTCCTCCCTCCTGCGACGGTGTCGCTCTTCGTGCCTCTCCTTGTCCCTGTGCTTCTTGTGCTGGACGAAGAGCTCTCTTCGCTTGATCTTGTTGGCAGACTTGAGCGCCTGCACCGGCGGCTTTGTGAAACCCATAGCTGTGGGATTCCAATGGGTGTGAAATGGCCAAGCTGGTCGCAACTGAAGCCAGCGGCTGGGAAATTTTGGGTGGAGGGGCATGAAAGTCCGGCAGAATTCTGAACTTTTTTTTAATCTTTGGCGGTGAGAGGGAGATCGCATCATTCTATTGGTCCAACCTTGTCAAACTCCACTAAAAAGATCTCATCGACTTTTGGAAGGAGACAATATTGAGATGGTAGAGAAAACCTCAGACAGGCGACATTTACACTACATCTGGTAACCACAGCCAGCATCATGGCGCCAAACGGTTCAAAACGAAGAAAGCTGGCCCATGATTCCTCGGACGATGAGTCTAGGGCCCAGCCATCCTCCAAGAACGCCCAGAAATCCTTCTTCAAGCACGCCTCAAACTGGAACCTCGAACAGGACTACGAGTCGCGCCCGCGCAAGGGCAAGAAGCAAAAGGAGAGTAACAAGCTGCCCATCAAGACAGCCGACGGAAGGATCGAGCATGCGCAGGGCGAGGATGACGACGATGCGGCGTCAATTGAGAGCGACACCGAGTGGTTAGAGGGTCGTGAGGATGAGTTTGAGGAGTGGGAGCCGGAGCCGGACGAGGTCGTGAAGGAGCCCGAGGTCCCCGAGTCGCAGCAGATCAGGGAGGCGCAGGAGGAACTGGCAAAGATAGCCACGGCTGTCAACGAGAATCCAGAGGAGCATGTCGGCGCATTCAAAGCCCTCGCCAAGATCGGACGCTCCAAGATCATTGCCATCCAGATGCTCGCACTGGTAACCCAAATGTCTGTTTATAAGGACGTCATCCCCGGATACCGAATACGCCCGGCAAACGAGGACGCCCCCAGAGAGAAGCTATCGAAGGAGGTGCGGACGCTGAGGCAGTACGAGCAGGCTTTGGTCTCGGGCTACCAGGCTTACATCAAGGAGCTAGCCCGGTGCTCCAAGCTGGAGATCAAGGCTGCTCGTGGTGGACAGAGCCTCGCAAACGTGGCTATTACTTGCGCTTGCACTCTTCTTACGTCGGTACCGCACTTCAACTTCCGCGCAGATCTGATCAAGATTCTCGTCAACAAGCTCAGTAGGCGCAAGATTGGCCAGGACGGTGTCAAGTGTCTGCAGGCCTTTGAAACGCTCTTCAAAGATGACGAGGAGGGACGGCCAACACAGGAGGCAGTGTCACTGCTCTCAAAGATGATGAAGGCCCGCGACTTCCAGGTCGACGAGAGCGTCGTCAACCTCTTCCTCAGTCTCCGCCTCCTTTCCGAGTTCTCCGGCAAGGCCTCGCAGGACTATGTGGAGCAGGATGATTCCTCCAAGAAGAAGTTCAAGCGCGAGTTCCGGACCAAGCGCCGGCGCAAGGAGCTCAAGGAGCAAAAGGCGTTGGACAAGGACATGGCCAACGCCGATGCGATGGTCAGCCACGAGGAGCGCGACCGCATACAGTCCGAGACCCTCAAGCTAGTCTTTGCGACATACTTTCGTATTCTCAAGCTTCGTCTGCCACACCTCATGGGTGCTGTCCTCGAGGGTCTCGCCAAGTATGCCCATCTCATCAACCAGGACTTCTTTGGCGATTTGCTCGAGGCTCTCAAGGATCTCATTCGACACAGTGAGGAGGACTCGGAGTCCGATCCCGCTGCTGAGGGAGAGAACGAGGAAGAAGATGAAGAGGATGACGTCCCTGTCCGCAATCTCACCCGTGAAGCCCTCCTCTGCACCGTCACGGCATACGCCCTCCTCGCCGGTCAAGACGCCCACAACGCTCGCAACGACCTCCATCTCGACCTCTCCTTCTTCACCACCCACCTCTTCAAGTCCCTCCTCTCCCTCTCCACAAACCCGGACCTCGAGTTGACCCGCCCCGTTACATCATCTGCCACGGCCACCACCAAGATCAACGTTCAGACCACGACGGTCCTCCTCCTCCGCTCGCTGACCGGCATTCTTCTCCCCTCGTGGAATATCCGTTCCGTCCCGCCTATGAGGCTCGCTGCCTTTACGAAGCAGCTCATGACGGCCGCATTGCAGCTGCCAGACAAGTCATGCCAGGCGGTGCTTGTGTTGCTGAGCGACGTGGCGCACACGCACAGCAAGAAGGTACGCAGTCTATGGGATACCGAGGAGCGTAAGGGTGATGGTCGATACAACCCCGTGAGTGATAGTGTTGAAGGGAGCAATCCCTTTACGGCGACTGTGTGGGAGGGTGAGCTGCTGAGGAAGCACTTCTCGCCTAAGGTCAGGGAGGGTGTGAAGCTTTTGGAAAAGGGTATGTCTGGGTAGGTTCATAATTTCATAGATAGCCAAATGTTAGCGTCAAGGAGATTATTTGGTGTCTCTTGCACAGGTGACCATCTCAAGCCCTGTTTGCCCCTGAAGTAGTTGAGCCAGATATCTCACTGAGCTCCCTTTACATGATAGGTTAAAAGTAGAAAATGATTATACGGAATATCAACAAGAGTCTCTTCACATGATTACATACACTTAGCAAAGCCCCATCGTTCGTCCAGATGCCTGTATCCGCGCCCAGCTGACGTCCAAACATGGCACTAATATGCCTTCGCCAGCCTTGATCTTGTCTGCCACCCCCCTGACGCACATGTCCCATCCTCACCCGCTATTTCCGTTTCTCCACCCCCTTAGTTCATCGGCATACCTAAACAGCCACTTCGTTCAACTTGACACCTCCAGGAGTCATCTCGTCCCCAGACGTCAATTAGGAAGCCCACATAGAGGACTTGAGGCCTTGAGTTTTCCGCTTCGGCTTCTCAACAGGCGCAGCAGTCATGTTTTGGCCAGCTTGACTTGGCTGGGTAGGGCCAGGCGTAATTGGCATCACAGGAAACTGCATGGGCATAGTCTGATGGTGTTGGGGAGTATCGAGATGTGGTTGCATGATTGCACGACTATTTTCAGGTCCTGGGACAATTAAGCCGTTAGTAGTAATTCGAACAGGAGTTATGGTGATGATATGTCCAGCAAATGAAGGACTGCCATCAAGGTTCCCGACGGCAAGGTACTGAAAATGGCTCTGATGGGATGGCGCCCCTTCACGACCCTCTGTGTCGAGTTTTGCGGCAGATGGATTGGCCGTGGGCGCACTTGGGGGGAATCCTGAAGGACTCATAGGAGATTCCAGGGAAACAGTCCGGGATCCTGGTACAAAACCTGGAGCTTGAGGACGAAGAATCGTGGTATTATTTGGCTCACCGGGTTTATTTTCGCCTCGAGTCTGATCTCGTGAGGTTGCAAACTCGTGTGAGGCCTGTCCGATTGCAGAAGACCCCTGAACCGGTCCGCGCCCATTCTCCTGAACAGGTAGGAGAATGTTCTTTCGCACTTTCTGGACTGAAATTCCATTTGTAGTCTCAGTTGGCACCATCGGGGGCGCTGAAATGCCACCGCGGTAGAGAGAGTTGTGCTTGTGGTCTGGGGATTCCATAATCAGGTCCACCACCTCGTCTGCCTTTGGAAGGTTGGGCGCATCTTCTTTTGTGGAAGGCCCTGCCTTGGGTCTTTCAATGATTTCCCCTTCCTCTTCCTCTTCATCAGAAGAATCGCTGTAAGAGGCGGCCCAAGTGCTAGCAATGTTGTTGTTTTGAAGGCTCCCAGGGGCACGAGCTGGAGCCTGTGCTGGGGCTGCGCTCATAGGCAAGTTGGTGTTGGGCTGGCCACCCTCAGTGCTCAATGGCTTTGCGGACTCAGCTTTGATGTCCACAATGCGGCCCTCGTTAGCTCTAGCTGGGGTAATAGTGTGGTTCTCGTTGCCTGAGACACTAGTCCCGTTCTGCTTCTGAGCAACGTTCCTGACTGGGTTGCTGGCCATACTTGAGGGTATGGCTGCTATGGTGTTTTGATTGGGAGGGGCTTGAGTTGGGTTTGCTGTCGATAGATTAGCCCTGCCGCATAGGTTACAACGTCAGGTTGTTGTATGTTTACATACCCGGTGTTGGCTGCGGAGTCGGGTCTCGACGGTTCAGAAAGTCCATAGAAGAAGCGCCCAAGATCTGACCAGGAGGGCGATTCACGGGACCAGAGACCAGAGTGTCTGTGTAGTTGCGCCGGCTTGGAGGAGGAATGTTAGAGATGACCGTATGAGGAGGAGGGGGCGGGCTGTAGTTATACCTCTCTGTTGGCGTGTCAGTGCATACTCATCTGATGAAATAGTGTTGACTTACCACGAGGTGCTCTGTTTCCAAAGTTATTGCCGTTTCTCTGTCCGCCGCCGCCGCCGCCTCTGGGCTGGCTAGAATTGCCAAACGACATTGCCAGCTCCCTGGCAGCCGCCAGCTTGTCGGGATCATTGTAGCCCGCGCCACTCATGGTCGTTTGATCAAGTCCGACACAAGGGTGTGAGCTCTGAGCTTGAGAGGAATGTCCTGTGGCGAGAAGGTCAAATCATCTGAACCTGGAATCTGGACGTATATCACAACAGAAGGGTACGGCTACGCGACCGTGGTGAAGCTTCGAAATGACCTTGGCCTTGGGGAACGTACAGGACAAGAGAGAAAAGCTCTGCAACAGGTGAAAAGTAAGGCTTCCACGATCGAAGGACGATCATGGAGTGTTGGGGAAGGATGCAGAGCAGGGACCGGTCCTGATGTGTCACCTATCAGCTGAAAGAAAGAGATGAAAGGCTGAAGGAGTCAATATCTTCTGGAAGTGACTCACCTTGCACCTGAGGCTTTCTTTTTGCCGAAGAGCACTGGAGAAGGGCGCAGAAGAGAAGGGAAACAGGAGGAAATAGCGCTCCTAAGAGGAGATGGCGGGAATAGATCGAGGTGCAGGCCAACCAAGCGAAGAACTTGATGAGCTTCTGAGATGAGAAAAGGAAGAAGAGTTGTGATGCGAAGAGATGCCTTCAGGTTTGTGTGGGAAGAAGGAAGGAGAAGAAAAACATGGAGTGGGGTGGAATTTGGTGAAGGTGAAGGAAGATGGAGGGGAAGGTGCGGCACACTGAGCTTAGACGGGAGAAATATCACTGCCCGGACTGCCTATATGAAAGGTTATAGAGGAATTAGGTAGTTCAAACGCCCTACGGACCTCATTTTCCAGGGGAAATGTTCTTGGAATTGAAGAGAAGTATCTCCTGAAGACCGCTGACACTGCCTAGAAACTGTCCGAGGAAAGCCCTCCATTAGGGGCTAGTACCAAAAGCGTTTGGAATTCCTATCTAATCTTTTCCCCAGAGACTCATAGAGGGAGGCAGAGTCCTCTTTGATGTGTAGGAGAAGAGAAGCTGGATGTCATGTAAGGAGAGCGACCAATGGTAAGCTCCTAGAAGCTATTTACCTTGTTTACTCGGGAACCTAGAAGCCAATTAGAGAGTATAGAGGCGCCTATGCTGCATGCTGTATTTGGAGAACGGTCCCCAATATGACCATGGGGTCTTGCATTCATCGATGGACAATTTGGCTGACCTGCTTGACACTACTCGTTTTCCCTTCACAACCATCCGCATTCACTCGCCACGACCAAACAAAATCACTGACAGCAGTTTTTGTTTGATAATACGGTGCTGTTATTAAAATCTCGGTAGTTTGAGCTTTGTTGCCGGTATCAAAGTCAGTGTGCGCCTATTATGGACAACACTCTGCAAAATTGACCACAGTGGTGATGCTAAACGCTCATTAAGGTATTCTCCATCTTATTACTACCAACGAATATATGCTAACTTGTTATTTCGTTCATTTTAGGCCGTTTGGGTCCCACCGTCGTCTCGATCGCGTTGATCTTCGTGGTCAGATGCTGAGCATCCCGAGATGCGTCTAGCCATGCTGCTTCTGCAGGTGGCACTGATTTCAAAACAAACTCCTGCAGGGCTCCGGCTCCTGGCGCATCCTTGGCAATTGCAATCGACGACACTCTCGGCACTCCCAGGCAAGCGCTCAGGCGGTCAGAGCAAGGGTTGGAGAAGCCAACGAGGCGAATCTTGTCAGAGGACGGGAGACTCTTGGAGGCGGCGGCAACCATCTGCGGGAAATGACAGTTGAAAGTTGAAGCTTGGTTCCCGCGAGCAACAAAAATCATGAGATACTGCCGTTCGGGCTTGTCTTGAGCAGCCTCTGCGTCACTCTGCGACAGGGCCTGGAGATTTCGAGTAATAGAGTTGAGACCAACATCGATGCTGGCATCAATTTCTGGGACTGGTGGTACGGGCAGTTCTTCCGTCGTTCCAGCAGCCTTCTTGTCGTCTTTTTCCTTCCTGGCTGCACGTTTGCCCTTTGACCGCTTGACGTGTGTTTGCCGGTACTGCCCCAAGGGGCTCAAGAGACTAGACGTGTCAGTATTGCTATCCAGACCGCTTATACGGGAGAGTGCATTTTGTGGAGGTAGAGCGGATATAGTTCTCTGCGAATCATGAAGAAGCTGGACTTACTCGCACAACAACTCAAGGATTGTATCTTGATCTTCGGGCGAGACTGCAGGCCTGGAGATATAGTTAAAAACCCATGATCATATACTTGGATTCAAAAATCAGGAAATACCAAGAGACTGTTGAAAATGGCGTATCTAGCTGATGCACGATTCTCTTTCGAGTTGGTTGTGACGTGGGAGTGGTCATGTTGGCGAGCACGGGTGACTGTCGGTGTAGGAGATTCCTTGGAGGAAAGAGCGTGAGATATTGGCCACCGGATGGAATTGCCCTTAGATTTGAAGACGAGGCGATATATGTCAGGTAAACGTAGACAATGATGTCTTGACGAGAAGTCTCTTGGAGGGTGACATCCAAGCAAGCTTTGCTCTGCAACTATTTGCGGGAGGCGGGAGTATGTGGGTCACGGAGGCAGGCCGACGGGGAGTTGCTTAGCGTCGCATTTCGGAGCAGACCAAGCGCCAGGACGATAGAACGGTCATCAATTGAAAGTGTGGTGACATTGGGTGGACAGATGTTCGGTATAGCAACCCATGATAATAGACGGCAATGCAGCTTTGTAAAGTACATGGTGGTCATCCTGCTCTGGCCTCTGACAGGCACCATCTCGTATCTTGGCATGGGCACCACAGCTCACCACAGCTCCCTCCAGGTACGGCCGGGATCGAATGTCGTGTCAGATCTTGACCAAACAGGAGGGGCAGCATCATGGCGGGTCTCTTTGGCCTCGACCAGGTTCATGGGGATTTTCCTCGCCGTTTAAGGCGGCTGCCATGGCGGTCTCTGCTTCTCCACGTGGTAACAGTCGACAATCTTGAGCTCTAGACCCGCAGAAACTCTCTTGTGCAGTCCACTGGCCACTTGATGCACGACTTGACCAAGAAATACTCCGAAGGTACAATATTACATTTACATCCTTTGACTTCCACTCTCAATCTACAGCTCATCCTGCAACCCGAGTTTCTCATGACCAATGTGGCTCCTTTAACATTAAGCCCTCTACTCTCCTCCAAAGTGCAGTACACGCAAGGCAGCCTCAGGCAAGCAGTTTCAGGCTCACACGGTGTGTCACTTGGCGACGCGGTTGGCCACCTCTCCATCGTGAATTTGCTCCATTGTCAGCCAGTTGCCCTCGGTCACTGTCCCCTTGGTGCATGGCGCTTGTTCAAGCTCTTCAAGACCCCGGTGTGTTTTCACAGTGATTGACCTACCGGGTATTTATTTTTCTTTTTCACTTCCCAAATTCACCAGGGGAAGCTGTCGTGTGGTAAGCTCTCTTTTCTCATCATGGATGGCCGTGAATGATATCTCCCATTCTTGATCCCACAGCCCGCTTTACCCCACCAACACTGCTATCGTGACAGCTGCGAAGCGTCCAGTCCCATCAACAGCCTGCACGACTAGCCTCCATCCATCTTTTCTCATTTCTCATTTGTTGATGTCCTCCAACCTACCGATTTCTTTTGTTATTTCTTGATCGACATCTTCTGACAGCTGGATTGCCGGCACAAACAGTCGATTGCTGCGCTGCACCTCTGCTCGGATTAATTGCCAACGCTATCCTCACCCCTTACCCCGCCCTTCCATCACGCCCAGCGGACGGCCAACCTGCCAGCTAGCTCAGAGCTCTCCACTAAAAAGCATTGGATCCTGGGTGTCACAGTCATCAGCCTGCTTGAGGCAACCACCTGCACGTACCAAAATACCACCGAAACTTAGCTCATGGGCTTTCATCCTCACCACGCAGCAGAAAAAGCTATATAGGCTGTGACGGGGAACGCATCGCTTCTTCGCACTTTGTCTAAGCATCATCTATCATCCGACACGCTCGCGAGTCTCCCGGCCAGGCACAAAAGGTAAGAAGAGCTTCATCTCCTCCATTGTCCATCCCACCTCACCCGCGGGCGACGTCAGGCAGCCTCCCCCCCCCCTGCTATTTCCACCCCCGGGCCTCTCGTCGAGTCTGCCGTAGCGGGGTCCACACAAGCAATCCGCCAGCGCGCCCTGCCAATCCATGCTCCCCCCATATCCTTCCTCAGATCCATCCACCAAGAGCCTTATCCATCCGCTTCTCAATCCGCATCCTACTTCTAAGCCTCAGCAACCACTATTCTTTCTAGGCATTTTCCATCTGTCTAGGTATTCAACTACGCCAGGGCTCTTTTCTTACTTTTCATTTTCATTCATCATATCGCCCTTGGTTTGATCCCCCTCCCCGAAACCCCATTACGAGCTTGGGATCTTGCTCTTTTGCCCCCGCCGAATCGCTTCTCTTACCAAACCCACATGTTAATTTTGTGCAGCTGTCGCCGGGGCGTCTTTCGCGACGGTGTGACGTCTCTACACCTCCGCGCTTCGTGCTTTTCCATCTCTTCTCTACACAACTCCGATGGATCCGTCCACGATATCCCCGGACCTCCCAGATCGTGCTGCCTCCGCTGAAGCCAGTTCAACCCGGCCGAATCCCTTTGATGACGGCGATATCTCGTCTCGCAAGCGCCGGCGCACGTCTCTCTCCGGATCACCCACCAACTCCCTCGATACCGTAAACCCCCTCCACGATTCTTCGAGCTCCACAACTCTCGATACCGACCCCCCCGCCCCCAGCCGTGACTCGGCTGTAGAAGCCCGGCCAGAGCCTGTCGCGCCAAAAACTCCCGAGCCTGGCACCTCGATGCGCGAGCCACCCGTCGAGCCCCCGTCCAGCATGGTTACTATTAACCTTAGGAACGCGCCCCAGAGTGACTCGTCGTCTTCCTCGCCGCCGTCTCCTTCGCCTGCCGCCCAGCCCCCTGCAACCGATGCCGTCACCGATGTTGCGACCGACGATGTCAAGGCCAGTGTTGAAGACTCCGAGGTCGACATGGTGCCTGTTCCTGCCCAGAGTACCGGTACCTCCAAGTCAGCCTCTTCACATTCGACAAGCCCGCCTATCGAGATTATCACTGTTCCGTCAGATGATGATATGGCTTCTGATCATATGAGCGTTGGAGTTTCCATTGTTGGAGACGACCCTATCCTGATCGATCCTACCCACGACTTCCCCTTTCACGACCCCGAAGAAACGACCGAGTCGACGGTGGAACGACTGGCAAATTATCTTTCAACTCGTGAGCTTTTTTGTCCCCTCTCTGCACGACCTAAGCAGCTAAAACATGTAGAATCCCCAATTGATGAAGGTGTTGTCGACAAGGTTCAGCAATGGCTCGAACGGTATCTCAGATACATCAGAGACGTCGACCAGCAATCTGCCATCGACTCATGCCAACAAAATCTTGGGTTTTGGGTTACATTCCCCGAGATCTTTCACGCAATGGCATGTCGCAAGTATGTTTCTCCTTCTTTGCTCCTATGACTCTCTGCTAATCCTGTTAGACCATCAATGCTGAAAGCACATGGATTGCGAGGCGTTACTCTGGCTTTTTTCGCTGGATTTGCTAAGCTGACGGCCTGGTTCATTGAATCCGATATTCGTGCTGTCCAAGAGTTCTCGGCTACACAAACAGATCAACAACAACGCTCACCCACTCTGTTGTCTCCTCTTTACCTCGACCGGTTGCATGTGGTGACTGGGGCGCCTTTCTACGACGAGCAAACTGGCAACGCTGACCTTTCATCCCCTGGTCTGGAAGACGTATCATACGTAATCAAAGAATTTCAGGAAAGTCAAGGTGGAAGCCTCAGTTGCCTGCTCCAGTTGGTCAGGTGCCTGGTCGATCATGTTTCCAGCTTCCCTCGATGGATTGATGAGCTATCTCCGATCTGCCAGGTTGCAGCAGACATCATGACAGATGCGAGCTTTGCCATGGGCAGCCCAGGACTCCCCCCCCGTGGCCAAACAACGCCTAGAAGTTGGTCATGTCCTCTACGACTTGGTCTCAGATACCCTCGTGAGGATGGTTGAAAAGCAGCCGACGCAGCTGAATGCCGATAAAGTCTCAACTAGCGTTCGGGCTCTCACAAACATGATCAAAGCGAGCCTTCAGGGTGAACATGAAACTGCAACCCAGCTGCTAATCGAGCATCGACAGGCACATCCCCAGCTCCCTGTCAACTACACTATCGAGGCCATCGCTTGGGAGCGACGTCTTGGGCTTTTGAATAAGCTGATAAGGTCAAGTCAGATGCAATTGCGTGTTGTGGGTGTTACCCAGATGTGTGGTGACCTGGTCTCCTGTTGGAGACGCCATTGTGATAGCGGAGACGATGGCAGTATACTCCACCTCAACCATCTGGCGGAATATCTGCTCCAGACTGGACTTATCGAGTACATTCTCGGCTCTAACTGTCATCCTGAGATCACTCTTGAGGGCGCCAACATTGTGGGCTTCTTGGTAGTGACCAAGATGTACCGGGAGGAGCACATCAATATGATATGGCAAGGTATCACATCCGGCCAGGATCCTCGCACCGCAGATGCTCTCACTCGCATGGTGACAAATATCACGAACCTTTTCGACTACGCCGGTCTCCTATTTTTCTGCGACAAATTTCAGGCCCTTCCAATGGATGGCTTCACTCCCTCCATTCGAATGCTTTGGGAGACCGTCATTAGGCACATGGTTACGAGATCACAAGTCGATCGGCCAGGACTGAGCTTCCATCCCTACAACTTGTGTTTACGGCTGCTCAGAGAGTCGTCAGTTTGTGCATCCGGATCACAAGTCGCATATCCCGAAATGCAGCATGCAGCGATGCAGAAGTTTAAGGAGCTCCTGGCATACGGGCCAGATTCCGAGGGACGCCAACAGCTGTACCAGAGCTGCATCCAGGACATTGCAGACCAGTCAGCAACTACATTGGGCAGCCTCTGGTGCTTGTCAATGGCAATCCGCTCCGCGGTTGTTCTGGAACTCCGTGTTTTGACAGAGAAGCATGACCTGACGAGACTCATCGTTACTGAGCTAGAGCACGCAATCAAGGTTGGGCGAGCCGCCGGCGTTCAGACAGTTCTCTGGGGCGCGATCAACCAACCTCGCAGGGACTTCATCACCAACATCATTCAAGTTGAACCCCAAACAATCACCAAGGAGCTTGGGATAAAGCTCTGGGACATGCTGGTCGGCCCGCGGTCACTATCGCTTGAGGATAGGAGAGCAGGGTGGGGTATCTTGAACAATCTTAACCGGAAGCTCAACCTCGCCAACCCCTTTCTCCAAACGTGCTTGTCTCAATACCTCCCAACTCTCCCTTCCGAATATTTCTGCGACGGCATGCTCGAGTTCCTCCGGGCAGAGATTCTACCGCGTCTTAACGAGAAGGCCGATCTGGCCCTTGACGACCATGACATGGTTGCCGAGAGCGGCATTGAACAACTCTGGCGCTTGATCCTCGAGGCTGAGGACGGGCCTCTCGTTGATCGATCAGTACGGACGCTTGCAATCGATATCTATGTTGAAAGCCGGCATATGGCCACCAGCCCACTTCAGCGAACACGATTGATCCACATGGCTCTAGTCAACCGATGCCTGCAGCAGCTAAAGGATGCCGCGCGGAAAATCAAGAGCTCCAGTGATGGGGCTACGAGCGGCGAAGATGAGCCCATGACGCCTGTTGCAACGGATGAGCAAATTCAGCAACAGGAGAGGATCTTCATTCGATCCTTGAGACTATTGCGGTACATCCTGGAGGCACATCAATCAAAACCTCTTCTGTCGGCCCCTGACCTGAGAACACTGATCCCCCAAACCCCGTATGAGGTGCAAGGAGACTCGGCCGAGCTCAAATACCAGTCTTTTGATGGGGATGAACAGACTGATATCAAGCCACTTGCAATTGGGAAGCTCAACACTGCTGCATCCCTACTTGCCAGTTTGAGACAAGAAACAGGCTTCGAGAACTACCGGGTTTATTACAGAGGACGACCTTTTCTTCCCAACGAGCACGAAATCTGCAAGTCTTTGGAGGATTTGTGTGTTCAGGAGGGCCTTATGCTGGTCAAACGTGAGGAAGCTGGTCCCGCCCCTTCTGGTCGAGTGAAGCCAGGTGCCTCTCCCCTGGAGGTTGAAATCTCGGCGCACTTTGACGAGATGTTCGAGTATCTCAGCATGGAAGAGCCACTCGCACAAGAGGTATGAAACTCGGCACCAATCTTGAAGGCTCCGAATAACTGACTGTATCCAAGATTTACACCTTTCTCGTGAAACTTCCCACAGATGGACATCTCTTGAAGTCAATTAACAGCGACACAACTTCTTATCAGCAAATCTTTCCTCCGGGGCAGCCGTACAAGTCACTTTATGCCGTTCACACGCTGCTAGAGTACATTGAGGCTGCCTTCCATGGGCGCATCGATAATGAAGACCCCAAGGATGGCCCGACTGACCCTGATCAATCCTCTACGTATACCAAAGCTCTTAAGACGGGCATCTGCTTTGCCACTCAGGCAATCTCGGACGAGAATGTTTTCGATCAGGCTTCTGTGAGCTTGCGTCTGAAACTCACTGGCGCATTGATACACGCATTCCGACGGCTGCTAGATAATCTCTTGCGATGCAGTGGAACGCTTACTGGCTCTAACATGGCCACAGAACTCTACGCCCCAGGACGACTCAATGCGTACAGTGTCATCGTGCCTGAACCAGCTCGGCTTGTTGAAATCTTGACATGCGCTGTGGATTGCCCCGGCGATGCTTCTCCGGTGATCGCTGGGACACTTGCTCTCACACTCCGCCTGAGTATCATTAACAGTGCATTCTGGGCAAAACTCAGCATAAACCCCGATTTTGTTGCTTTACTACATCGTGCTCTGCTTACTGATCCAAGGCCTGGGGTCAGAGCGCTTTTTGTGAAGCTCATTGAGGAGCTTGTCTCGATGGCAGGCCATACACAGCCGTTGGACAGCTCGAACGACTCATCTACAAACAATCCGGATGACATCTTTGTGGCTCTAGTCTCATACTTTTGGGGCGTTGTCAGCGACCTTGTGCTACAGATAGCCGGGTATCCGGACCAGTGTGAAGATTTCTTTAGGCTGACGTACATCTTGCTGATGCGATTGAAGGCTCGATCGCCAGGCGTGTTGGATCTCCCGAGACTTGCGTCTCAGGTCAGCCAGCTTTTACTTGCCCATACATCAACTGAAGTAGGTTTTGCCAGCATCAGGACGGGTTGGCATGAACTAATCGAGTACACAGGCCATTGGGTCTTCAGCTGGGGAGGACTCGTTTGCGAAAGGCCTTGCAACAGTGTTGCATTTTTGCTTGCAACTTGATCCCTCGGTTGCCCTATCCCCGCAGTTGCCAGCGTAAGAGAATGAAACCTCACCGTGTAGGACCTATTAACTGACTTGCCATAGGGATTTGCCCTTGTCACTGTTTTGGAAGCAGCTGTATCCTCCCAAACGCAGTCTGAGCGAGCAGCCCATCCCCAGGGTGGTTCTCCACAGTGAAACGAGAGCGAAGCTTTGCGACATTCTTTTCCATCTCGTGAAGCACGATCCAGAAAAGACCAAGGGCTTGTTAGAATCGCTTGAGAGTCTCGTGCCTTTCTACGATGATGACGATGACGGCATGTCTTGTGCTCTATCAACCTCGCAACCGCTGACACCCAAACCAGATGAGCCATATCTCTACGATCTTCCGTATCAATTTGAGCGCCTGCGAGCACTGCGGGCACCATGTGGTTACGCTGGCCTGCTAAACTTGTCGAACACGTGCTACCTCAATTCGATCCTGGCGCAGCTTTTCATGAACACGGGATTCCGACAATTCATTCTGAACTCGAAACTTCGTGATCCCGCCAACGGCCAAGAACTCATGTTCTACACCCAAAAGCTTTTTGGCCACATGCAGGAAAGCTACCGTCGTTTTGTTGATCCCACCAATGTTGTCAGTTCAATTAAGACCTATGACGACACCCTTATCGACATTCACAGTCAAATGGACGTGGACGAGTTCTACAACCTACTCTTTGATCGTTGGGAGGGGCAGCTTCACAGCCACGAAGAGAAGAGGAAACTCAAGTCGTTCTACGGTGGTCAACTCGTGCAGCAAGTCAAGTCAAAGGAGTGTGAGCACATTTCTGAACGACTCGAGCCATTCTCTGCGATTCAATGCGACATCAAGGGCAAGAACACGCTGGAAGACAGCCTCCAAGCTTACGTGGATGGCGAGATAATGGAAGGGGGTATGCCTGTTTATTCTCCGTTTTATCTTGAGAGGCCGCTAACATTCACCAGACAACAAGTACAAGTGTTCTACGTGCGACAAACACGTTGATGCTGTCAAGAGGTGATTCTTTTCATCCGTTGCTCTGCCACTTGGAAGCTAACATGATGCAGGGCGTGCCTGAAAGACATCCCGGACAATGTCATCTTTCACCTCAAGCGGTTTGACTTCAACCTCCGCACTCTCCAACGGAGCAAGATCAACGATTACTTCTCATTCCCAGCACGAGTCAACTTGCGACCATATACTATCGAGCACCTCAGCAACCCGGAAAATGACACTGAGGAGGACATCTTCGAACTGGTCGGTGTCCTTGTTCACTCAGGCACTGCTGAGTCGGGCCACTACTACTCGTACATTCGTGAGCGACCTTCCACCTCGAATCGCCAGACTTGGGTTGAGTTCAATGACGATATGGTAACGGCATGGGATCCCTCGCACATGGAGACCTCCACATTCGGTGGCCCTGATCATCGTCCATACGACACAAATGGTATCATCTACGACAAGACGTACAGCGCATACATGCTGTTTTACCAACGTGCCTCTTCTCTGAGAATCGAGCAGGAGAGGATGATGAGCCTAGGCATTCCAGGGCCTCTGCGAGTCAACGTGGCTGACGATCTCAAAGATCACATAATGAGCGAAAACACAGTGATCCTCCGCCGTCACTGTATCTATGATCCCAGCAACCTCAGACTCGTTCAGATGCTATTCCAGCAGACAAGACAGCTTTGCGGAAGCTGCCGCGAAGTTGACACGAGCCAGAACATTGGCGAGTTCCTGATTGATCGCGCCCAAGAACATGGGCTTCAGGATCTGGCTATGCACACGTTGTTGAGCCACCTGGACCAGGTCGTCACAAGAGCAAAGGACATGCCGGATTTCCTCAGCTTCTCTAAGTTGATCAGCGATGCTATCGCTTCATGCCACCATTGTGCGTTTGCTTTCTACAGCTACTTTGACCAACGGCACGATGCACTGCGCGCCCTCCTCCAGCGCAACCCAGAAATGACGGTGCGCAACTTTGTGAGCAAGATGTTTATTGTCGCCATACACAAGATTGCCAAAGGCTTGCCTCATGTCTACGATCCGCCGGTTCCAAACAGTCCGATCTCAGACCCTGACGGAGACGAGAACATTGCCGAGGGTGTTGTTACTCATCGTTCAGTCATTGATGGCGTGATGCTCTTGTTCAACCACCTGTGGAACTTCTTCCATATTAACCTCAGATCATGGGACGACTACTTTGGGGCTGTCTTGGGCTTTGCAAAGCTGGGCAGCCGCGAAGCCGGATATGTTCTCGCCGCAAATTACCTGGTGAGGCTTCTGCGTATTATCTCAGCAGATCCCGCACAATCCCTCACCGGAAACTACCAAAGGATGTTGCAGACTGTTCTCCGACGCATCAACAATGCTAAACCGCCTTCTTACCTGTCGGTCATCATGTTGGTCGATTATCTCCTACAGCAGTTGGAGCCGGAGCTGGGAACAGACGTCATTGTTGAAGACGCGGCCGAGCGATTGGAGCGGATGGAACGACCCTTCTGTTGGACGTCGGATGAGGTCCAACTCGTGCACGCCAGTCTGGATGAGTCTCACGGCAGCCATTTCGTGGAGAAGCTACTGGGAATCGACCAAGCAACCCGACCAACCGACGACATTATCCGATTCCTGACCGGGATTGGCTCGACGATGGACGGGAAGATACTGGCCACGTTGAAGCGATGCATTAGGGGTGAGACGTCAACTCAAGCCATGGACCCATTCCTGCGGGCTGCCGGCGCCTACATTGAGAGTACCGAGCAACTCGACTCTGCCACAAAGATGATTCAGCATGTGTACACGCAAGCCAAAAGCCTGCAAAACACCGAAGGGGTGTACTTTGTTCGCTTCTTCGACACGGCACTGTCACTAGAGAGACCAGAAGGGGGGTTTGCGAGAAACATCAGGAGTCTCAGTCTCCGCCTGGTGCCTAACTGGACACCTCACCTCCTGGCATATCAGGAAAGCACCGTGCGAGCAGCCACAGAGAACTTCCTGGACCGCGAGCTGTTCCAGGTCTTGCAGAGTGACTCAATCGCTGAACGAGACCCAGAGGATCGGGAAGAGATCAAACTGACGGTCAGACAATTGGGCCTCACGTGTTTGGGGCATCTCGAGGAGCATCACGTCCGAAGGAGAACACACCTAGGGCGAGACATAGCAGGCTCGTTCTCCCGCGTGATCGAGTCATGCGCTAAGTCTATCGAAAAGGATCCCGAGAAGCAAGACGATGTCGACATAGAGTTTATGGGCTTGCAGCGTGGTACGTGGACTCAACCTAGTCTAACCCCCTGAAAGAAAGGTGGCTAACACTACAGGACAGAGGTGTTGGATCCCCTCCGCAGACTAATCGTGGATGACATGGAGGAAGACGGGTCCGGTATGTCACAGTCGTTTAGCGACTCCGATACTATCACAACAGACTTCAGGTGACGGCTGACGCTGGGTAAAGACTGGGAAGGATCCTGTGGATCATCAGACCAGATTGACGACCTGGTGGAGATGAACATTACAGGACTGAACGAGATGAACGACGTGGAACTGGCTTGATGACATGACAGACCATGCATGCATGAATGAATGAGCTCGCAGGGTTTGGAGAGAGACGAGGCGAGACAGGCGTCAGGACAAAGGAGGCAGGCATTTGTGTCTTTGTTGATTTCGACTCTCTGGTTTATCATCTACACTCGCTAGCCTACGCAAAGGGTGAGTAGAGGCCAAGGCATCATCGACCATGACAGTCAAGGCCGGCCGGAAACGGATGGTTGTCGAACACAGTTAATGTTGAGCAAAAAAAAAAAATGCATAGCAAGGGAGTGACGGCGCAAGGGCTAAAGGATAATGAACAGGGATACGGCGGTACCAGACCGCAAGATGAAGGAAATCAGAAATCAGGGGCCGGTGAAGATGAAGAAGGAAGGGTATTGTTTTCGAGACCAAGATCAAGACCAGCGTTCTTGTATCCATCCCCTCCCTGCCTTGGGTTTTTGGGCATGAGGACAGAAATGATGAATGATTACACGAAGCAAGACAGAGACAGACGGATCACGTCGAAGCTACTCAACCTCGATGGCAATACTGATCGTCAGGAGTCTTCACCTTGGACAGACTTCCGTATCATGACGCCTATTTCCCACGGAGAAGTTTGCCGCCGACACCCTGTGATTGATTCTATGAATATCTCAAAAGTTTTCAAGTGGCGCCAGTAATGGACATTCTGATGGACGACGATGTAATCTCGACGGCCGAGCAGCCAGGATCAGCTTCTATAGAAGGGCCATCATTAAATCATGGCCCCTTGTATGACGGCAACATTGGGGCCGGCGGCTGGCTCATCTGGTCCGACACTACCTATCTTTAGCCACGGGCGGCCAATATTCCAGGCCCGCCTCGGATACCACACGATGATGTGATGCCAATGAAGATGCGAAAATAGAAAGTATTAGAGACATGGCCCGTCGAGACGATGGCCGACAAATTCCACGGTCTCCATCTTGGGTTAAGAGTCTACTGTACATTTGGTGAGAAATTGGGGCTTGGTGGCTGGTGGATGGATGGATGGTCTACAAGCTATGAGATGGATGTTGGTTCGTCTCGGAAAGGCAAGTGCCGACGTCTGACAACTGGAGAAAGGGAGGATTGCGTGAGGAATGTGCGTGCAAGGACCAGTCACGATGGAGACAGCATCAGCCATAACCATGAAAAAGAGTTGGGGGACAGAAAATGCTCACATGGAAGAAAATCATTGACGAGTATCCATCTGCGTTTCTTCAACAGTGGGACAAACCACCAAAATCTATGTGCACTACTGCACCAAGTCCCTGCCTCTTCACAAACCTCTCGTGCCCCCCAACCCGACCAACCAGCCTCTCCGATTTCAATCTGCAACAGGGGTCCCCGAATCTCTCACACCTCTGCAGCCTGTCACAGTGTCGCTCGCATCGCCCGTCAGTTCTAAAAATACGTTTAAACCTCCCGCTAGCCAATCACGGGGCGTACCGGGAACCCCGCCGCTGCCGAAAATAGCAGTCCCGGGCACGCGCTAATGCACGTTAGCCGCCGAGAGACGTTTCCCTTCCCCTCCTCCCTCCTCATGGTCCCCGTCGATTGGGTCGTTCCCGGCATTTACAACGTTTGACAGGCTGGGACGAGGAAGATGGCACCGCTTGTCTATCACCTTGAGATGGAAATATGATCAAGAGGTGATGAGCAGCTCATGCAATTGCCCTTTTCTTACATAGCGTCTTGCCTGCCCCCCCTTCAAGGGTTCCCCCCCCTCCCTGACGTTTCATCTACCATTCCGACGCTATACTACGTAGTGACCGTCTTCTCTTGCTGCTAGGGTCAGCTCCCGGCGGGGGGAGGGGGTCACGGAATGGGAGGCCACACCTCAGGCGAGAAGAAAAGCCGGTGGCTGACTGGCCAGACGCAGGAGAGTTTTGAAACATAAACAAGTTGCCCGGGGGGTTAGTTATGAGAAGGAGAAACATGAACCGAAACTTGTTTTGCATGCGGGTTTTATAACTCCTCCCCCCCGTCCTGCATGTCTCCTGCTGCTTCCTGCCTTGTTTCCCCATAGGATCACGACGACGAAGACGAAGGGTTTTTTGTTTTGTTTTGTTTTTGTTCGTTGAAACGCACGACGCACGACGACAAGGCTGAAGGAATTCACACAGCTGCTGTGCGGCCTGGATGTTGATTCGCGTTCCCTTGGCTTGTTGATTTGCTTGATTCTCTGCACTCCTTTATCCTCTTACCTTGGCCGTTTTGTGGCTGTCCCTCCTTGAACCGTCGAGTCGTCGTTGCCTCTCAAGGCTTTAACAATAACAACCCCAACCAGACAAAACAAAAATGTCGCTCAAAGAGAGAATCTCTTCGCCTCTGGAGGCTGGCACCTCCATCTTGGACGCTCACCACCTGCCGCCTCATCTCGCTCCGGCCCTCGAGTACGCATCCGCCCGTCTGGCTCGCAAGTCTCAGCACATCACCCTCGTCGTGGCCCGCCGAGACTACCAGCTCCCGTCAGTGGTGCCGCCGAGGGGCCTCATCACGCCGACGACCCCGACGCCGCTGTCTCCCGGCTTCCGCTTCAACTTTGGAAATGGGCCCATGTCGAAGCTCAAGTCGTTGGTGCTGGCCGGTTCGTATAATGGACCGACGCCGGCACGGTCGATGGAGTCGCCACGAAGTGGAATATCTTCGCCTGGCTTTGCTCCTCCGCCGGATACACCGAGCCCGCGGTTCAGATGGCCTCTCTCGCCCACCATGCCCCTATCGCCTCCTCCTATGACACCCGGTACCGCCTCGTCGACTACCACTGATACCATGAGTTCCATCATGTCGTCGTCAGGTTTTGGCATGCGTCTGATCCATACGAATGAACTCCATCCTCGGTCCGAAAAGATCCTCAACCAGACACTAGAAAAGACCGAGAAAAAGTTCCGTGTTGGGTAGGTTTGGGTATATGATGCCAAACTTGTCGGATATCTTGCTAACACTCCATAGTTCTGAGTGGCTTTCATCAGCAGTCAGGCCTGCCTCCTGCGGACTCACCAACCAACTCATCCACAGTTCCATCATCCAGAACGAGGTCCTCTTCTCCTCCGAGGGCCTGACCCTACTCTCGCTCGATCGGCTATTTAGCCTTAAGAGCGCACTATCCAGTTACTCGAAGACGAAATCTCACCTACGCCTCGAGGACGCTGTTGACGAACTCCGCCGCACAATCCTAGCCACCGGGTCAAAGGTCTCCAAAACTGCCATCCTCCGATCATATGACTGGTTAAGCGTGTCAAACTCTGCCCTTGTTGACTTGGACCGCATGTATAGACGTGCGTACGGCGGACCAGAGCAACTCGGCGGTCTCGAGGGCTTGCCAGGATTCACCGAGCCGGTCATCAAGGCGATCAGCGATTTCGAAGAGAGTGATAGTGATTCCGAGATCGAGGAAGACATGATTGGACTTGCCATCACCAAGGAGAAAACTCCATCACCAAAGCCCCAGCTGAAACTGCTGACCAACTTTGAAACCAAGAAGCCAGAAGTCCCCGTCGTCAAAGTCGAGGGGGAAGAGGAGGATGAAGAGCGTACGGCACGACCGACCGACAAGCTCTACTTCTCGATGCAGCCGTGGGACGGTTCAACCATTGACCAGGTCCTGAGCGCAGCTCCTGTGAACAAGAGCGCCTTCAGTCCTCTCACACCGACTCCGATACTCATGAGCCCGGCGTCGGCGAAGATGGGGCCCATGACGCCCAACGGATATGAAGATATATCACCCATAACACGAGGAGAATGGGGATTCATGATGGCAGATAATGCCTTCCAGTCCGGCCGAAAGGTTGGAGTGGAAACATTCTGAAAACAAAAAACGGATTTTCTTGGGTTTGATTTTGTGGGATGGCGAACAATTTGTTTTCAAGACACCCCCTTTTGTTTGTTGATATTTGTTCCTCGCTGCGCATATTTGGGTTGGGATTGGTATTAGAGCGCGGCGTGGATGTATCTGTAGGAAGCCCTTTTTTTCAGGTTTTAGATGTAAATAGAAATGACTCTTCATTTTTGGATATTCTGTGCAAAACTTGGGTATCATTATCATCACCATCCGTACTTGCTCGACGCCTCCTTGCGGTTGCTTCTCCCCTTGGCAAAGCTGTCCTCGAGGGCCTCCCGCTGGTTCTGCACATTCTGCACCAGCTGGCGAAGGCTGTGCTTGCCACCCTGGAGAGCACGCACGGGGTTGTGTATCTGCTGTTCTCCTGACGCTCGGATCTCCTCGTTGTGCTGGTATTCCTTGTCCATATTGAAGTTGATAACCTTCTTGGCCGCTTGCTTGCCCAGGCCTCCCCGACCAAAGAGCTCTCGTCGTTGGGCAGCTGAAAGGTTGAGATCGTCTGCAACCGTGTCCAGCGACTCAGAGCCTGGCAAGGTGGTGGCGGATGGACCTGTTTGTGAATGGCTTGCATACTGCGCGTAGTCGGCGTATGCGCCCTCGTCGTGGGCCAATGAGCTTTCCTGAGTTGCAAACATGGGCTCATAGACGGCGCTTCTTGTCGTAGCATCTGCAGGCTCCGAAGGTTCTTCCGTATGCATCGAAAATAGAGAGACCTTGGGAGGGGCTGGAGCTGGAGCTGGTCCTGACTCGGGTTTTGTCTCCTTGGATTCTGTAGGGTTTGGTTGAGATGGTGTAGCAACTGGCTTAGCCACCCCTGAATTCAACTTTTTCCTCTTTTGTGGGTTCCTTGCAACTGATAGGGGCCTGAACATCAACGGCTTGCCCACAAGCTTGACCTCATCGGCAGGTTTCTGTCCTTCTGGGATGGATGGTTGAGCAGCCTTTGGTGGCGGCAGGCTCAACCCTCCTGATGTGACGCTATCACCAAGCCCCTCGCCATCATCTTCTGTTCCTCGGCTGAAACCCGGCGCAGCGCTCGTCTTGAGATTGACGCCTGGTCTCGATGCGGTACTGCTTGATGCTGTAGACGTAGGCTTTGGCTTGTTCGCATTCTTCGGGGCCGGCAGAAATGAGTTGAACCCGGAAAAGAGACCCGATCCCTTTGTTTTCGCACGCTTCGCGGGAGGTTCGTCGTTTCGTTTAGGTGTATCGTTGGAGAGTTGAGGGAGGTTGACGACGATTTTGCCAGGATTGGATCGATCAACTACTTTTTGGAAGGGCTTCTTGGAGGACGAGGTAGTCTTGGGGGCTGTCTTGATGGGGGCCTCGGCTTCAGAGCCTGAGCCCTCGGAGTCTGAATAATCAACCAAGCCCATGATGAATATCGGACGAAGAATAACCGTCAACTGCAAAAGTTGAGGATGGAATCGCACAGTTGCTTGTCTTCCTGAGCTTCGCGACCTGTAGTCGAAATGCGCCCCATTGTTGCCTCGCCTCGCGCTTGGTCCGTGCTCAGACGCAAGCCACATGGGTCCTTGCGCATCCAAGACGCGAACGAGGCTGCGCTGCGTCTGAACCCCACGAATAGCTTATCGCTACCTACGCTCCCTACCAATGCTCTTTGCCCCTCAAACCTTCAACTCTGGGCTTCTTAGAATGAGGAATTACAAGATATCGGCGTGATACTGGCGTGATATATACCCGCCAAAACAGTCGCCGTCATGTCCGTCATTCAGTTGGAAGAGTACGTTGCGATCGGACCCCGACAGTACAGCCAGCATCCACTGACATGGCATTGCCCCTAGACTCGTGTCCTATCAGCTCCGCACAAGCTACCTCAACGAGATCGCCGACGGCGTGGGCGAGCGTCTCCTCACTGTTAACGATGGCTTCCTAAACTCAGCTCCTTTTAAAGCCACCGGCTGGCGACCCAATTCCTCCCATATCAAGCGAACACATTCACCCCCGATACCCACCGCTATCGCTTCCGAATACTTCCAAGCACCTCGACAGGCAGGCCTCACGCTCGAGGATGGGGATGAAGATGGAGGCATGCTCACCGCTGGCGGATCCGATACTATGGGACCTGGGATGGCTATCAAGCGGCGCAGGCGCCGTGAGCAGATGGAAGAGGAGGATAGTAGCGACTTGAGCGACGACAGCGATGATGACACGGATCAAAGAGCCGCGCAGCAGATCAAGTTCGCCAAGATGCCCGTGAGGCATAGAGCAGGTTCATCGCCACTTCAAAATACCAACCTACGACAGGTAGGGACAGTATCACCAAGGGCGCCCCGACGAGGTTCGCAGTCGGCATTGGAAACAGTAAGGGAGAGACCACGAAGAGACACAGTCACCAGCAGCGAGATTTCTTCTGAGAACGAGATCGACATTCCCACTGTCCAGAGGCATCGAGAAGCTGCCAGGGCTGCAGCTAGAGCAGCGAAGCTTCAAGCAAGAATCCTCGAGGAGCCCACACCTGGCATCAATCGGGTGGGTACATCCCTCTTGCCAGAAGAGGAAGAGGACTCGGATGAAGCTTCAGATCTATCTGATGATTATGTGGAGAGCATAGACTCGGCATCTATCCTCGATGGGGTCGAAAACCCAGCCATTACTGGATCACCTACTCGTCAGGTTGTTGGAACACCGCCTAAGAACTTTGTGCGACAATCGACGATTCGCAAATCTCGACCACCCACAAATCCCATTATTCTTGGATCTTTGCCGCCCCCGAGGCCCATGAGTATGATCAGGCCCCTCAGCATCGCCCAGCCCAAGAGTTTGTTGTCGGCCGCGCTTAAGGCCAAGGACAAGAAGCCCACGATCCCCTTCCACAGGTTTGCCCATTTTGGCGGACAGGGAACTCAAGGCCCTATTCGCGTGCGCATCTATGCTGCCTTCTCCAAGACGCCAAGCAAGCCGTTCCAAGTGCTCATCCGCCCACGTGTTCAGGACGGGCAAGGCGCCGAGAGGGTGGTGACCGTGGCAGACCTCATTGGCCTGAGCTTGTATCGCTACAATGAAGAGAAGATGGATCCGCCTATCCCCACGGACAAGCTCAACATCAACTGGTGGACCCTTCGAATGGTTGAAGAAGGTGGTGAAGTGGATGATGATTTCCCTCCCGTTCCGAGAAGAGAACCATTGACCTCGTTTACTACGGTGAACAATGCTGCCATGCGAGGTGGAGGTCGTATGCGATCGAATTCTACAGCTTATGACGAGTTTGCCTTGACAGCGGCCTCGGAGGAAGAGTATCTCGAGAACAAGGAACTTACACCCCAAGAGGAGGAAGATGAGCCTGTATCGTCACAGGAGAGCGGCGGAGTGGCCCTCGATTCAGCAGAACCACGTCGAGAGGATGATGATGCCACGCCCAGAGGCACACCAGGTCCGCAAGTCAACTCTTTCCTGGCCGCCCGCCCACGACAGAACCCCATTGTCACAACAACGTACCGATCAAATGCGCCTGCAGCAGACATGCCGCAGGCGCCTATCGCGGCTCCAAACACGTCACGAGGACAACAGAAGCTGCTCCGAATTCACATCATGTCTTCAGACATTGCACCAGGCCAGATGGTTACGCTCGATGTGACGACGGACACCTACCTAGCCGAAGTGCTGGATATGGTATGTCGAAAGAGACAACTAGACAAGGCCAACCATGTACTCAAGTTGCCCGGGTCGGGAGCTGTAGTCATGATTGACCGGCCAGTGTCGTCGATCGGCAACGTCTCCGACCTGGAGCTGTACAGGCGACGGTTCGCGACGGACGGGCCGTTGACCATCACTGGATCGCCAGGCAGTTCATCGCCAAAGATGCTGCCGCTTACAGATTCTTCAACACAGAAACGGAGCAAGAAACAGGTTCAGATGGTGGGAAGCCACCCACTGGCGCGAGAATCCCTGAAGCAGGACGAGCTCAGCAACGCCAGCTACAAGAAGTACACGGTCTGGCGAAAGCAACCGATGCGAATTGTAGGAATGAGCGAACGCATCTTGGTGATCGACGGCGAGTACATCCACATCATGCCAGCCTCGGGCGGCAAGGCGTTACACGATGGTGGAGGCAAAACAACAACAGTGCACTTCAGCAATGTAGTCGGGTGCAAAGTGCCTCGGAAACATCCCACAAATGTTAAGGTAAGTCCATGCTGGTGCCCATCTATGTATCTGATGTCGAGGTCATGTGTGGTTCTAACGACGTGCCAAAAATAGCTGGTGGTGTACAAGGCGACAGAGAGCAAACGGTACGATTTTGAGGCGCGGAGCACGTTAGAGGCGGCCGAGATTGTGGAAGAGCTCAAGAAAGGCATCTCGCCATACCGAGATGTCTGAGAAGGATTGCAAATGGATGCGCGGGTGTGTTGAGTACGTGGTGTCTCACCACGACGACGACCTTGGAGATCGGCGTTTGGGGGCTGACAGGCGGGACGGGCTGTGGCAGTGATTGCGGCTACTCCCAATGGTGTTGGTTGGATTTGACATTGCAGGCAACTTGGAGAGCCTTTATGACGCAGGTAACCAGGACTTTTTGTTGGAAATCTTGCACCCCATTCATCTGTGGCCTCGGTGGCTCGTGAACTCGAACCGACCTCGAACGAGCCCAGTACTTGGCCCAGCCCCCAACCTGGTTTAAGGAACCACTTTGTTGAGAGGAGCGCGCGTGGCGGAGAGGCGATTCCTGTTTGGAACGAACGTTGAAGCGGACGGGCATTCAATGTCTCATTAAGGCGCGGCCCCCGTGCATCTCGATCAGGGGCCATCTCGCGCAGAAGACGGTCAAGGCTGAGAACCTAGGCCCATCCACGGCTACTGAGAGCAGACCTGGTGCGGGCTTGGCTCGCATTGGCCAAGCAACAGAACAAGGCAGCGGAATAACGACATTGGCGATCGGTAGTGCCAAGCCGGGGACATGGCAACGGGATTGCCATGGGGCTCAGAAGAGAGCGGTGGACGACTTTGTTCCGACATGGCCGTCAGTCAACCACAGGCAGACAGAGTAGCCCTCGCTATCGATATCAGGCCTACGAGGTAGATTTATAACCAAGTTTAACTCTTTCTCTCCCAACCCAAAAAAGCACAAAAACAAAAAGTGCTCGGCGCCTGGTCGAGTGGTCAAAACTACATTCCACACCTAAAACCAAACTCTACTCTCCTCTCTCTCCAAAAACTACAAGACATGGGCTACAACCACGACCACTGACCGGGCGCCATAACAAAAAAAACAACCACCACCAAAACCGGAGAGAGAGTGAAAGAGTAATTAAAAAAAAAAAACCCCCCACAGCCCATCTTTTTGATGTTGAACATTTCACTTCCAGGTTCCGTTCTCTTTTTGTTTATCATTCACTTTTAGGGTGCAATGGAGCGACTTTGATGTACAAACCTGGGGAGTGCGGCAACGGTTTTGTTCGTGGCGTCAGCCAAGCAAGACAGGGGGGAAAGAAGCAAGCAAAAGTAGGCGGGCTGCGGGGAGATGGGTAGTCAAGGGAGACACTGCAGAGAGTGAGTGAGTGAGAGCCGGTGAATGAAATGTCTAATGAGCCGTGCGGGACGATCTCGAGTGATGGCAATTGCATGATGGATGCATGGGATTGAAGGATGTGAGATGATCCCCCGAGACTGGCAGTGCTTGTTGTTGATCCGAAGCATACCACCTCGAGACAAGAGAACAGGCATGGAGTTACTAAGCATCTATTGGAGACTACGGTCTGCATGTCGTGTGCCGCGCGTTCAGGTACAGGTACTGCAGGCGGGTAGCCTGGAGATCGATCCATCAGCCGGACCAGAGAGGCACGTCTCGTGTAGGGCCTGACCTCTGTTGTCTCCTCCGAATAGCAGCGGTCTTACTCGGAACGAAATGCATTGCTGTCAGCATCTGTGCTATGTATGTTTGCAAATCACATCGCATACCGCCAACAATCCCAGCGTGTTGTTGTTTTCCCTTGAAGAGATGGCCACACCTTGCCTCCATACCTACTTTTATCCCTGACGGAGTCCGGGAGTTTCCACAGCCTACAGTAGCGCTGCCCTGTCCTGCCCTGCCCCAGAGCCATCGGTCGATCCCCAGGACGCTAGCGGCAACTGGCGCTTCTCGAACAGCGAGCTCCTTGGGGGGGGGAGCACGACAGGACGGGAACGGCGAGGATGGCGAGTGTCTCTGGTCGACCGTCGTGTGATTGGGTGGGCGTCTCAACAGGGCTTTGAACGAGTGTGAGAGCTGCTTACTGTATGTGAGTTGGCATCCAACAGCTGTCCGGGCTGTGGATGAAGGGAGGAGCTGGATCTTTTCATGCAATGCGCTCTCCCCTTGATTGTGATGGAACGAGATTGCAATGTCTTTAATAGAGATCCAGACCGAGGATGATTCAGGTACGAGCTCCGCTTCATTCACTTGTTGTCTGTTCCAAGGTTTGCAGCAGCAATATTATAACGGTGCAGCAGTAGCACCGGCATTGAGAAGGAAGCTGGAGCTCCGTCCCCGTAGGAGGTACCTACTACGTAGTGGGCAGCTGCGAAGGATGGAAGGTACCTCTGGGAGCACTTGACATCCGTCCAATCCATCCATTGAATGTGTGGGGTTGGCTGTTGGCCTCTCCACTGTGACGCAAAGACCCGGCCGCCATTACGCGATCCATGGCCTTTCTCTCCACCTCCATCCAACATTTGCACTTGCACTATTCGATGCATTGCTGCTGTCAGCTCCAGCTCCAGCTCCAGCTCCAGCTCCCAAGCAAGGCAAGCAAGGCATTCTCAAACGCCAGGGCTCATTCTGCAGCAGCTTCTCACTAGTCGATGGCCCTTATCCCCTTTCAAGCAAGCATTTCGGGCTCGGCTTCGCCAACTGACTTTCCTCCCCTCCCAATCAGAGCCTCATGGCTAATGGCGACTTCCGACGGGGAAAGAGAGAGGAGGATACGGTCACCCCTGTTACAATGGGGTCAAAGCATGATGAATGATGATGTTACCGCTACCTTCTTACCTTGAACGGGAGACGTCCCGGTGAGCAATTCCTGTTTTGGGCCGATTGAAGGATCTTGCAGCTTCATTGTCTGAAAGCCGTTGCTTCACCTTTTTCCAGGTTTTCCAACTTCGGAAAACGGCATGGCGACAAGACAAACCAAAGCGAACCAAAGCAAGGTACCAACGAATCAACAGTTTTCTTGGCTTGTTGGTACGGTGACCGCAACCAGGATGGATTGACTTTTTTTGCGGTCTGCACCGAAGCTTCGATGTTTTTGCTCGTATGAGGCTGCCTGAAAATGGATGGCAAAGTGCTCCTCAGATCGACTAGCTTGTGGTTATTTCCGGCAACACATCGTCAAGGGAGAACCGAACTCAACCCAAATTGTGAGACAGACCGGCATGGCCTCCCTCGTCTCCCTCGGAGGCTGAGTCGGTGACTCTCAGCTGAAGCCACAGGCTGTTCCTCGAGACAACTCGGCCATGTGTCTGGGCCCCTAAAGGGGGGGGGACACGGGGAGTGGGAGAGTACCCGTACCGGTACAGACAGCTCTGTTCCGTCGTCTAGACTGACATCAGTCAAGTGTCAGACACCCATGCACCGATCGATGGTCCCGACAGGCCTCTCTAACCAGGCTCCGACCCCCCCAGAGGAATAGCGGAGACTCCGGGGCTGAAGGGGGCGTGGCCGTAGAGTGTCGATGAGCGTCCATGCAAGATGCCATGGCCTGCTTGGCCGTCCATAAAACGTCCTGTCCTCCGTTCGATTCTGTCTTCTTGTTTCCAGTCTTCCTCTCTATCCACCGTTGTCCAATCCCAGCTCAGACCAGTACTCTTGTTGTTGATATCACTCACTCAGAACATCAAACAAACCCTTCCAACACTTTCACTACTTACACAACACCGTCACAATGAAGTACTCTGCTGCTACCGTCCTCGCCATCATGGCTGCCCTTGCCAAGGTAGGCATTACATATGAGCAGTATAAGATACGTCTGTTGACATGATATACAGGCCCAGTCCGTCTCCGTTCCTGGCGAGGATGAGGTTTCTTCCATCATCGGCGAGGCCAGCAGCGTTGCTGAGAGCATCGCCTCTGAGGTCTCCAGCCGAGCTGCTGATGCTTCCGCCGATGCCTCCTCCATTGTCGAGGAGATCTCTTCCCGCGTTGCCAGCCTCAGCAGCGCCGCTACCGCCACCGGTGCCTCCGAGACTGTCACTGAGACCGGCACCGTGACCGAGACCGGTACCGCTGCTGACGAGACCGAGACTGGCACTGAGACTGGCACCGCCACCGATGAGAGCGAGAGCGGTACCGAGACTGGCACTGAGACTGGCACCGAGACCGGAAAGTCAGTCGACACTGCTGCCATTGCCAGCAAGACCAGCGAGCTCGGTGACCGCATCGCCAGCCTGAGCTCCAAGGTGGCCGACGCTACTGGCTCAGATGCCGCCTCGATCAGCTCCGAGATCGCCGCTGCTACCTCTGAGATCGGTGCCCTCGCCAGCAGTGCCACCGAGGGCAACTCTGGTGCCATGCACACTGCTGCCATCGCCATGGGTGCTCTCTTTGGTGGTGCCGCCGTCATTGTCAACATGTAAAGAGTTGATCCGAACCACTTTGAATTTCAGTCTTCACATGCAAAGCCAAGCGGGAATGAAAACGTCGAACGGTCAACTCTTTTTTTTTTTTTTCCTCTTTGTACACGCCATACAAAACAACACGCAACACATCAAAAGGGGACTCTTCCTCGCCTGTTCCGAACCCCAGCCAATCCCCAAGGATGCAAGGGGGTGGTGTGTGGCGGGAACTCGGGATTTAATCATCTAGCGCGGGAGCAACTGCCGCTAGAAGGGATGGATGGATTTGGTTTTTATTTACAGTAACTTTTAGAGGTGGAATGAGATGAGATTGGAAGTTATGGGGGTGGATAACTTTGTAACGTTTTTATATCATTAACAAGAGAAGGGTTTACTCTTTTTATTCCACATTCATGTCCATGGGTTTTGAAGATTCGATTACTCGATTTTAATGCATCATGAGGCGTACAAAGGGCCATGCTCACAATCCTTGCAAGCTATGTACCAATGACGATCCCCCAGACTTGTGCATAGCATGGATGTTGGTCCGGTTTTACCGACTTTTGGTGTTGTTTCACTGCCCCTAGCCTCTGCCCAGCAATCATCCACTTGGCCGCTGACACGGGACGTGCATTGTAAGCATTGCACTACATCGCCCATGACGTCCTAGAAGCCAAAGGAATACGAGATGGCAAACGTAATGCTTCAACCCTTGGGAGTGCACAAAATTCCTCTCTGGTCGTGATTGGCTACATCGTAGCTGACATTTCTTGATCTCGTTTCACCTGTCTCTCGCCATCTAGTGAAACACTGGTATTATCAACAAACAACAAACTCTCTCTCATTCCTCATGAGTGGCGATGCCTCCTTTTCACGAGGCTTTATGGTTAATTGCCTCGTCTAAAAGGGGCGTGTAGGAATGTTTCTCGGGGATCCTCTTTTTGCTTGCTTAGCCTCGATATCAATTACCGAGTACGAAGGGGCCAAGAACATTCCTTGAACCGAAAATACGATCCGAATTCCATGCGTTTTGTCATTCTGAAACAGAGACCCTTGAGTCAGCTTATGGTCATTTACCTCGGATGTGTATGTCTTGTCTGTCTGCATGCATGGAGCGAGCATACACTGCTAGCAGCAACGGTTGACTTGGCATCGCCTTGTATACCCATCTAAGCTTTCCTTGCGCCACGATCCCAAGACAATGAACACCTGATAGAAGACCCTGCAGAATGCACGATGCTGTTTCTTCCATTCTCTTCAAAACTTAACTAAACTCATTCGTAAAAGGGTATCACACTGCTCAAGCCTTGGGCCGGCTGTCCGCCCAGAGTCTATCAATGATCTGAAAAACAGCCGTAACCCCCTTCATCGTATCCTCATCAACCTGACCTCCCAGCCTCTGCTGTATCTTATCCGGATGCCACCGCACACGCTCATCCTTGAGCTGCGCCACAAAGGCCTTTTCCCCAATCTCTTGTGGATTCAGCCCGTTGACGAGAAACTTGCGCACGGCGGCTTCGTCGACGTCCTCGCGACGACCACTCTCCACGGGCCATGCGAGTTTCGCCCGGGTACCGTCCCAGGCTGTCCAGGCGGAGATGTAGTCTTCCCATAGTGTTACCCATCGTCTGCGTTGTCTTCGTTCCTCGCCGCGACGGAGACTGCGGTCCATGTCCTCTTGTAGTTTTTGCGCAAGGCGGTCTTCCTCCGCTTTGCGCTTTCTTGCTTCTTCTCGGCGGGCACGCTCTTCTAGTAGACCAGCGTGTGTCTTTTCCCACATCTTCTGGCGTACATGAGCAGCGTATTCTTCCTCCGTCATCTGCTCTAGATACCCAGTAGGACCCACGCGTTCGTTGGAGTAGACGTGGATGGGCTGGCCGTAAACGCCCTCCCAGTACGCAGCACCCTCGTCATCGGCCATGGCATCAAAGAGGGACTCGCGGAATGCGACCTCAGGGTCGAGAGGTTCCGGTTCGTGAGGGTTAGGCGGGGTAGGAGAGCGATGCCGTCGACGATGTCGATGGTGGTGACGATGCGAACGCCTATGAGAATCATCATGATCGCGATGTCGGTCTCGAGACGTACGACGGGATCTATGGTGTTCCTTCAACCGGAGACGCGAGCGCCTAGGCCTCGTGCTGTCGGCATCCTTGTCGCGGTCCTTGTCGAGGTGCTGTGGCGTCGGACTCGGCGATGGCTCCCTCTTGACATCGTCGCGGTCTGGTGATGCGCTTCTCCTTCTGGATCGAGGTTTGTCGGGGTTGATGGAGGAGAGGATGTGGCGTCGTCTAGGGGACTGCGGAGCTTCGCCCATTATTTGGCGGCCATCAAGTTGGCGACATCGAGTCCAAGATCTTTGTTCTAAGCTTGAAGTTGGTGATTGAAGTTGAATTTGGTGGGGCACTCCATGGATGGCATGTGCCTGGCCACCCTGCCGCCTAAGCTCCAGGTTAACGCCACCAAGATTCGCATTATATTTTCTTAACCAACAAGGCCAGAAAATTGAGGAAAAATATCAGCCGAGTTTGCACTTGATTTTATTTTTATTACTTAGCTAATTAAGATCTGTTTTATTTCGTTCGTAAACGTGGAGATATTGCTTATTTTGCGGCTTAGTTATCTTAAATGCTCTTATTTCACTGCAAATTTCACCCAGCCTAAGAGGTGATGAGCAGTTCAAGACCCAAGGAGGACGCATAACTAGCTGTACAAACAACAACGTCTTCCCCCCCCCCCCCTTTTTTTTCTTTTATAGCCAGTCAGGACGGTGTTCGAAATAAACGTAATAGCTAATATTCAGTGTCATTATACTCGCGTGAGACGGTAGTAAGTGTGGACATTTCTCATCGACAAAAGTAAACAATTTGAGGCAAATGTTTGACGTTTTTACTCCATCATTCTTAGCAATAGAGTGCAGGGAAGAAAAAGGCCGTAGTTTAGGAGGCACATGAGCACTATTTTAGACATCGCCAAACAGTGAAATAACTCTCAAGCGAGAGATCGCTGGGAACAGCAGAGACTCGGCACTTTATTTATCATTTGAGTTCAGATATTTCATCCCATGGCGAGGATTAGTTTTGTATAGATTCATTCTCAACGGTGAAGCCGTAGCTTGCTGTATTGGGCGAATCCCAGAGGGGGGGATGTGCTACTTCTACCACATCAAGATCGGCTCTCTTCTTCAATGGGAACCTAGAGATTGTCCCATTAAGGAGGTTCAACAGAAACGATACACGGTTCTAGTGTCTTCTCTAACATCTTTCCCCATAGCTATCTTCAAAAGGCCAGCAGGCGTGGGCAAGAAGAGAGGCCTTGCGTGTTGAACAACTGGCCTTCCCTAGTCAAGCAGGACCAAGGTGCCACAAACAAACGTGAGTTTTAGTCCTCGGAGCGAGTTAGCCCGGTTAAACAGAGTTCTCTCACACATCCGTATGACAGCGTATTTTCGAGTCCATCACTGTTCCAACCTCTCTCGTCTGTAGTCCTCGGATATCTCAACAGGCATGCCATGGATTGTTAAGACACGGAGAATCAAGTTACCATTATGTTTTTATCGTGCCAACAACAATGCAATTGATAAACCGAGCCCAATATTGCAATCCAATGATGCCTCCAGGAGGGAGGAGCTATTGGTATGGTGCAAAGGATGGATCAACCCAAGTGATTTGGTGTTTCTGGATACTAGGACTTGGCGAGCCTGTATCCATCATCCGACTACCATTCAATGATAATAATTAGATCTATGGAATGTAGATTAATGCAGCAGCGTGACCTACTAGCTGCAGCCTTATCGACAAGACAGGAAAGAGTTCACAAGCACTCTCTGCGAAATGAAGTAAAAGGCTACTCAGAGACAGTATACTTTTAAAATTAGCTGGAATAGACATTGAAATTGTATGTCAAATATTTGAGGCAAGACGAACTTGTTCATCAATCTCAACATACTCAACGCCTATCGATTTATGCATTTTGTTCATATGCCTATATATCTTGCCTTCTAACCAGTAAGTCCAGAATGACTATACCCGGTTTCATCGACTGTGGAGGCTAAGAATCACGTACAGAGTCAACATTGAGCAGGGATGAGGACGACTATACTCAGAGGGTATTAGATCAGTTGAGCGCGGGGTATTTCTCTCACGACCACGGAGATTGTATCACTTTCACTTCAACTCCTTCACACTACACTCTTCAGTTCACCAACCCCCGGATTTATCTTGACATAGTCATGAAGAAGCAACATGCCGGTGCGTTTGACTATGGCAGCTATTCCCTTCCCTCAGCGGCAACCCACATCCGCCTCATCGAACTCCTTCCATCGACTTCAGCCGCAACATCCGAATCAGCCGACTCTCACTTCTCCAGCCATCTTTCATGTCACCTTATAATCACGCCAATATCTGAACCAGAGGCCTACAAAGCAGTCTCATATACTTGGGGCACATCCGAGAGAACATGCTCGCTCGACATCTCGGGGGCCAACCTCCCCATCACTCCTGCTCTTGACACGGCTCTGCGACACCTTAGAAGACGAGATGAGCCTATAATTCTGTGGGTCGATCAAATATGTATTGATCAGAGCAACCATGTTGAGAAAGCAGATCAAGTCCTCCTCATGTCCGACGTCTACACCAAAGCCGAGCAAGTGTTGGTTTGGCTTGGACCTGAGGCTGACAGATCCGATGAGTTGATGGATCTATGGCAGAAAGTTGGACAACGAGCACTGGACTTAGGGATTCAAGACTACTGTACGAGGGAGCGTATTCCTTTGTTGCAAAACATCACGAAGGATCCCAACTTCGATCATCCTCTCACCAAAGGCTATCACGAGCTTGTCGCCTTGGCAAAACCACAATTCGAAGATCTCATACAGGCAACAGTTGACTGGAACGACAGGTTCTGGTTCCGTCGGGTCTGGACTGTTCAAGAGCTTTGCCTCTGTCAAGACACAGTGTTTGTCTGTGGCTACAAGGTAGTCCAAGTAGAGCTCGTTCGACTGGCTTGTACCATCTTGCCAACGGTTATGAGTCAGTTGATACGAAGTCACCCGGATTCAGACGTCGAGTTTCAGGAACTCGCATACACGGCATTAAGCCAACGTGCTAGACCTCTCCTCAGCATACGGAATCGCAGACAAAATTTCAACAAGGGTCTCGGAGAAGGTGATGAGCTGCTTCATCTATTTCAGAAGTTGTTTGTCAATAGTGACACAATGGCGACCAGAAACCGAGACCGCATCTATGGGCTGTTAGGTCTGGCTGTTGATGTGGAGAGGCTTGCCATCAAGCCAGACTACGCTTCCGAAGATCCATCACCAATTTTCACGGAAGTGGCCCGGAAGATGATTCAGAATGGGCGATTGGAGCTCTTGTCGTTCTCGCAGTTTCCAAAGGAGCACGATCTGGAGCATCTCCCTTCTTGGGTACCCGACTGGAGGCCAAATCTTGAAGCCTCCTACTACACCATTACCGAAAGTGGAGAGGACCATCTTTTGGCTGCTTCAGGAGATACAAAGGTTTGCCTTGAGCAGGTTCAGGATCCCAATATCCTAGCTATCAGGGGTTACCTAGTTGATACAATTGAGGAAGTGGGCGAGAGATGGCATTCTTCAAATTCACACGCTCAGTGTCGAGCTCATCTATCCCGTATCGTGGACTTTTGCGCCAAATCAACTGCCAAGAAAGAGCCTATATACGACAATGACGAGAGACGGGCCGAGGCCGTTTGGCGAGCGCCCGTTGGAGACCTGTACTGGACCAAGGATACAGATCACACTCGCGCTAGCCGTCCGCGAGCGAGTGACGAGTATCTCGATTGCCTTTTCATTCTCGAGCTACTAGAGTCATGGCCAGATATGAGTCCTGAAGAACGAACAGCCCGTTTTCCAGAGCTCGAGGCACGGAGGTTCCCATCTGGCTCGTATAGGGGTAACATGGCTGCAATGGATGGAAAGAAACCATACTTGACACGGAAGGGATATGTTGGTATGTGTCCAAGTCATGCAGCTGAGGGAGATCAGGTTGTTATCTTTATGGAAGGTAGGATCCCGTTTGTGTTGCGGCCATTGGAAGGGAGCGAGGAGTTTACCTTTGTGGGTGAGGCATATTGCGATGGAGTCATGGATGGAGACATTCTAAAGAGGGTAGAAGAAAGGTCGTTTTTTATTAGATAAGTATCACATGGACTTCACGGCATATATGCTCTTGACGATCGTTTTGAGAAGAGACGTCAGGTAGATGAAGCTGGGATTAGTTGTCGACCATAGTAGAGCTCAGGGCTTATGCCCTTGCGTAACGAATTGACGTCTGTTTAGTCATGAAGCGGATGGTTATAGTGATGATGAATGGTTGAAGAACCCATCATATCAATATTTATGTATACATATATATGTGTTCCATTAGTTGCGAGTTTCCCTCTATACTATCTAATTAGTGTGTTATGACACCGGTCTAAAGGCAGAGGAAGTTGCTCAACACACCAACAAACCTATTACCGTACATGTCTGGCCTATAGATATTGATACAAAGACCAAACGAGTGGTGAAATGTGTATTTTTCAGAGTTGTTTACCCTGGACCATTCTCTTACTCCCGGGTTGCTAATGCGAGAGAACAGCACTGATGAGAATTCGGCAAGAATACCTCAATGACAATCATCGTCAACTCCCGAGTCCCACTGTGAACCAAATATCCACTCTCCTAATTGATCCTTTGCCCAGGTAGACCAGCTCATAGAGTTTGAAGATAGAGTTGGCAGCTCGGGAATAACTCAAACGTTGGTAGATTTACAGTGCAACTCTCCCACAAGCCACCCACCTAAATAATTGACTAGCGTCTCTTACGTGGATGCGAAAAGTCTTGCTTATATCAACACCGTTGGGAATAAATTGCACCTTTATAGAAAGCACATGGCTGAGCGATTTGGACTGCATCCATGTCAGCCTCCCTAGAAGGCGGAAGGAATTGAATAGTCAGCCACTTTTACACATCCATGATGGTGTCAACCATTGAACCCCCCCATGGTGGGCAGAAACCTCCTATTCAAGACGATGATAACGTCTTGAAGGCTTCAAAGTTTCCAATCCAACTTAACCGTCGTCAGCAGCTAATCTACAAGAGACGAAATGGATCCAATGAAGGCAAGGAACTTATAATCCATCCACCCTTGCGCATTTATTAGCGGCTCCCAGAAGACCAGATGCCCCTGAACTCCAGCAGGTTTTATTGCCTCTAGGGGGCGCTCTTCAGGGTCTCAAGTGCCCCGCATCGACCAATCGACATCCTCCAAATCGCTTCGCAGGGCTGGGTCTGAACGATCCATCCCATTCTTGTCTTTTGCCAGTTCAGTTTGGGCAAGTCAGCCATCCTGTCCCATCCTGTCCCATCCCATCCTGCACAAATCTTTTGACGGGATACCTTCATCCTTCGCCCCTTGCGTCTTTGCCCGCTCTTACCATAGGCGCATAGCGGCACATCTTAACAAGACCCGGGGAAAGAACTCTTTGCCGACGCATCATGCGCAGATAGCGCCAGACCCTCTTCTTCTTCTTATAGCATTGGTTTTCCGTCTGCGCAACCTCGATATCCTGGCATCCATCAGATAACAATCATGGGAGGCATACTATTGCTCCTGGGACTATGCGTGAGTTGGCTCTCTATCTTTCTGCCCTGCGCAGATGATTCTCCAATGTTAGAAACTGACAGCAGATCTATAGGTCATCATGGCTTTGGCGTACGTTCGATCGTGATCCTCGAATTTCGATATCATATCCAGCGCTAACTGACCCCCCCCCCAACAGCTCGTTCCTCGCCGGAGCGCTGCCACTGTCCATGTCACTATCGCAGTCCCAGCTCCGCCTACTCTCGAGCGTCGGCGTAGGCATCTTGGTCGGCACATCGCTCATAGTAATCATCCCCGAGGGAATTGAGGCCGCCGCCGCGCCGGCTGAGGCCTCGCACATGCACAGAGTCCGAACCTTGGTGCGCCGAACCCCCTGGAGCCACGCCATCCTCACACGTGGCCTCCCCGACTCAATTCCCACCGTCAACACGCTTTCCAGCCGCGATCGCGCCGACCCCGATGCAATTGTGCGCCGTCTTGTGGACGCTGCGTCCGAGAATGCTCAATCGCCCCGGTCTGATGTCAAGGCCGCAGTCGAAGCCCCTGAAGCGCCCACGACCGGCGATACCACCTCCACCACCACCAAGGACGATACCACGACTGATAAGGAAAATGACAAGGCTGGGAGTGGACATGAAAGCGGCAACAGCGGTGATGAGGACCTTCAGGAGGACAACGACCATGAGAAGAAGCACGAGCATGCGATCCCGACTTTTGAGATTGGCTTCTCCCTGATCCTGGGCTTCTTGCTCATGTTCCTTATCGACCGGCTACCACGTCATGCGACAGAAAGCCTTCACTCTGTGCCCCAGATGAGACACATCAGTCTCGACAACCTGAACGGCGATTCTGCTTCTGTGGACGAGGAGGCGGATGGCTTTTTGGGGTCGCTGACACCAACCCCACGACGCGCACGAAGCTTGGCTACGACAACCGGACTGGTCATTCACGCCGCAGCCGACGGAATTGCTATGGGTGCTTCATCGACAACTACAGACATGAAGCTTGGATTCATCATCTTTGTCGCCATCATGATCCACAAGGCTCCCGCCTCCTTTGGTCTTACCTCACTCCTCCTGAAGCAGGGTCTATCGAAGCGAGCTGCAAGGGGTCACCTTATCGTTTTTAGTCTGGCCGCTCCTTTCGGCGCGATCATTACATGGATCATCATCACCTTGTTGGGTGGTTCCAAGGTCGAGGGCGACCACTGGTGGACAGGCATGCTACTCCTCTTTTCAGGAGGCACGTTCTTGTAAGTTGATCCTCCCACTTCTACCATGAGAGCAGGCAGCTAACAAAGGCCAGATACGTCGCCATGAACGCGATGCAAGAGGACAACAGTGTTCATAGCCATGGTCACGGCCATGAGCACGGCCTCAACGGCTACGCAGATAGCAACGGCCCTGCCCAGCGGAAACCCAAGGGTCCGCAAATGCGCGATACCTTGGCCACCATCGGCGGAATGCTGGTGCCACTTCTAACACAGTTCGGACACCACCACTGAGCGAAATGATATCCTTTCCTTTTCCCTCTCCTGCGTTGCTGCGGTGTTTCTGGGTGGGCGAAACCGACGCGGTAGTAGAGATATGGGACATATGGCGCCCCTTTTCACTTTTCTTGTTCCTCTTCTTTCAGTTGGGCCGGCGTGCCCCTTTCAAATGATACGGAAACGGGTCAGAATAGATTCATGAGCGATTCTCGAGGCGATAAAAGTCGAGCTGTGGATAGGATGTATACGAACGACATGGGCCATGTAGAACACCTTGGGTATTGGTGACTGTATGACTACCTAGAGCTTCGAGATTCAATATAAAAATGTCGAGTTTTATGTCAACATCAGGGTTCCACTCACAGATATGTGCCCTGCAATTCTAGGGAGCTCCTGTCAAAGTTGATAGAACATCATCCAAAAAGAAGGGATTTCATGGTGCCAGGGTATTGCTTGCTAGTTCATTGAATCTGTGTTTCAAGTGAGAACCTCGTCTCCAGACGTCGGACCCGTCCCCAGAATGACCAGGATAAGGCACATAGAGGTATGAGGTTTGTTCTAAGTATAGCCCACGCGCTTCAGGATGGCGTGACAACGTTGGATAGCGCCTCTGGCAGTGCGTCCATGAGACAGGAAATGATAGATGAAGGAGGATGGTCTGTGATGGTGCATTCGATTGGAGCGTGTAGGGCGAAATTAATGTCCGAAATTAGATATGGTTTTTGATGTAAGAGTCCAGTAATGGATCCAAATGTCATGTGCGGAATTAGACGGAGGTCCAGAGTTGGTTCTTGTCTCAAAGGGCGAAAGAGTCGATAATCAAGGAGATTAACCTGTCAAGTCAGATAAAACAGGGTGAGTACCAGCCAAGCCAACCGTTCGGCCAATTCCGACTATCATCGCATAGACCGTGGTCCGTTTCTACACTAGCAATCGTGAGAATTGCAAGGGGCTCACGCAAGGGTGAGACGGAAACGATGCAGGTTTCCAAGGCATTGCGTGAAGCAGACCAGCACATGTCCAACATGGTGTCAACGCCATCAGAGCAGGCAAGTGTCCGTATTCCCACGCTCTCTTCATGTACCGAGGTTTTGGTCAGGTTCAAGGCAGAACGACGTCAGAGGAGTTGAGCTTGCGATGTGGTGGCTTGCGCTAGGTGTTTGACGGGAGATGGCATTCAGCTTGTGTGTTTGAATAGGAGATGACGGTCAATTCAGTATTCTGCATTCGGTATGAGTTGAGTGATTAGCCCCCTGTAGTATCCGTAATAGTTCTTGTTGCTGCTAATCCATGAGTAGCGCGAGACATTCCGACATGGAACGTTGGACGAGATCTTGAGTCGAGGAGGTGTTTGATCGATGCGGGCGGGATCCAATCTTGTCTTGTCATGAGCCACGGAGGGCGTCACATCCCATCACATGGCTAACTCGAAAAGGGATTTTTCGCGATGCGGAGAAGGACCATTGGAAGTTGGCATCTGACTTCCACGAAACTTGGAACTCGTTGTCGGAATTGGATTCCACTTGCATCACATCCATGTCTGTACAAGCCGGCCCGCAACTACCTAGCTGCCGTTAGTCAGTCAATCACCAGCTCCCTTCCCTCGTCTGCACGTTCGGACAGAGCGACATCAGCCGTTGAGCCTGCTGATGAAGAAGAGTTGCTGCTAGAGTCATGAGCAACTGACTGTATTGTAGATGCCCCGGCCCGCACCGAGTCAGATGCTGCTTTCTTCCAAATGGGCTGAAACGGCATGCCCGGTTCTGGTGCTGCAACTGAAAGCCAGGAGCCACGGCTGCCCTCGCACGGCCTCTACCGCGCAGGAACCAACCTTGACTGAGCCAATTGAAACATGTGGACGCGGCCGAGCGCTGTGGGCACCCTCATGCGGACGGATCTGAGGGCGAGGGAGGGAGCCGCTGGCGGAAGGCCGCTAGAGGGCTCCGTTTCACCGTTTTGGATGGACTGGATGTCGAGTCGTCAGCGTCTTGTACGCGGCGCAAAGTCTGTGTAAACTGTGTAGGTGAAGTGTGTAGTAGCAGAGACATGCAGCACACCAGGCGGTTAAGAGACCTACTGTTTCTATTCTTTGCATTTATTGCATAAAGGTAGCATCTACTACACGGGAATGTAAAGCAAGAACAAGGCATGAAAGTTACGGGAAGGAGTTGGCGCGCTCTCGGTCCTTCCCAACTCTCGTCCCCCCGGGTTCACATCTATTACATGCCTCCCACTGAACCCCCCTCTCATGATCAAACTTGGATTCTTCACAACCTAGCCCATTCAAACAAAACAGAGACAGCTCCTACAAGAAAGGAACTTTCGCTGTCGGCCTTCTTTTTTGGTCTTTCCGGCGTTCAATCTCCCATTCGTTTCATTCATTCACTTCAATCACTGAATCACTGTTCGTCCCTCCAATCAGCCACCTCACCATTCTCTCTCTGTCTCGTCTTAGCCGCCGCATCCGTTGAATGCGTCTTGACAACAACAAAGGCCCTTGTTTACCTCGTCAACGTAAAGACGGACAAGACAATCCCACTGCTCAACTGGTAAGACACTATTCACCCGCGAACTCAAGCCCTGGCAGCCAAGTTGGCCACTCGCCGGTCACGGCCACAACCAGCATGACCCTGTTGGGAAATAAACGGAACAAGAATACAGGCACATGGTGCAACGATGCAAGGGAGCCGCTGGCGGGACGGAAAGCCTGGGAGACGACCTGAACTGTAACGGATTCCGTTTAGCGCCCCCTCGATGCCGCCATCGCCTTCACCCTCGTCCGACCCACGCCCCAGGTCATCAGCCAGTCCCAGGCCCAGTAACAAGCCAAGATTGGGATCCCAGAAGACAGCCCAGGCATTCCCGTCCCCGTCCCTGTAACCGTCTGCCCGTCTCTCCACCATCTCCAGTGACCTTCGCCATTCACCGTTCGTTTCTGCTTCCTCCATCCCGCTCCCGCTCCCGTTCCCCTTCGATATCCCCGGCCTTTGCCTCTTTGGCCCCGTCGACTCCTTGCTCTTTTTCACTCTCTCATCTGGCGCCTTGGGCAGTGATCAAGTTTCGTTCTACATGTGCTGACATCTCCCTGGCTGTTGGCATAGGCGCTCGTCTCTGTTTCCTCTCCGCCCCCCCACTCCCTCTCCATCTTCGACATATCCTCGACATCAACCGTACCAGTTCCGCCCATCCGCCTGCATCGCGCTTCTCGACTCGGCTCTCCAACTTCTCTAGCCCTCATCCATCGATCCTAGGCGATCCCTCTCTAGGGCGACGGGCCGGGTCATGGCCGGTTACCAGCGACCCATGAGTTTTTCTGAACGTCGAGGAAGCGCCCTCAGCGACGACCTGACCCTCAATACAACTACTAATCCAATGATTAACCACCGCTTGGAAAAGCTGCCTCAGCAGCAACGGCACTTGCGCGGGCCTCCTACTCCGAGCATGTCCACACCTGCTGCCGACTTTGATCAGCAGCTCACTGGTTCTCCTCCACCGCCTCCGACACCTGCTGCGTCACCAGGACCATCGCATTTCCAACCAGATTGGAGCGATGCTGCAGATGATGAAGACTTCTTCCTCGCCAAGGTTCGCCAGCACTTTAAGAACTGTTCTGGCCCTCAGCGGACCCGCGTTCTCGCAGACCTGCTCAATCTCTGCACTAGTCAGCAGTTGAGCTTCGTCCATCAGTTTGTCAGCCCGCTGCTTAAGAAGGATCCGTTTACAAGCCTCCCGGACGAACTATGCCTTCGGGTATGATAACAATAAGAAGCCTTGTGGTAAAAAACACTTGAACTGACATTGGAATGTCTAGATTCTGTCTTTTATCGATGATCCTAAGGTATTGGCTCGCGCCTCTCAGGTGTCGAAGCGATGGCGAGATCTCCTCAGCGACGACATGACATGGAAGAACCTTTGCGTCAAGCATGACTACGGCCGGAGGCTGTCCGAAGTCTACACAACGGCTCCCCATTTCACTTCGCGGCCGGCTGCTCAGGCCTTCAATGGAATTGATGCCGACATGGCTAGCAACAGTTTCCCCGGCGCACGTTCCCTTAATTCCTACAGTATGGGCACACGAAGTCATGATGGAACAACCAGACCTAGGCTACGGACCTACAAGTCTCATTTCAAGCAGAGATATTTGGTGGAGGCGGCGTGGAGATCTGGTGGCACTAGCACGACACGGAACATTACCCAGGAAGGTGGAGTTGTTACAAGTCTGCATCTGACGCCCAAGTACATCATTGTGGCACTTGATAACGCCAAGATCCATGTGTTTGATACCGAGGGTGACTCGCAACGTACCTTGCAAGGCCATGTCATGGGCGTCTGGGCCATGGTGCCCTGGGACGACACTCTGGTCAGTGGCGGCTGCGATCGGGATGTGCGAGTGTGGAACCTCAAGACAGGGTGAGTATACATGAATATGAGTATACATGAATAGGTTGAGGCTTGAACTATGCTGACAAGGATCTAGCGCTTGCCTCCATACACTGCGAGGACATACCTCAACTGTCAGGTGTTTGAAGATGGCAGATGCAAACACGGCTATTTCAGGGTCCCGGGATACAACCCTACGGATCTGGGATATTCGGACTGGTCTTTGCAAGAACGTTCTCGTTGGCCATCAGTCTAGCGTTCGATGCCTCGAGATCAAGGGTGACATTGTCGTATCCGGTAGCTACGATACCTTTGCTCGGGTATGGAGCATCTCTGAAGGCCGCTGTCTTCAAACTCTGCAGGGCCACTTCAGCCAGATCTATGCCATCGCCTTTGATGGCAAGAGAGTCGTCACAGGCAGTCTCGACACCAACGTCAGGATCTGGGATCCAACCTCTGGGTAAGTTTGTCAAGCTACTGGGATATATGGTGATAAACTGACATGTTGTTGCAGCGAATGCCTTGCCATCCTTCAAGGCCATACCTCACTTGTTGGCCAACTTCAGATGCGCGGAGATACTCTAGTCACTGGCGGGTCTGATGGATCTGTTAGGGTTTGGTCACTGGAAAAGATGTGTCCTATCCATCGTCTTGCAGCCCACGACAATAGCGTTACAAGTTTGCAGTTTGACGATACTCGAGTCGTGAGTGGCGGCAGTGATGGTCGAGTCAAGATCTGGGATCTCAAGACCGGACACCTCGTTCGGGAACTGATCGCTCAAGGCGAGGCTGTCTGGCGGGTGGCATTTGAGGATGAGAAGTGCGTTGCCTTGGCCCTGCGACAGGGTCGTACAGTCATGGAGGTGAGACAACAAACAAACCGTGCATCAATCTTGGAAGCTAATCGTAATAGGTGTGGTCCTTTTCACCACCAGAGGAAATGCTCTACGACCGCCCTCTGTCTCTTCAGCAGCGAGTGTTGGAAGACGATCCAAACCGACCACTGAGTGCGATGGCCATCGACTATCGCACCTCGCAACCGACACTGGCAAGCTCCAGTCGCGACCCCCAGGCACAGGATGTCGATATGCAGGATGCCGGCCCATCGACAGCCCCCTTGCAAGGGGGCACGTTCTTTCATGACGATTAACGTGCGAACTTGCGCACTTGGTCGACAATCATTTCGACGACCGAGTTAATTTAGCAGAACGAGTTTCTTCACAGGACGCTCACCTCTTATGGATTCAACACTCATCATAGGGACGGAAGCGGAAATCCGCCCCAGCATTGTACAATTGGCTTGCTTCAGGTTGTTGTAGAGAGGGTCGAGGCATTTGGGAAGCATGATTACGGCGTTGCTGCATCACCAGGTCACACTAACTACCTATGGTGATCTGGACTTGCATGACATATGACAGCATGAACCAAGGGATTAAGGGAATCGGGGCTTCAGGGACGGAATCGGAGTTGCATCTTCAGAGGCTGGCCTGGGCGGTACCAGGGGCAGTGTATAGCGTGCTGGTGCTTGATATTGCTAGCCATAATACAGAATACGGCGCCGTGTATAGACAGGTTAGAAGCCAACCCAGGCAGCGGGTCTCAATTCAGATTCAAATTTTGTTCTACGGGAGTTTAAGGAGATATGTGAAATCTTGAGCAAGGAGACCAGGCTAACCTCATTGAAAGCCGTTGAGTCTGCGCACAAATCCTAGACTGGCAAATCCCAGCGTCGGGGGTCGGGAGGAAGAAAAGACGAGGGAAATTGTGGATGGGGGACCCACATCGGAACATGCACCGGAGTACATTACCCCGACGAAATACACGCCACTCTCAGGGTCTAAATTGGAAGAATTGGGAGGAAAAGTATGAGTTGAGAGGTGGTATTTATATCGAGGGCATCAGAAACAGATAGACAATCACATAGACTCACTATAAAAAAGGGGAACCTCTTTCCCAACAGTATCCGAGACGCCGAAAGGGAGGACCTGAACAAACAGGTGTTTGTCACGTGTTGGAAAACTAGACCTATTACGGTATAGTCTTGACCAACAAGCAAGCTCAACGCTCAACACCGCGACTTTTTCTGAGCTCCATCCAGCCAAGTCGTCGTTATCTACTCGACAACGTCCTGATCCCAATTGATCCAGAGGCACCTCCATATTCACAATGCTGTCTCGAGCTCTCCGAGTCCCCAAGGCGGTGCCTCTGCGCGCCAAGCTCGCCGCTCCCTCTTACATCGCCGCCCGCTCTGTTACCACCAACGCTGCGTCGGCGTCGCTGAGCCACTCGGTCCCTCAGGTGAGAAAATGCGCACTTTCCTACACTCGGCTACCCCTCGACGTCGACACCCTCAACACCCTCTCCGTCTTTGCGATTCAGTACTGCAAGTTCTGTACTAACTCTGCAATCTCTCCAGTCCGACGATGAGCCTTTCACCGTCAACCTGAGCGATGAGAGTTTCGAGACCTACGAGCTGGACCCTCCCCCCTACTCCCTCGAGGTTACCAAGAAGGAGTTGAAGCAGATGTACTACGACATGGTCAGCATCCGGTATGCGATTCCCTTCCCCGCTTCGTCTCTGAATCGCTCTTTCTGATAATCCCGCAGACAGATGGAGATGGCGGCCGATCGTCTGTACAAGGAGAAGAAGATCCGTGGTTTCTGCCACTTGTCCACCGGTCAGGAGGCTGTCGCCGTCGGTATCGAGCATGCCATTACCAAGGCTGACGATATCATCACTGCCTACCGATGCCACGGTTTCGCCCTGATGCGCGGTGCTACCGTCAAGTCCATCATTGGTGAGCTTCTCGGTCGACGTGAGGGTATCTCTTACGGCAAGGGTGGTTCCATGCACATGTTCTACAAGGGCTTCTACGGCGGCAACGGTATCGTTGGTGCTCAGGTCCCCGTCGGTGCCGGTCTCGCTTTCGCTCACAAGTACAACGGAAACAAGAACGCCTCCATCATCCTCTACGGTGACGGTGCCAGCAACCAGGGCCAGGTCTTTGAGGCTTTCAACATGGCCAAGCTCTGGAACCTCCCCGCCCTCTTTGGTTGTGAGAGTAAGTTATACACTAAAAACAATGCCATTGAGCGGGGCTAACAGAACCTAGACAACAAGTACGGCATGGGTACCTCTGCTGCCCGCTCCTCTGCCTTGACCGACTACTACAAGCGTGGACAGTACATCCCCGGTCTCAAGGTCAACGGCATGGACGTCCTCGCCGTCAAGGCTGCCGTCAAGTACGGCAAGGAGTGGACTGCTGCTGACAAGGGTCCTATGGTCCTCGAGTACGTCACTTACCGATATGGTGGTCACTCCATGTCGGACCCCGGTACCACCTACCGAACCCGTGAGGAGATCCAGCGCATGCGCTCGACCAACGATGCCATTGCTGGACTCAAGCAGAAGATCCTTGACTGGGAGGTCACCACCGAGGATGAGCTCAAGAAGATTGACAAGGAGGCTCGCGCCCACGTCAACGAGGAGGTTGCCCTTGCCGAGGCCATGGCTGTGCCTGACCCCAAGCCCGAGATTCTGTTTGAGGATATCTACGTCAAGGGAAGCGAGCCCCAGTACCTTCGCGGCCGAATCCCCGAGGAGAACCACTACTTCCAGTAAGAGGCGGACGAAGGACAGACCCGTATCAAATAATGATTCCGGCACTTGTTGCCTGTTGTAATATACATCCATGACTATTTAGAGAGAGGCCTGGGATTGGTCCGAAAATGGAGGGGCGAGAACCCAGGAATACTTTTTGTGAATTAATGGATGTTTTTGTCTTGGCGTTGCGACATGTTATACTTACCCATGTTGCTTTGCAGAATTATCATGATCTCTATCGTCGGTGGTGCCTCTCGGGTTCGGCCCATCTCTCCCGAGTTGAGCCGTTCCTGTTCCTGTTCCTGCCCCTCCGGAAATAAGCAGAGAGGTTGGTCGTATTACCGAATCTGGAAATCGCCGAATTGGAATCACATGACTAGCTCGCGTCGCGCGTTTCAGCTGTAGCTTCCGTAGTCCAATCTACGCGACTTTCTGCCTGGCCCCGGCGCGTCATGACTTCAACCGTCAGCTGTGGTCGTGGTCTCACCATTGCCTCTCTCCTCCGCCAAAACACCCTGAGAGTGGCTTCACGACCTCTTCCAGGCCTTTTTCTGCGTCGTTCTTCGTTGCAATCGATACGGAATCTGTGCATCATGGCACCCAAGCAGGCGACACTCGGGTATGTCAAGTCAGGGCAAAGCACTCTTAAGTGCGTTTGGAGGACCCCTAGAAATTGCATGAATTGGCATTACTAACAGGCTTTGCCTTCTTTTAGCAAGTTTTTTGGTGCCAAGGGGGCGGCACCAGTGCGACAGACAACCCTCTCTTTCAGCACCAAGGCCAAAAAGGAGGAGGCAGAGGAAGAGGAGGCTGATGTGAGCACGAAAGGCTCAAAGGCTGATAAAGGTACAATGCGTCGGAATTACGAATTACTTGGCTCTGGTCTAATTCCACGGACTAGATTCCAAAAAGCGAACTCGATCGGCCGACAAGAAAGCCGAACCCGAATCTAAATCCATTAAGAAGGAGGAAGTCGAGGATGATAGCGATGGCCCCGTCACCAAGCGTGCGAGACGGTCTCGAAAGAGGGTTGAGGAGGATAAAGACGACATGAGTGACGAACCCGTCAAGAAGAAGTCTCCTTCTCCCAAGAAACGCAAATCAGCGAGCCCCTCACCCAAGCCTACACCTACCAAGAAGTCCAAAGCCCGAGCCGTCAAGGAGCCTGCTGCCGAGGAGGACGAAAAGCCCGTCAAGGATGAAGCGTCTACGGCATCGGCTTCGGAGGCAGAAGATGACGCAGAGGTGGAGGAAGAGAAGCCCGAAGTTACTGCCAAAGCTCGGCAGAAGGCTCAGACGAAACTCAAGACCAAGACCAAGGAGAAGGACCCCTATCCTGATTGGGAGGCGGGAGCACCTGTTCCATATGCGGCTCTCTGCACCACGTTTTCTCTTATTGAGATGACTACCAAACGCCTGATCATTATGGAACATTGCTCTTTGTTCCTCCGACAGGTCATGCGCTTGACACCCAATGATTTGCTTCCGACGGTGTTGCTCATGATCAACAAGCTTGCTCCCGATTATGCTGGCATTGAGCTTGGTATTGGAGAATCTCTAATCATGAAGGCCATTGGCGAGACTACAGGTCGAAGTCTCCAGGTAATCAAGGCCGACCAGAAGGAGATTGGTGATCTGGGCCTGGTAGCTGTGAAGAGTCGATCAACCCAGCGTACCATGTTCAAGCCCAAGGCCCTCACGATCAGAGGAGTCCACCAGGGCCTGATGAATATTGCTACCGTCACCGGAAACGGCGCCCAGGGCCGCAAGGTGGATGGCATCAAGAAGTTGCTCGCGGCGGCTGATGCCAACTCGACCGGAAAGGTTGATATCACCAAGGACAAGGGCGGTCCCAGCGAGGCCAAGTTTATCATTCGATTTCTGGAAGGAAAGCTGAGACTTGGTCTGGCCGAGAGGACGGTGCTTGTTTCGCTCGCCCAGGCCATTGTCTGCCACGAAGCAGATTCAAAGGACAAGGTACCCAGCACTTCGGATATAGAGAAGGGCGAGTCTATCCTCAAGACGGTTTACAGGTAAGCATGCAAGAACATCTCGACTAGTACGCCGTACTAATCAGAAATAGTGAACTCCCAAGCTACGACGTCATCATTCCTGCCATGCTTGAGCATGGAATCATGCAGCTTCGTGAGAACTGCAAGCTTCGACCTGGTGTTCCATTGAAACCCATGTTGGCCAAGCCCACCAAGGCCATTACCGAGGTGCTGGACCGATTTGAAGGACAGACGTTTACTTGTGAATACAAGTATGATGGTGAAAGAGCGCAGATTCACTATGTGGCCAAGGACGCAACCGAACAGCTGAGCCAGGCAAGCCAGGGAGCAGCCAAGGAGGTCGGCGCTGGAGTTGCAAGCATCTTTTCAAGAAACTCTGAGGATCTCTCCAAGAAGTATCCCGATATTCTTGCCAAGCTTAGTACTTGGGTTAAGTCTGATACGAAGAGCTTCGTCTTGGATTGCGAAACTGTTGCCTGGGATGTGGACGAGAAGAAGGTGTTGCCCTTCCAGCAGCTCATGACACGCAAGAAGAAGGATGTAAAGGTCGAAGATGTCAAGGTCAAGGTGTGCGTCTTTGCCTTTGATCTGCTGTATCTCAACGGAGAAGCTGTGGTTGAAAAGGCACTACGGGAACGACGTGAGCTACTCGAGGCTGCATTTAACCCTGTGGAAGGCGAATTCGCTTTTGCTACCCACATGAACGGCCAGGAGCTTGACGAGATCCAGCTGTTCCTTGACGAAAGTGTCAAGGCTTCATGTGAAGGTCTCATGGTCAAGATGTTGGATGGCAGGGAGAGTGGATATGAGCCCAGCAAGCGAAGTCGCAACTGGCTCAAGGTGAGCATCTCTCCCCTCGTTTGTTTTCCAGAATTGACATCTAACATTCTATCTATAGATCAAGAAGGATTACCTCTCTGGTGTTGGCGACTCTCTTGATCTTGTCGTCTTGGGTGCCTACTACGGCAAAGGCAAGCGTACTTCAGTATACGGAGCATTCCTCTTGGCATGCTATAACCCCAACTCTGACACATACGAGACCGTATGTAACATTGGAACTGGCTTCTCGGAACAAGTGCTTGAGGATCTACACAAGCAACTATCCGAGATCACCATCGACCGACCCAAGCCCTTCTACTCACACTCTTCTGGTGGCCAGCACCAGCCCGACGTCTGGTTTGAGCCCCGTTACGTCTGGGAGGTCAAGACGGCGGATCTGACGCTCAGCCCACGGTACAAGGCCGGTGCCAAGGAGGGAGTCGACCCTTCAGGCACCAAGGGTATCAGTCTGCGATTCCCACGCTTCATCCGCATCCGTGATGACAAGAATGCTGATTCTGCCACGACGAGTCGCCAGGTTGCTGAGATGTACCGCAAGCAGGAGAGTGTGTCCAAGAGCAAGGGACCTGCTGTGGATGACGACTTTGAGTATTAGATGTTTCTTGGCTTGCTGCCGAATTATACTGCATTCATAGGGGGGGGGGGGGGGGGGTTCTGCTCTGGCGTTGGGGCATGTGTATGATTGATTAGTCTTTTGAAATGTCCTTGAAGATGACAAAGGGGTTATGAAAGGCCCCCATGTAAAATATAATGACATTATCAAACCAAGCCAAGCTTCTAAGGATACATTGATGCACAGAGACGTTTAGGAAGGGTGAGAGTGAAATACCACAGTGCTTCAAGATTGTTGAAAAGCGTCTGTCTATATGGCCAAGGAAACTAGAATACTCATAGCATAGATCATATGTGTCCCACACATTCCCGTTTATGTAACAAATCCCGTCTATAACATGGGCTCCTCGCCCTGGATACTGTCGCCGTCGTCAGCGCCGTCCGCACCCTGCAGCAGCCCGCTACTCTCAAGAGCGCCATCGTCCGCCGCTATACTCGTTACACCTGTCTCATGGCCTCGTCCACTGGGTCCCAGGCCCATGGTGCGCCTCGTCTCCTCAGCGCCGTTGAGGACGTACCAGACGTCCTTCTTTGTCAATAGGCCCTGCAAGACGCCGCGATCGCTGAAGAGAAGGTAGCGTAGGCCGAGCTTCTGAAAGTATGTTGAGACGAGGTGTAGGCTTGTATGGGATGGTAACGTCAGGGGAGTCTGGTCCATCCAGGGGCGGAGGTCAAGGGTTGTCCGCGGGTCGGCGAGAGGTTGGTGGGAGAAGAAGGCTTCAGTCTCTGGGTGGAGTGAGCGAGGCGGCTGAGTTGAGGCGGAGAGATTATAGGCCAGCTCAGCACGAGAGATATATCCGAGGAGTATGGCTTCACGGGGGTCTGAGATGACGGGGAATCCACGGTAGGGGTGCATCTCAAGGATAGTGGTGAGGGAGGCGATGGTATGCCCCGTAGCCGTAAGGACGACGAGATCCTCGATACGGGTCATGACCTGAGCCGCGGGAATGTCAGGGATAACGTCACTGTTCTCGCTGTTGTCTAGGAACGGATACTCGTTAAAGTGAATCCACGACTCGTAGATACCGCGGCGCGAGAAGGCGTCGCCAACCCACTTGGAGATCATGACAGCAATCATGATGGGGAGAACATATGTGAGAGCGCCAGTGAGCTCGAACATAATGACAACGATAGACACTGTCATACGGGTCACGCCGGCGAGTGAGGCTGCTGCACCGACAATGGCATATGTGCCGGGAGTAACGCAGGGTATATCAGGCTCACAGGAGCCAAAGAGGAAGAAGGACGGGTAGTTGGTGACCCAGATCTCCATGATGATGCCCACGGCACGACCTGTAAGAGCACCAATGGCCATGGATGGCAGAATGATGCCCGCAGGGATCTGTAGGCCAAAGGTGACGGCTGCGAGGAAGAATCCAAGCACTGAGGCGAAGACGAGGAGAACAATGGTTCTAGCAGACGCGGCACCCGTCCTACAGATGCCGATAGGGTCATCGAGAACCTTTGAGCACTCGGAGAAAAGGTTCGACACGAGCTCAGTCGTCTGCGCCTTCATGTAAAAGTTGGGGTAGTTGATGAGAGCTGTGAAGAAGGCGACGATAAGGACCTGGGCGATGGGGCCGGGGATCCAAGTATTGGCCTTTTTCCAGCGAGCGATGGCCATGTTGAGCCTAATAAAGAGGCCACCGTGAATGCCCTGAAGTGTCTTGTTAGTGAGTGAGGCCCCTGGATGACGATGTGTACTCACTCCTAGGATGCCCAGGATGGCGTAGGGAAGCAACTCGAAACGATGCCATCCAATGCTATACTGGACTTGATACAAGACGAGTTTGCCTGACCTAAAGGGGTCGAAGGCTTGGAGAACGACTGCAGCCGTCATGGCACAAACGAAACTCTGCCACATGGTCTTGTCTGGGAAATAGTATGATAATGTCTAGTGGATGTGTCAACGCCGAACAGCACAAAAGCGAAGGCCAAGCATACCTCAAGACTAAACAAGACACCACCGATGGGGGAACCAAAGGCAACAGAGACGCCTGAGGCCGCAGCAGCGGATAGAACCTCTCGTTTTCGAGCTATGAGCGTTAGCAGGGGCATCAACCATCTCGAGACTCGAGTAGGTACCTTCATTATCGTTAATATTGTGAAACAACTTCGTAAATACGTTGGCGCAACAGCAAGCGACGTGGATCAAGGGGCCTTCTTTGCCCAACCACATGCCCGAGGCCACAGCCAAGGCCTTTAATGGTAAGTAACTGGTTGGAAAGGATGGACATGCTAGCTTACAAGGCCGAGTGACTTGGTCACAAGCGTCCAGCCACCCAAGAATCGTTGGATGACGAACCCTCCCAGAACAGTCTTGATCTCGGGGATACCACTATGCTTGGCGTAGATGGCATACTCTTGTACAAGAAGAGCAGCTACATATGCAAACAACATCTTGGGGCCATCGTCAGTACCAGCTAAGGGGGGTTGGATAAGGCCTAGACATACCGCGAGACCAACAAAGAAGAAATACTCAAGGAACCACCTGCCGCCGGCCGAGTGCACCCCGAGAGCACCACCCCAGGTCTTCCAGCCCTCGCACTTGGAACCCTGGTCATATCCATAGCAGCAAAACGCCTTGTTAAGGTAAAAGTGGCCGCCCTCAGGCCCGCTGGAGCAATAGCCCTCCTTCAGATCGCCAAGCCAGTCGGTGGTAACATTGATGCAGGCAGCGACAGCGCCGACAGCCATACCCGTCAACAACAGGACGATCCAGACCTGGCTGGCGTCGATGAGACGGCGGGCATAGCCTAGCACGCCGCTCGCACTGGAGTATAGGACACGCAGGCGCTGGCGCTCCTTGGTGTACTCGAAGATCCAGTCAATGGCCGTGAGATCCTCGTAGCCGACGCGGCGACCGGGTCCTTCTATGTACCAATCGAGCGGCGCACCATCTTTAGAAGCGGCATTGAGGGTAACAGGTTCGGCGCGTGGGGGGGTCTCGGAGCCTGAGAGGACGGCGGGCGACGGACCTCTCGATGAGGAATGCGAAGCGTTGGATCGTGAGCCCATGAGGGCCGAGAAGAGGCGGGCCGGCGCAGAGAGGAACGAGGGTCCTTGACGTCGCTTGAAGGACATGGGTGCAGCTAGATTGCCTTGCAGCGGGTCATCTTCGAGGATATCGTGGCCGTCATCGCGGTGGCCATAGACGCCACGACGGGCGCTGACCTCGTCGCCATCCTGGCCGAGAAAGTCGAGCTCGTCGCGACGATCAGAGTCGGGGGTATGCGATGCGGACGAGGCTGAGGCTGAGGCGGAGGTGGATGCGAAAGCGTAGGGGTCTCCAGACATGATGCGGTTCATACCATTGTGTAGCGCAGCCGAGACGCTCGCAGCAGGAGTCTCGCGACGATCGGGTATTGTTTGTTCCTCTGTTTATCTGGTTGGCGGGTGTTGTTGCGAAAGAGAAGAGAGAGGCTTTGAATCGAATCGTGTTCAAGTGTACAAGTCAGTAAGTGTTGGCCTATGATGGAAGTTGGGGGGCTGCAGTCGCAAGTGCAAGTGGTGGGCCTAGAGAGCTCGGGCCACACTGTAGAGTTCTTGCCTAAACCGTCGAGTAAGAAGAGCCTCTAGATGAAACCGGACTTATGATATTATAATTTGGATATTATAATTATTAGAGAATCTATTTCCACATAGTATTTTGATCATTCTGATTCTAGATAGACATTTCGTGCTAAGCTTTGTTAACTGTCCCTAAAAGTCAAGCCTTACCCCGGGCCGCATAAAACATTGTCTTGGACAGCAGCAGCATGCCTGACAATCACACCAAATCATGCACAAAGTGGCTGGTTGCATATAGGTGGTTACCAGGCCAATTATTAGGCTTTAATGACACACTAGCAATGGATCTGCCATTCCATCGAATTCTGGATCCTATCTCAGCGTCTGTTGTTTCTGTCAAACAAGCTGAGAGAGACAGGGTAGGCACAGAACAAGCTCTAAAATAGGTGCATATAAATAATAGATAAATAAGTACTAAAAATGAAACCCTGATTTATCTCCGTATTAAACATACTAATACCTAGACATTGACCTCTATGACAGCTTTCCTACCTAAACATCATCATTTCGCCGCTGTTGAACATCAATGCACCTATCGGGGCGTTTTGGACTTGCTCGAAATAGTGGGCCTGCCAAAGTCATGGTTGTGAGAGAAGATTGAACAAGCAACTCCAAGGTCGTTTGTCTCTCTCGTACGAATCTATCAGACTCTAAACTCGTTTTAATTCTCTCTGGTACTACCGAGTCGCTCTATTTGCAACCCCCAAGTCTCATACTGCCCTGGTGTTCTTTACACCAACATGGACACCACCACCGATGAGGCACAACCCTCTGCCTCACAAGCGACAGACATCGCCAAGATAAAGACCCTCCTCAAGGCAAAAGACGATACACAGAGATTCGTAGGCCTCGCCATCCTCAAGTCCATCCTCGACGGCTCAGAAGAACTTCGACAAGATGAGGAGACCGTCCACAGCCTCTGGTCTAGCCTCTCACCAAAGTTCCTAGACCGGTTGTTACGCACCGGGTCTAAACCTTCCAACAAAAATGCAAAGGAGATGCTTGATCTCGTTGTTTCTGTCTTGCACATTTTTTCCATATTGCTCCCTGAGCAGGCAAAAAGTGACGCGAGGTTCATCGACAGAACTCCATTGCTCGTCGCTGCCATTCTCTACAGGTATTGTTTTACACATCTACAACTTCACCAAGATGAGGATTTACTTAACAGGCATATAGTACCGAGGAAACTACAGCTTTGATCCTTCAGATCCTCCACACCCTGGTCAGCTCACAAGCTGGAGCCCAAGCGTTTATCAAGATTGCCGACATTAGCTCACTCACCGAGATCGCTCCCACCCATGCAGCAGTCCTGGACATCCTGAGCTTTGCATGGCTCAACTCGATGACTGTGGTAGAAGATTCAGGGGCATTGGCTACCAAGGTTGATGCCACCATTCAGAGTCTAGTCTCGTCGTTTACTGGCACTGATGCCGTGACATTACTCGAGTTTCTCGGCTACTTTCTACGAAATGCCAACCCTAGCGTAGGTCACATCAAAAACCATGAAGCATTGTTAACTAATATGCCCTATAGATCCTGCCTCGCCAGCCCAAGTGGCTGAACAGCGTTGTCAACTATATCCAAAACCTCGTCACCAGTCGGCCAACCCCTGAGGCCCGCTCAGCCTACACAAACGCCGCGGCGTCCATACTCCAGACGTACCCCATCCAAGGTCCAAAGATCCTCTTCACAGACGCAAAGAAGGACGACAAGGCCTTTTCATACCTCCTCATCAACCTCCTTCTCATCGATATTCGCTCTTCTGCCCCAACCCTCCTGGAGCAACTCAACACGCCAGAGTATCCAAAAGTGTCGAGAAGACTGACATCTGCATTCGATATCATCTCCATATTTGTGGGATACCTCGTGCAATGTCTCGAAGATGATTCGTTGGAAACTTTCATCATGACTCCTGACAACCTTCTTAAGCTCCGCAAGGGTATCTCTGAGACCATGTCTGTCACAGCCGAATACCTGCGTGATCGATGGGACGCTTCTGTTGCTGGAGCCATGGGCCTCCACCCAGATGCTCGTGCAGGTACAACAGAAACATCAACGGGCACTCACCACACCCTTGCATGGGACTCTATCAAGGACAACGCCGACGAGGACATGTTCATCCTCTCTGCTGTTCGGGCGCTGGCGCTCTGGTTGCGGGAAGACGACAATGATAGTCTGCGTAAGGAGACGACAGGTTTAATGGACATGTTCATGGACCTCTACCAGTCCAGCTCCCAGGAGAAGCTCGACTTTCGCTCCCCTATTCTTGTCGCCCTCGAAGGCGTGACTACCATGGTCAAGGGCCGAGACTCGCTGCTTGCTAATGACGGATGGCGAATACTCACCAGCGATCTCAACTCGATCCTTCAGCATGGCTCACACGCTTGCACTGAGGAGGATGCCTCCCGAGCCACTGATATCGTGCGCATCCTCTTGCCTATTGTCGAGCAGGAGACGAACGGTATCCCTGAGGCGTGGATGGATCTCATCACCGCCGTGGCTGCGTGGGATGTATCTGATGCTGAGCAGTCGTCGCCATCACCTATGGTACAGGAAGCACAGGTTGCCGCCTTGCAACTTTGCTGCGCAGTTCTTGTGGCTGCAAACAGCGGCATGAGGAAGAGATATCAGTATTCGATTGCTGCCATCAACGGTATTGCAGCTCAGCTTGGGGGTCATGTTGGGCCTGATAGCCCTGTGAGGGAGATGCTTGACGACGTTCTGGCTACACTGGGAGGATTGGCTCACGAGGGATAGAAGAATCATATGTGAACATTTGCAGGCTGAAAGCCTCGCTTTAATGTAGCATATCCCTAGTTAAAGAAGATAACCCGTTGGTATGCCCAATGATAAGATACAGGACAGACAACATGCCGTTCAACATCCTTTTCCTTCAGCGTCTTCTTACTGCGGCTAAACACAATCAATGCTCAAAGCGAACCCTCTTCATGCAGGGCCATGTCAGCGGCTTAACCGTCCCTCACCAGCCAGCGCCCGCATTTCGTCAGTCTGATTGAAGCTGCCACTCAACATCTTCCAATGCTGACCGAATGGGACATGCCGGTGAGGGGTAGATACGGCAAGCCCGGCATCAAAAGTGTATTTAACCAGCCCATCCATTCTCATGGCACTCGAGAGGATACAGAGGATTGAAAGATAATATGAGAAACTCGTGTGCTGCTGTACGCTCTGTTCAGCTACTCTGCAAGAGTTGAACCACTTATTACAAGAAGTAAATATATGAATCGCCTTCGCCATTGCATCAGTCTACCTCTCCGTTTCACCCGTATTAACCAATTCGCCATCCCCCGGGCTCTCAGCACAATGTCAGCCACTCACTACGACGTCCTCGTCCTCGGCTCCGGCCAGGGAGGCAACCCCGTCGCCAAGGACTTTGCCAAAGCCGGCCGCAAGACGGCCGTCATTGAGCGCGCCGCCTTGGGAGGCACCTGTGTCAACGTCGGATGCACACCGACAAAGACCATGATCGCATCTGGGCGGGCCGCGTATCTGGCGCGACGGGACAGCGACTATGGCGTGCGAGCTGGAAACGGCCACGTCGAGATCGACATGGCTCGCGTGAGACAGCGCAAGCGCGCCATCGTGGAGCAGTGGAACAGCGGTAGCGTCAAGGGGCTGGCCGCCGCGGGCGTCGACGTTATCATGGGTGATGCTAGCTTCGTCGGTGATCGGAAGCTCAAGGTCGCGCTGCAGGAGGGAAGCAGCAAGGAGGTCAGCGCCGATACCGTCTTCATCAATGTTGGAGAGAGGTCGGCACGGCCCGAGATCCCAGGCTTGGATGACCTGGAGCCGGCACGTGTGCTGAACTCGACGTCCATCATGGAACTTGCTGAGGTTCCACGGCATCTCGTCGTGCTTGGCGGCGGATACATCGGCCTCGAGTTTGGACAACTCTTTCGCCGCCTGGGAGCCGATGTGACGGTCGTTCAGAGAGCGAGGCAACTCGTACCGCGAGAGGATCCTGACGTGGCAGAGTGTCTCCTCGATATCCTTCGACAGGACGGCATCACAATACACTTGTCGAGTACGATCGACTCCATCTCGGCCACAAAGAACGCAGAAACTCCCTTCTCGGTGAGAGTCAAGACTCCGACAGGTCAGACAGAAGCGTCAGGATCACATCTTCTCTTGGCGGCGGGCCGAGTGCCCAATACAGATGGGTTGAATCTCTCTGATGTCGGTATCAAGACAACTGCCAAGGGGCACATTGTTGTGGATGAAAAGCTCCAAACCACAGCTTCAGGGGTCTATGCTCTAGGAGATTGCCATGGTGGCCCTGCTTTCACACACATGTCCTATGATGATTTCCGCATCATCCGCACCAACCTCCTTTCGGAGACCACGTCATCCACGACTCCAACCATGGCCACAACGCAGGCCTCTATCTCCCGAGTCCTGACCCCTTACTGCATGTACACTGATCCGCAGTTGGGTCACGTCGGTCTCCACGCAAGAGACCTTGCCAACAGTACCAGAGAAGTCAAAATGGCCAAGATGCCCATGAGCTATGTCGCAAGAGCACTGGAGACAGCCGAGCCACGAGGCATGATGAAGGCGGCTGTGGACGCAAAGACGGGGGAGATCTTGGGTTTCACGTGCTTGGGTATCGAAGGAGGTGAGGTCATGTCGATTGTCCAGACTGCTATGATGGGTGGCTTAAAGTGGTGGGACCTGGAGGCGGCAGTCTATGCCCATCCAACCTTGGCCGAGAGCTTGAACAACCTCTGGGGACACCTGGAATAATTCGGCATGAGCGTATCTTGTGCCACGAGGTCTAGTCTGATAATGGAATCAAGATGCCTCAAGCGGTGCCGTCTGAGGCTGAGTGTTGGCTGTAGTTTCACCCTCATTCTTTGCTGCCGCTTCCGCCTTGGCCCGTCTCTTCCGGGCTCGTCGCACCTCAATCTCGACGTTGAGCATTTCGGCATTGACCGAGACGAGTCTGGGGATGATCATCTCTACCGCCTGAACAGATTGCGTCTGAGCTGTACGGAGTGGCAGGGGTGTGAATATGCCGTACCAGTGTAATGGGTTCCTGTTCTTCTTGGGCTTCTTTTGGGTAGACTCTTTGGTGCTGTCCTTTTCGGTCTTGTCCTCCGATTCCCCGTCGTTCTCTTCGGTAGCAGCATCCTCTTCCTTCTCTGGACCTTCGGTGGGAGCATCAATCATGGAAAAAGCTGGTATCCCTTTGTCGTCGACTTCGATGTCAAGAAGGCGAATTGCCTGCATCCTCTCATCGTAATGATCCTGGCCATACCTCATGCCTCGCTCGCCAGCAAAGTTTGCTCGTGCAATATTTTGATAGACGGTGGACTGGACTTGCGATAGGCTCTTGCGTAGCTGGGTGTATTCATCCAACAAACCAAGATAGCGCTCGAGGAGCGCGTCAATGTGCGGCTGCTGGTCCATGGTTGTGTTGCAGAAGGAAGTGGAATTGTGGATGCTTCTGTGGTGTGCTGAGATGACAGGGAGCTGTAAATGACCCCTTCGGATATTAAGAAGTCGGCTGTAACCAAGAACTTCACGTAGTGCCGAATGTTGACCAGATGTTGATAGAAAAGAGTTGCCTTGACAGTCTTGGAGTCCATCTTGTGCAGGTGAAGCTGCCTACGTAGCTACACCTTTGCGGCTTAGCGTCGGTATCAATTCATCACCATGTCAAGGCTTACAAGAATTTCGCACCATGCATTCTCTGAGACACCAAACTCTAGAGGAGCGATTCATTTACCCTTAATTAGTTAACTATGTTCCTACTTATGCCTCATATGAGCTTCTCCTCCGACCGCGAAACTTGACATTCAGAGGCCCGCCCGTGTACAGCATCGTTGGGATCGCAGACACAAAAACAATGATACCCAGTGACCACCCTACAGTCCCCCATCCAGCACTATCTCTGATCATTCCGCCCAAGATGGGCCCTACCAATGATCCTCCCGAGTAGGCCATGTTGTACAGGCCATACGCCTGGGCAATCTGTCCCACGCCGTCCTTTCCATCCTCGCCCTGGACAGACCAAGTGATCTCTGCCATGAGAGGCCCGAAAATGCACGACATGGTGATGCCAATGCCGACAAGGAGCCCGCACAGCAGTATCTTGTCCTCGATCTTGTTCTCCGAGACGAACCGCAGACATATGGTAAAGGGTGTTGCAAAGAAGAGGCCAAACGTGGCGAGCCACTTGGGCCCGTAACGATCGCTTATCATTCCAATGACGGGACCGAGAAACGAGGGTAGAATGATGGGGAGGAAGATGAGCCCTGCGCCAATCGAGTCCCAACCGAATATCTCCTTGGTGAACAGGGGAAGCGTGCTTTCAAGAGCGGTCTGGATCACTGCTTGAACGAGTGTTCCCCAGAGAGCAGCCACGAAGCGAGGCCGTCGCAGAAGTCTGACCAGTGTCTTGATGGGCGTCCGCGATGGGTCCAGTTCGTCCTTGGTCGATTCATCTGTTGTTTGCACTGGGGTTTCCGTACATCCTTCTCCCTCTCTCTTGGATTCCCCAGCAAGAACGCCCTCCATGTCGGTGGACGGTGTAGCCTCTGCGTTATCAAGCCATACCTTGGCCTCCTTGACCTCGATGATGACCAAACGCAGGACGATGTCCACTGCAAGTAGACCAAAACACATGGCGAACACGGAGTAGTAACCTCCCTTGCCATACACAACTCCTCCAAGTAGAGGCGCCGCTAGGATGCCCAGGCTGCAGGCCATGCTGATCCAGCCCATTGCCTTGCCGACGTGGTCCTTATCCACAGTGTCGACAACCAAAGCCAGACCAACAGTCCATGTCAGGGCCGCCGAGATGCCCTGGAGGACACGACCAACGAGGAAGAGCGGGAGATCTCGTGCTACGCAGAGGAAGATGGTAGCTCCGGCCAACAGGATAAGACCAATAAGCATTGGGATTCGGCGGTTCTGGATTCTATCCGCTAGGTATCCCCAAACAGCTGTGTTTCAAACTACATGTTAACCAACACCCGTCTCACCAAAGGAAGGGAAGAAGTTACATACGAGACCCGCCTAGGAGAGCGGCGCCATATACGGCCAATGCTATCGAAACCCAATACTGGACTCTGTCTGTGCTGATGCCAACCCGGTTCTCAAGTGAGAATGGCAGCACAGGGACGATGACGCCGTACAAGAAGATGTCCTATCGAATAGGTCAGCTCAGTTTGTGACAGAACGGTGCAAAGTATTACAGTAAAGATGGCAAAGGAACAGGTGGTGACGATTAAACCAGCTGACGATCGCAACTTGAGAAGTTTCGGCGGCTTGTCCTGCCGCGTCCACTTGAATATCGCCATTATGAGCAGTTGAGAGGCTCTATCGGAAAGGCCCTGTACAACAACCTCTTTGGCAGCAGAGCACCGAGTCGTCGAGCTTTCACGAGCTGACAAGCCATGGGCTGTTGGTTTTTTTATCCCACCCAAGTTTCTTGTCGCTTCGCCGTACCCACCCAACTTCCGGACTCGGGCATCTCGCGCCCCGACGACCGGGCAGCAACAAATGGATGGGTTGCAGGTCGCGGATCGCCACATGGGGTTAGCGCACAGGTCGAATCTGTTCAATGACCCCCAGATGTTCGCCGAAAGATGCGGAGTGAGTTGTGGAAGGAATCGACTTTCTATCTGGAGCTTGACGTCGTCACTTCAAGGTTGGCCGATGGATGAAAGGCTCTTACATGGGGGCCAAGTTACTTTAGCTGGGCTATGGCTAGGTTCGGTAGGTTAGAGATTTGCCACGAGGAATACCGAGTACGAGTCTGAATCGAGTATATTGAAGACGATATTGATGTAGTTCCCACCTAAAAATACACATCAGATTGGTTCTACGTCGGTAGTTAAACTTGACTAGGACTTCCTAGTTAATAGCACCCGGGCAGGTAGGTACACTTGTGGATATACATCTTTTCTGTTGCAAATAAAGTTATCCCCTGAGCCCAGCATTGCCAGTTATGGGCAGCACACTTGGCATTGCTACCCTCCAAGTGGGCAACAATTTCCAGTTCTATTGTTGAGTTGTATGCTCGACATTGCGTTGCAGGAAACGAATATGATCTATCCGCAACTAGCTCCAGTGGTTCGCCGACAAGTTCGCCGATGCCCTACGCCGAAGATGGCTTCTGCTGACCACTCACTCTGTATCGATAACACTAACGAGAGCCAGATTATTTCAGCCAGTAAGATCTCGCCTTTCTGCCAGCATGCTGAAAAGGCTTGCAGAGCAGAGTCGGGGCTGATTGACAACAAACAAATCGAAAAGGCCGAGCGAGGGTGCAGATTTGCACTAGGCCCGGCCTGGGCCGTGATGGAGCAAACGTGCAGACCGTTAGTTAACGACTGGAGCTGGATGTGCCATGTCTCAGGTTACCCATGAACGAGAACGAGGGACGCTCTGCAGAGTCTGAGCGTCGAGAGGCCTGGCTGACTCTAATGTGAGGTGAGACAGGCAGCTGGGCCGCATGTTTCCATTTCGTCCCATGTTGATGAGGATGGATGATGCAGTTGAACAGGCACTCTTGTCAGTCTGATAGGAAACTGAAATCTGACAGGTCCAGGTCACAAGGGGAAAAAAGGAAAGAAACAGGATGCCGAGGAGTGATCTCCGATGCATAAAGTCGTACAAGGAGCCCTGGGTAGATGTAATATCACTGGGCTGAAGCTTGAGTGTGGGCTTGGAAACAAGGACCCTTGAGCGAGGCGTGTGTGTGTGTGTTTTGATGGGCAAACGTGAATGAGGCGGGAGCTGGGGTCTTGGATCCCGAGATTTGGGTCCGGCTAGCTCCTGTGATATTCCCCGGTTTGGATGAGACTAAGGCGGGATCCCTTTCTGCAAGGCTGTCTTTGTTTGTGTCTGTGTCTGCGTCTAATGGGAATATCCGTTGGTGGTAATGCTGACTGTCGGCACCTCTCAAGTGCCGACATGCTATTGCATATCTCGTCATGGATGGGTGGTAGTCCAGAAGCCTCTAGAGACACAGGCCAAGTCCTATCACTGGTCGCAAGGAGATGGGGATCATGACATGGATAAGGACCCTTTTTCTTTGACCACGAGTTATACATCTCGTACTGCAGAGGCGAGTTTGTCCCAGACCAGACCTCGAGGCTCACCGGAAGCACAGAGCGCAAGGTGACCCCATCGAGGGGTGGTGTTTCTCGGTCACGCGTGGTTCGCAATTTGCTTTTCGAGGCGGGAGGCGGTTTTGCATCGTTCCCCCCCAAATCTCACACAATCTGATGAGCCAGGTCTCGTCTACATGAGCAAGGACCTCCCTCCCCTTGGCTGGTTTAGTCAGGATATAGGGGATTTGCCCAGGGGCATGGACCAGAGAGAGCTCCCTGCAAAGGCTGAACAAACCACCTTACCCCCCCGGTCTCTCATCATCAGATGGAATTCATCTCGAAGGTTGAGCTCGACCTCGGACAATCAAGGTCAGATCGGCAGAGCAGGTGAGCCTCGAACTGGAGATAACGGCGTGAGTGAGTGTCTGTGACAAGATGGCATCACCACCAAGACGAGATGAAGGCAAGTCATCAAGGACCAGACAAGCATATCCCCAACAAAGAAAAGAGAGGCACAAAGACCAAAGTCCATCCCCATCCCATCCCATAATGACGAACCCGCCCACCGCCCCGGGGAAAACTGACCATCATTTGTCCACTCTTTGGCCCCTATTCCAGCAGCCCATGCTCAGTAGAGTCCTGCCCTTTGTTGCTTGATTGCTCGCTCACTCGTGTAAGCATTCGTAGGTGGCATCTCTTCGTCGAGGGTGGCTCAAACGTCGCTCAACCCTGATGTCGTCATCAAACGTCGACGAGCCTTGTCTCAGCATTCCTCTCGCTCTGCCTTAGCCATCTGCTAAAAGGGTCCTTTTCCAAGGGCACGGTTCTCCAGCACGACGTAATACCCCCGACTGGGCTTTTTTTCATTTTCATTGTCAATCAAGCCAAAGCTCGCCGGTGTTTCTTTTTTCTCCTCTCAATGCCTCCTGCCCCTGACTTGACGGTTTCACGTTTGTTTCCCTTAGTGGCTCTGGTTGGTTGTTGCAAGGGGGGGTTCAAAAGAGCCCCAAAGTTCACGCTCGGTTTTTTGTTTTTCTCACCATCCATGGCCGTCACGGACGCGATCCGGTTTAGAGGATTTCTCCGATGGAGGTAGGTATCCGCAGCTAGGAGGATACATGGGCGTCCTGCTGATAACTCGAGGAGCTAGTGGTATCTCGACATGGATAACTAACAGCAGAGGAGAAAGAGGGTCAAGGTTAGCTGCCGCCTAGAATTGCACCATCACTGACTGTTATCGGTAGTCATGAGCACAATGTGATGATCATTATAGAGTAAACATTTCCATGTCTCAAATGTCTTATCGGCTTGCTCCATCTTGCATGGCTCCTTTGATGGGATGGAACGGTCCCGTCTTCATGGATAAGTTATTTGATGGACTAGTCCTACCAGGTTCACTAGTACTGTAGGGACTGTACCAGCCTTGGTGGAGACGGGTCTCTGATCACTTGGGGCTCGGGGCTCTCATCCATTAGAATGTCCGCCCTGGAGATGTCCATGGCCTCCAGCTCCAGAGGCGCCCAGGCCAGGCGTGTCCGCCCACCCGTGCCCGGGCCCGTTTTCTATGGCATGGATATGGATGCATCGCTCGCTCATCAACTTGAACGCCCCCTTCCTCTGTCTCTGCTTCACGGGGTTCATCAATTCCTTTGACTGTCCGGCTCTGTTTTGTCTTTGCGACTTCTTAATCATCTCTTTGGCCTTGCCAGGTTATCGACGGCCTCGAGGTAAAGCTCCTTTTCTCCTCGGAGCACGACATCCATCCCGCTCATTACAACCCAAGGGTCCTCGTGCCTCACTCAACTTTGACGACGATCAGTCCTACAAGGAGGAGGAGATAGACGTACAGCAATCAAGAGAAAGAGGTTGGTGGGTTCCATTTTCTTGATCCTTCCTCTGCTGCCTGTTGGGGAAATTCATTTGACTGTGCTGCTGCTGCTGCATCACCATCCATCACCATCACATCCAACATCCCAGCGTGCTACGCCGTCTGGCTCAATCTTGTCCATCATCCTTCCATCTCATCTCATTCATTTACTCGTCCGCTCGGGGACGCACGCACGCGCGCCGTTGTCTTTCCTCCACTTGGTTATCCACTCTTGCCCACGTCGCAAATCGGCCTTGGCCGAGTCTCCTGGAGCTTTGCTTTGCTTGGCTGGTGGTAGTCTACCTACCTGAACAAGCAATAGAGGACGACGGTACGGTACCACCCTGTTACTCTCACGTTCACGCTCATCACCACCGCTCACAGCCTTGGCTGGCTGTTTCTGTTTCTGTTTCTCTATCACCAAGTTATTATTATTACCAGGCTTGCTTGCTTGCTTGCCTGCCTCCTCATCTTTGGTCCTAGGTACTTACCCACCTAGGCTAAACCTGGGAATTGTGCTGCTCCAACCCCCTCCCCTCTCATCCATCCCGCCATTCACCATCCCCTGCTTGGTCTGGCTTTGGTCTGGTCTGGTCTGTTCTGGCTGGTCGAGTCGGGTCCTTCTGACTGCTGGCCTTGCACTTCCACTTCCTGCCTGGCTTGCTTTTGGTTTTTGGTGCTGCCCACTCCCCCCAAGCAACCTAGGCTTTGGGGCCCACCTACCTATTACCTACCGACCTACCGCTGCCCGCCAATTCTGCCTCTGCTTCTGCCACTGCCACTGCCACTGATCCCGTTCAATTTCACTTCCACCACTGGCCGGCCACCTGCCCGCCTGCTACCGCCTACCGCCTACCGCCTCCAATACCGCACCTCTACCTCACCACTTAACTTGACCTTACCCACTGTCAGCGACTCGCTCATCAACTAACCGTGCCTCCCACCTCTTCGCTCAGGTCAGGTCCCCCGTCTCCATTCATCGCTCGCTCGAGTCGACCAGACCACAGCCTCCTTCTCTTCATCTCCACCCGCTGCTGCAACAGCGCCCAAAACGCAAGGAAGCAACCTCCATACCAACCTGCTACTTGCTACTGCAAACCGCATCCACCGCATCCTCACCTCCACCATTTCCATCCGCCATCCATCTCCAGCCAACTCGTCCCTCGTTGCCTTGCCTGCCTACTTCGTATCTTCCGATATATCCTCTGCGATTCCGACTACGACCTCGTTTTCTCCGCTCCCGCTTCCTCCCCGCTCTTTCACCTCTCACCGTTCGCGCGCGCACCCGCCCGCCAATAGAAGCTTCATCACTCGAGAGCCTCTGCATCCCACTTTAGCGTAGTCGAGCTCCTGCCGAGGAGCTGTCGAGAGGAATAATGACGGTTGTCGCAACTATCAAGTAAGTTCTGTCGCTTTTCACCCGCCGTCTTTGGCTAGGATTTCCCCCCCTGCCTGTGCCTGCTCAGGCTGCCTTTCTCTGGAGAGGTATCACCACCAGCATGCCTGCGCATCGCCTCTGCATGCCATCTCGTTTCCCTCCTGCCACTTCTTCGGCTGCTTGCAGAAGCTAATCGGTCTCCTCTTTTGATAGGTGCGTCGTCGTCGGCGATGGTGCTGTTGGAAAGACTTGTCTTCTCATCAGCTACACAACAAACAAGTTCCCCTCCGAATATGTCCCGACCGTCTTTGACAACTACGCTGTCACGGTAATGTGAGTCCTACTTGCACGCCCATCAGATCTACGCCAGCCCCCACGCCGCGCCCCCACATACAATGGGTGTTGTTCGCTGTGAATATGGCGGCAATGGACCCCTAGTACATGTCGAATCCCAGATTTGCGCAACCGACTTGGGGATATTGTCGCTTGATGCCATGGCGCACGATCATTTAGGACGGGCTAACCGGTGGTAGGATTGGTGATGAGCCATACACTCTGGGCCTGTTCGATACTGCCGGTCAAGAAGATTACGACCGACTCCGACCTCTCTCATATCCCCAGACCGATGTTTTCCTTGTCTGCTTCAGCGTCACCTCGCCTGCCTCGTTCGAAAACGTCCGCGAGAAGTGGTTCCCCGAGGTCCGCCACCACTGCCCTGGCGTCCCCTGCCTGATTGTCGGCACCCAGGTGGATTTGAGAGATGACCCCAGCGTCCGGGACAAGCTATCGAAGCAGAAGATGGCGCCGGTGCGACGGGAGGACGGCGAGCGAATGGCCAAGGATCTGGGCGCGGTTAAGTACGTTGAGTGCAGTGCTCTGACTCAGTACAAGCTCAAGGACGTCTTTGACGAGGTATGTTGAGAAAAGCCGAGTGCTTATGTTTATGTACATGGGCGACTATGAGTATGTGCTGACGTAGGTATGCAGGCCATTGTGGCTGCCCTTGAACCCCCCGTCCCCAAGAAGGCTGGCTCCAGGGGGCACAAGTGCCTTGTCCTATAAACGGATAGGCACTGCCCGCAGCCGCGCCACGACCAAAGACCATTCTTCACCCTCCCCTGATAATGGTTGATTAGCCAAGAAGGCCTCAGTAGGCAGTAGCGGGCAGAGAGTCCTCTGGCGTGGGTGCGGTGACACTAGATTGGGATGACCCGAGCGAATGGAACGGAATGCGATGGGATCTCACAAGAAATGGTCATCCTGTGTTTGATATGGGTCGGATAACGGAACGAAGCTTGGGGAGCAGGCGTCTTGTTCCGTAACGAAGAGACGATGGTTTTCGAGGGCGACGCATGCGATGGACTCTCCTAGGCCGCTGAGCGTGGCCATAGTCTACCGGAGACTCTATGATGAGCCAGCCTAGCCCAGTACCGTCAGCCTCTCTAAAGTTTCCTTGGACCGGGATCTACAACGCTGTTTATCCCTTGATTCTCGCCCGAGGTTTTCTGAGGTAGGAGGATGGGCCAAAGGATGGAAACGAAACCAGGAGAGCGGAGGGGGGACGATTCATACATCCAGGTGGGAATGCTTTGATAGGACAGTTTGGCGATTGGGGTGCAATTTACATCGATGTCTTGTCTTGTTCGTCTTGCTTGACTTTATAGAAAGTTTGTGTATTTTTCTACTTTTTTCAGAGCCTGCTGTTATTGTCGTGTGTGTGTGTGTATAATGAAGAACTTGACATGACGTATATGAAGACTCGGATGCTGCATCGAGGTGAGGCATCTCTCGGTGAAAGAGCTTCGGATTTCTCGTGACCGCATTCCGGGCCGGTCTCGTACTGGAGCTGGAAACTTGGGGATTTCATGATGCTGGTGGGGATGGGAGAGAGAATGGCACGGTCATGGCATGAGGCGGTGGACAGATGGTAGATGTTGTATTAGTGACATTACCATGTACGACATGGATACCGAGGTGAAGTTACTCATGAATCATGTCAAGGGAACCTTGAAAACGGGCAAGTGGTCACCTTCTATGTGATTCCAACGACGGCAACCCAAGGCGATGGGCATGATCAACCTCGGATGGAGGTTCGTTTCGTCAAACTGGAGATAAGACGGCAGAGAGGGTCGGAGTCTCCTGCCCCCGTCGCGTCAACTTTCCCTTCTCAACCTAGCCCCGACGCAAGCCCGCCAACCTCCGGCCCCCGTTCCCGGGACCGCCTCGACGACTCCGAGTCAAAATGGCAACAAACTGCCTCATTCGGCTTCGGACAACAACGGCCATCTTCTCCAACTTTTTTTTCCTTTGCAGAGGCGGGGAGTGAGAGGGACGCGGGGTGTGCTTTGTCGATGGGCGATTGGCCAATCGGGCGCTTGGTTGCATATTCTCATCGCGTGGTCTGTCGGCATCAGGCCTCTTTGTCAAACTTTAGCCCATTGGCCCGCGGGGACCTTAGACATGGAGAGTTTCTTTCTTGTATGACCAAATGGCGACTTGAGTAGATCCCATCCCGACTCGTGGGGCCGGCCGCCGGCGCTGGTGGGGGAGGGCATGCCACCTTGGACGACAGACAACTATAATAGACCTCACTGCCTCCCTCTTCCTCCTCTCCCCTTCTTCTTCTTCTTCTTCTTCCTCAGGACTATAGGTTTGTACTGCAACTACAATGAAGTCTTCAGCTCTCTTGAACCTGCTGGCCCTGACGGGGCTGGCCTCAGCCTGCGCTCATGATCATGACGACAAGGAGTGGACCAAGGAGGAACTGGATGAGCTCGAGGCGAAATGGGGCTATGAGGTATGTCTTCCTCGTCGAGCTCATGAGAATTGCTCGACTTACACTCAGCCAAACAGTGGCCCTTTGCTGGCATCAACACCTTTGCCCACCTGAACCACGTCAAGTGCCTCACAGAGCCCACAGAGCCCTTCGATATCGCCATCGTCGGTGCTCCCTTTGACACAGCTGTCAGCTACAGACCAGGCGCACGCTTCGGTCCCCGTGCCATCCGCTCCGCCTCGGCACGTCAGACATCGTTCCGCGGCTTCAACCCTCGCGCTGGTATCAACCCATACCAGAATTGGGCCAAGATCGTCGACTGTGGCGATATTAGCATCACTCCCCTTGACAACAACATCGCACAGACGCAGATGACCCAGGCCTTCAAGCAGCTCGGCAGGCGGAAGACTGTATCCTCCCTGGCACCTAAGCCCAAGTTGATGACCCTGGGCGGCGATCACAGTCTGGCGTTGCCTGCCCTGAGAGCCCTGAATGAGATTTACGGCAAGCCTATCCAGGTCTTGCACTTTGATGGTGAGTCTTGACTGCTTGGTCTCGTTCAATGAGGCAGATAACTGACATGTATTCTCAGCTCACCTCGACACATGGAACCCGGCTGCCTACCCATCTTGGTGGGGAGTCTCTCAATTCACTCATGGATCCATGTTCTGGATGGCCAACCAGGAAGGCCTTCTCTCCAACTCGTCCTCCGAGGCCTCTGTCCACGCCGGCCTGCGCACTCGCCTCTCGGGCGCCGATTTTGCCGACAACGAGGACGACACTTCGCAGAACTGGGTTCGTTTCACCGCTGACGACATTGATGAGATCGGAACCAAGGGCATCATCGACGGCATCCTCAAGGTCCTCGGCACTGAGAACCCCGTCTACCTGTCCGTTGACATTGACGTCCTCGACCCGGCCTTTGCCCCTGGTACCGGTACTCCTGAGCCTGGTGGTTGGTCAACCCGCGAGTTCATCCGAATTCTGCGTGGCCTCGAGGGCCTCAACCTTGTGGGCGCTGATGTTGTCGAGGTGTCGCCTGCGTACCAAAACGGTGGAGAGGAGACAGCACTGGCTGCAGCTCAAGTTGTGTACGAGATCATCTCGTCCATGGTAAAGCGAGGACTTGTCGATGGTGGAAAGGAGGCCAAGGCTGCTGGCTCTGCCGGAAAGGATGAACTATAAAGCCAAGGTGTATATTTTATCTGGCATTGACTAACATGGCTGCTGGATATTGCCATGGTGGTTTGATGTGTCTACGAGTTATGACAGGTGTGAGGGGACAGCCGCAACGACGGTGCTGATGTTAGAATGGCGTATGGGTGGGGTTATGAATCGATGTAGAAAGCGAAACTAACATGAGAGAATTCATATTACTCCGGGTTCGTTGAAGTGATGACATACTACGCAGCTCCTCGGTCCCCTCCTCCACGGCCAACACCTATGATTAACTTGTAGAGTCTCTGGGGACATACCGAGACACTACCTCGAAGACAGCTTGAAAATGGTGCTGGCTGTTGAGAGGAGGACTGTCCTTCTGTCGCGTGGTATACACAGTATTGGGTGAATGCCGGTTTGTTGAGGTTGCTCTTTCTGGCCTGATCTAGACTTGGACCTGACAAGGTGCTGCTTCGCCTCGATACCATAACGAGAATGCCTATCTGGCCCAGACTTCTGAGCTATGACAGCACTGTGTTTGACGAATTGCTCGCTTAGACAGATTGCCCCATGGACTGTTGGACGCTGCGGAGGGGTGAAAGAATGCGGCCTGGCCAAGACATAACTTGATGAAGGCAAGGTGAGGTAGCCAAGAGCCAAATAGGACAGTTTCCCGATGATAGAAATATAGCCTAAACAAAAGGCCTCTAAAAAAAAATGCATTGCTTGACCCAGACGGAATATTTCATTCCAGGTCTCAACTTCAAGGTCGTTTCAGGTGACGAAGCGAACTTGAGCTCTTTTTTTTGGTCCCAATATTTGACAGAGCGAGGCCATGGGCTTGAAAGCTCAAAGACGATCAGCCCCAGGGATATCTGGACCCTGTTTCTGACATAGCCGAGAGTCTCGAGTGCATCTTTGTCAGATCGTGCTGCACCAGATCAACTAGGTATGTCGTCAAAGAGAAGGCCTAGAAGCGGAGAAGGCCCGGTTCGCACGCCACTTAGCTATGGGCTGCAACATCTGATTGAAGGGTTATGTGTGTTTTAGCGGGGGTAAGGGAGCTGGCCCGTGGTTGGAGGATGAAGCGGTTTGAGTTGAACAATCGGGAGGAATCAAGTCATTGGCAGTTCCTGGACCAGAAGGTGGCCTGTGGGCTGCCTTGGAGAGGTGTCATGGGGAAGACTGTGCTCTGGTGCGAGCGAGAGATGATGGCATCATGAGACGACGACATTTGCGGATGACTGTTGTGAGCTGCTGTGTGTGTGATCTTCTCCTGCCCCTACTCTATTGCTAGACCAGAGTAACAAGTCGGAGAAACTGATAGGCCCTCGAGACGCACTCGCGCTACGCCAAGCAGCGCACCAAGGTGATTGGACAATGGACAACGACAGAAAAGGACTGCTCCGTATGCGACAGGGATCAATAGCCGACGGTCTTGGTACACTAGAGCCTGCCGACAAACTGGTCAAGGCGTATCGCGGGATGTGGGATCAGAGATGGAACCCGTGTGGCTGCGGGTATCAAGTCGGCAACTTCCAAGCGTTGGACTGTGGGACATGAACGTTTCTGGCGTGTGCATGTTGGTAGGTCCAAGTCTGGATAGAGTCCTCTTGGTGCGAACCAAGAAGGTTCAGTTGAAGGTGCATGAGGCGGGTGGCGCGTTTACGAGACGCCTGAGACGCTTCCGAAAATAGTACCGGATCCCATCTGTCTGAAGGCGATGGTGTTTGGGGATGCCCCAAGACTGGCTCCTTGGGCGTGTTTCATGATGACTAGGGCTGCAAGTAACATACGGGGAAGGACAGACAAGAGGCTTTTGCCGTCAGCCAGAGCAGATCTCAACGTCGAACAAAGGGATGTCCCTTGCCAGTTGCATGTCAAGTAGCCGCCATGGAGGGGCGTTTTGTACGCCAGTTTTTGTTGGTGGGTGACACAACAACGGTGAATCGTCTTGGCCTCTTGCTGCGGCTGCAGAAGACATAACGGCACCGCTAGACACGGACTCGCCTTGGTTCAATGTTGGTGAGTGAGTGAGAGAGTGAATACCTGCTCAATGGGAGAGGGGCCGGGTCAACGTTTCAAAGGACGCGGGTGTATTGACTCTTTGAGCAAGTTTAGCGCGAAGAAATCGGGAGGACCGCCGTCAGACACAGACGCAGACACAGGCCCCCCGCCATAATTTAGGGGTCCAGAAAATGCAGGCCAGCCGGCTAAGCAGGGGAGGCGCCGTGGACGGAAGCTTCCAAGAATATGCAGAAGCAAGGGGCATGATGAATATCACGACAATAAGATGAATCAACCAGATGCTGGTGCAAGGTTTTGGATCGAGCTTAGAGGCGTTGGATGGTGGCTCGAACGAGCTTGTCGGTGAGTTTGGTACCTCTACCTAGTGCTCCTTCCTAACAGAAGGGGCCTTGTGCAAAGTACCTTCCCGCCGAGGTGCAGTTGGTGGTAACATGCAGGCACAACCCGACACGACACGACACGATACGACACGCAACTTGAGAGTTCAACCATCATCGGGTCCAATTTCAATCTGGATATTACCTTAAATTATGTGTGCTCCCATGGCCGGAGATTTCGTGTCCGTCCGTACATACACATATCCGCACGACGATACGACTAGGGAACTGGGCAATCAATCGGTCGCACTCCATCCCTTTTTCTCTGTCTATGGTCAGACCCCATGAGATGCTGCTCCTAGTCGCGTGGTATTCTGCCGGGACGTCTAATAAAGCCAACATTGACTGACAGGCAGGGAGGTGAGGGTTTCCGTCAGGACAATGAATGTCCATACATAATGTTTGGCAGGGGTGGCACCACCAGCGAACGCCTCGACATGGGAGCAACGAAACACCCACATGGGCTCAAGGGGGCTCTTTCATCAGATCCAGACGACCAGAGCATCAGATACGACGGAAACACGGTACAATCCTATCCGGTACTCAGTCTACGTCTACCCCAAATTCCCATGATTTTCCGTGCAGTGTCGTGTGCTGTGCTGCTCAAGGCTCCCCGTCGTGAGACGGCACGCCCACGCCCAGGCATGGCCAGAGACAACGGTGGCCATCCCTGTCGTTCTCATTAAACTATCGGAGCAGCCAATTCCATCCCTCACCCCCTTTGGGCAATGGCCCTCCTTAGCCCTTCTGGAGTCTCCTGTAGCCCCTGGGTCGCCGTCGCCCCCCCTGGCTAAGGCCTAGCTTATGCCCAGAGCAGAGCTCGTGGTGGCCATCTCCACCAGAGGCGTGCTGCCACCATTCACCATCGACCAGCTGGGTCTGTCGACTGTCGCTCACACTCTCCCATCCATTCATTCTCACCCCTGGAAGACGCTGGCACGAGCCGACCAATCCCTGTCGCCCAGTCCCTGGCGCTCCCGGCTCGTCGTCGCCACCTGGGCTCCGGCTCTGGCTGTGGCTCCAGCCTCTGGCCTCTAGCCTTCTGGGTCCTAGTCGATAGCTTCTTTAGCCTCGACCGTTCGTTTGTGTGTGAGCGTGGCCGTCTCTGGCTGCGCTCCTGAAGCGCCTCCTGGATCCTGGGGGGCCCTGCTGTCTCTGCTGTCAGTGCCTGTGTTGCGGCCAGGACACGATTCTTTCTTCATGTCGCCTCTTGCTGGTTGGTAGCCGCATCATTGTTGCATTCGTTGCTGCTGCGTTCTGCTGCTGCTTCTCTGCCCTGCCTTGGTCTCCTCCTTTCTTTGATCCATCCGTAGCTGCAGCTTCCTTCCGTTCTTTTTCTCTCAGTGCTCCAACTCTTTCTTTACCGCCATTCCTCTTCTCTTCTTCCTCGATTCTTTTCTCTCTTCATTTCATATCCCTTCTCTTCCACCTCCACCCACCCACCGACCCTCCTCCACCTCATTCCCTACCCACCTGGTCTTCTGGCCTTTTTCTCTCCCTCCCTGGCGCCTCTTTTTCATTTGGGCCTTATTACCTTGCATTATTTCCTACCGTTGCTCGCCTGTCGGCCTGAGGCTCACCCCCTGTGGTCCGTCCCCTGGTCCACTGGTCCCCTGGCCCCGATCTTGGAAGTCAAGGTGGACGACATCCCAATCCGTCCCCTTCTCTCTCTCTCTTGATTCTTCGTTCCCTCCACATTCGTGTCGTCTACTCACCGACGCCGACTTTTGTCCCTTTTTTCTTCATTCTCCTCGTCGCTAGACTCATCACCTGGGGCATTGCACTCGCTGTTCCTCATCAGATGCAGCGTCGTCTCTCTTCCTTCTCTTGAGACCCTACTTTTCGACTTCGTCGACGCTCGTTCTGACCGTATTGCTTTATTAATACTTTGATCTACTACTCGACTTTCCCCTGGATGTCATCCTAGCCCACGCACTCTCGTGCTTTGCGTTTCTCGTTCGACTCTTCGATACACTCACTCTTACCACTACCGATTACCTATTTTTGGTCCTTCAGCCTCGCCTCACGGTTCTGTTCTCCCACGACCCGGCCGAAGTTCTTCATATTCGATACCGATATATACTAGACGGTCGCTTCCTGGAACGACCCTTTTGACTTCGAAAGCTGCTTCGTCCTATTCGCCTTTGGATACGCCGACACGCTTGATAATTCTCGACTTGCTCAGCTTCATTCTGCACAACCCAATTGCTTGCTTCTCCTTTGCTCCCAAGACCCATAAGCCATTCCCAGGAGCTTAGCCGAGATCACTTCCCCCTGAAGACCAGATACTGCTAAGCAGCCAGTGACACCGAGCCTCGGACCGTCTGAACCGTTCAGCCGGACGATCCTCCCAACTTCGCAGCTCACTCCGTGCCTCACTCGGGCACGTTCCAATCTTCAAAACGGCTGTTCTGTCGCACGTCGGGCGGGACTCGCTCGTCCCCCCTCATCTGCTCGGTATGCAAGATCTCAACGGACCCGTTGGCCAGGGCGCCCCCAACGGCGGGCCTGCCAACCGCTTCGGCCACGCCTCCAAGCCCTCTAACAGCGACACTGGCTTCTCCCATGGCGCCTTCAACTCCAACATCTCGGGCTTTGCCGAACGACACCCGCGACGAGGCAACATCCCCGCCATCAACACGCAGCCTCAGCCGATGACCCAGCAGCCCTCCAACAATGGAGCTGACATGGCCACCCCGGGAACTGCATTTGATATGCAGTTCACTCCTCTTCTGCCCTCGCAGCTGCTGCTCGGTAGCCCCTTCCAGCCTGGCACTCCTGCTGCCTTCGCCAGCCCTCAATTCCAGAGTCTTCCTGGTTTCCAGCCCCAGCAGGGAAACAACCAGCAGCAGAATGGCGTCTCCAGCCCTGTCCAGCAAACCATCTCGCCTCAGTCTTACCAGGGTATCGTTTCTCCTTCTACCTACGGTGCTCCTCAGTTCTATCCGCCCCAGTCCCCCACTGGCGGCTTCGGCATGCAGGCTCCTCTCCCTCCCACGTCGCCCGTCTCGATGGGATCTGGCGTTGTCACTGGAACCAGCCGAACCGTCTACCTGGGCAACATCCCCCCTGACACGAGCGCTGAGGAGATTCTTGGCCACGTGCGCAGTGGTCAGATCGAGTCGGTCCGCCTGCTGCCCGACAAGAACTGTGCCTTCATCTCGTTCCTGGACGCCAGCTCCGCTACCCACTTCCACTCTGATGCCATCTTGAAAAAGCTCTGCATCAAGGGTCAGGATATCAAGGTTGGTTGGGGCAAGCCTTCCCAGGTACCTACATCTGTTGCTCTGGCTGTCCAGCAGTCGGGTGCCTCTCGAAATGTGTACCTGGGCAACCTGCCCGAGGAGGTGTCCGATGAGGAGCTGCGTGAGGATCTAGGCAAGTTTGGCGCCATTGACACCATTAAGGTCGTCCGTGAGAAGAACATCGCCTTTGTCCACTATCTTTCGATCGCCAATGCCATCAAGGCCGTCTCTCAGCTGCCCCAGGAGCCCAAGTGGCAGGCTCCTCGCCGCGTCTACTACGGTAAGGACCGCTGCGCCTACGTTTCCAAGACACAGCAGCAAAACGCGGCTCAGTACCTGGGCATTGCTCCTGGTTACGCCCACATGCTTACGGGTGCTGACCGTGATCTGATCTCGAACGCTCTTGCTCAGCAGTCTGTTGCTGCTGCCGCCGTCGCCACCACTGCTGGAGGCATCAACAATCTTGGCAACCGAACCATCTACCTGGGCAACATTCACCCCGAGACGACCATCGAGGAGATTTGCAATGTGGTTAGGGGTGGTCTGCTCCACCACATCCGCTACATCCCCGACAAGCACATCTGCTTCGTGACCTTCATCGACCCCACCGCTGCTGCCTCCTTTTACGCCCTCAGCAACCTTCAGGGCCTCATGATCCACAACCGACGCCTCAAGATCGGCTGGGGTAAGCACTCGGGTGCTCTCCCTCCGGCCATTGCTCTCGCCGTCAGCGGTGGTGCTTCGCGAAACGTGTACATTGGCAACCTTGACGAGACCTGGACTGAGGAGCGTCTTCGACAGGACTTTTCCGAGTATGGTGAAATCGAGCTTGTCAACACTCTGCGTGAGAAGAGCTGCGCATTTGTCAACTTCACCAACATTGCCAACGCCATCAAGGCTATCGAAGCTATCCGAGGAAGGGAGGAGTACAAAAAGTTCAAGGTCAACTTCGGAAAGGACCGCTGTGGCAATCCACCCCGTCAGATGCAGCAGTCGCAATCCCCTCGCGGAGATGGCGTCTCCTCTCCCCCTCCTAACGGATCTCAGAACAGCGGCTCCCCCACAAATGGCAACACTCCTCAACAGTCGGCCACTCTCTTCAATGCCAACAACAACCCTTTGACCATGTATCTCAACCAGGTGTCTCAACAAGCTCAGCAGCAGCAGCAACATCAACAACAACAGATCGCTGCTCAACAGAGTGCCCTGTTTGGCACAGCCCAGCCATCTCCTGGTGAGCTAGGCCTCGACGTTCCCCAGCAGGTCCCCATCTCAGGCCACGGTCAGTCGGCAAGCATTTCTAACGGCTACCCTGCCAACGGTGCTACCTCTGGTGCTACAACCATTGGTGGTATGCTTGCTCCTGGCCCTCGCGGTCAACACAACCGAGCAGTCAGCCTTCCGGTGCTTGCACCTGGGTTTGAGAACGGCGGCAACAGCCCCAACGGCATGCCCGGCGCTGAGAATGAGCGACGAGGTCACCACTACCAGGCCAGCTTCGGTGGCATGGGATCTGGATTTGGCCTCGCCATTCAAGGAGGTCTGAACGGATGGGTTGAGGAGGAAGTTGCCAACTAATGACGCTTGTGCATCTTTACACATTCAATCTCTGCGCTGGCGAGAATGAACGAAAAAAACTTGCTTAAACGTTGTAATTGACGCACACCTGGTGCGTCCTGTCCTTTTTGCTTGGGCTTTACACACCTTCATTCTTTGATTTCCCTTTTTCTTGATAATTTACCCCTTTGGACGGTTCCGTCATTGTTTCCTGGTGCTGCGCTCACCGCAAGAAGAGAGCGTTCAGAAGAGAGAAGACAATTGTGGCTAATACTCCCCTTGTAGAAGAGGGGGTGCACATGGATGGATGGATGGTTGAGATGAGACGTGGATGGGAGGTGCTGGATGAGAGCCAGCTTGGGATGGATGAGAGGATATATCACCTGCGTTTATGTCTATTATGGAGTATTTGGTCAGGTTAGGCACTACTACAGTCTTGAACGCAGATCAGGATATGATCATTTATATCATTATCGTCTCTTATCTTCGTGCCTCTGATGTAATGTAATTGATGCAAGTTGGTCTCGTGCCTATTTGCTCTGCAACTTGACACATAATCAACCCACGCCATGTTTTTCTCTAGTTCACCAACACCCTAACTCCAATGTTGAACCGACAGAATAATCTAAATCGATAATTATCTTTCTCTTTCTTGTACTTTAAAAGTTTATGTTTAATATCCTGCAGGCTCTGGCTTCGTTGGGAACGTGGGCTCCTTCAGATTGGCGCGACACTGGTTCTTCCAGTCGATAGGGGTGAACTTGTCAACAATCGCCTTGAAGGCTTCCTGTGTAAGGGTTGCGGTGTAAGCAAAAGTATACAATAGGTATGCTCAATCATAAGCTAGATAAGGCACGAGACAACTTACCAAAGTGCAGAAGGACTCGTCTCCATCGAAATGCTTGCCAGCGGGTTTGCAGCCAGGGATAGTGACTGGGCGGTCATTATAACGGAGACGGACGTAGTAGCCTTCCAGTCGTTTCTTCTCATCATCACTCAAGTCGGGAGTCTTCTTGCGCCCGATACCTGGTGGTGGAGTGCCAGCGGCTAAGGTTTGTTTACTCCCCCAGCCAAAGAGGGATAGAAACCCGCCGCTTGGCTTCGGGGCTACAGGCGGCGGAGTTGCGCCTTGATCAACATGGCGGAACAACTCGATGGCAATGTGGCTTGTAAATGGGGGCCAGGCGTCCTCGTTGAAGGCTCCCAAGCTAGAGAGTGTAGCGGCGAGAGTGGTGTCATGACAGCCACTGAGGCCGAACCGAATAAGTGGGAGTGTGGTAGAAGCAGCCGCCTTGCTAGTAGCCACCTCGTACTCACCATCAGCGGCAGAGTGCTCAGCACTTCCGACCATTCGAGAGACAACATCACCAAGAAGACCCCCAATACCCAAAGTTCGATACTCCTGGCTCTCCTTATAGCCAGCATACCACTCCTCAACGCCAATCTTTTCAATAATGCGTTTAACTTCTGGGTCGTAGAATTCGTCAGGCAGACGTGTGGCCGGGCCGTGAGCTTTGGTAGCATTCATAGTATCCATGATACCGCTGAGGCGCGGACGAGAGTCCACGGCGACGCGGTCTTCGGGCATCCAGCGGCCTATGCGCTTGGTCAAGTAGGCCATCTCATCCGAGTCGTTCCAGCGCTCCGCTGCCCGCTTGGCAAAGGCGCGGGCCAGAGCGGCGAAGCGCCGGCAGTTACCATCGTTGGGGAAAAGAGTCTCGTCGGCGGGTGACCGGGTAAGGATGGTTGGGGGTTGGAGGCCGGCGGCGCGGGCAGCGGGTGGGTAGAGGCCATAGAAGGCTTGCTGGAGAGATTCAAGAGCACGAGGTACGGGAGTTGTCCGGAGGTAGATGGAGGAAGTATCGGCTTCAGCAGCGAGGGTATCAGGAAGGAAATGAAGCCGATCGACGTAGAGATGGCGGAGGCGCTGGCCCAGGGCATAGGTGGTCTCGCGTCCGCGATCGGTCAGCATACCCATGTCACAGATAGCGTCAAGCTCGCCATTGCGGCCGGATGCTATCACGGGAATATCATCAGGCCCAAAGGTCTCGAGGCGGCGCTTCCACTCAAGAGCAGTGAGGCCCGGGTTATCGGCAGGCTCGGCATCGGAAGTGGCGGCGGAGGGGTCAAGGATAGCGCTCGTCAGACGGCGCGCGGCAGAGCAGTAAGGCCAGAAGGGAGGAAGGCCGGTAGAGTGAAAGCGGGCAGTGATTGGCGTGCGCTCACCATGGCGGAGCAGAATCTGGACGAGCTGAAGACGCAGCTCGGGAGGATAGAGGGTGTTGAGCTCCTCGTCCGAGTAGGGAGGTCGAGGTTGGAGTGTCGACATGTTGAATACGTGGGTGCTTCACTGATCGTGCTGTCTGATCAATGCCGGCGCTTTTATGTTGACGAAAGGGTGGGCGTTGACGAGACGAGGGAGATGATACCCAACCGAACGACTGGCAACGGACCCATTGACAGCGAAATCGGTGAAAAAAGGGTCATGATGTGACGACGGGCGGTCAGTCACTGTAAGGATCCGGGCCGTGTCGGGGCCGGTAACCGGGGCCGATGGAGACGATGCCGTGGGGGAGGAGTCGGCGGGAGGTTGGATTTGGATGACGTCGGGGATCACTTCACCGGTCAACCACCGATCAACGGCGATGAGTGGCTGGTGCTGGTGACTTCTTTTTGGGGCAGGCAGACAGGGCCATGACCTATGAGACTGAATGTTACTCAAAGTCAATGGTTGGTCAGAGGAGGGAGAGCAGGGCGGAGTGATTAGCAGTGGAGGGACCGTCATTCGCTAGACGTTGGGAGTTGATGCAGTTGCTTAGACTGCAATCTGCAAGGGGCTTGCTTTTGGGTTGTTGTAACAGGTACTGCACTGCACTGTGCTATACAGTAGCACTCGCTCGTCGTATTCTCGTGATGGATTCCCAACAATTGTACGACGCCAGGCCTATTATTGACCATTCTCTTGGTCATGAAAAGATGGAGATGGGGGCCTCGTAAGGGTCCACGAATTTGAGGCCCCATAATCACATGTCTGTCTCCTGCCCAGACCTTGAACCCCTTGGTCGCATGGCTCCTTCCTGAATAGGAGCTGACATGCCTTCGTACTTGCCCGATTGTCTAGGTTCCAAGACTTCCCAGCGGAACGGCACCGACAAGCTGCTGACAGGGAAGGCGCAACCCTTGGGTACGGGGAAATCTCCATCGCACACCACGGTCACGCTTGCTTATCCTCGAAACCTTGACATCGCCAACTTCAACGGCAACAACTTGAACTCTGTCACTGTACAGTACTACAAGCAATGAATCGTCGCGCGCTGCCTTTTAACGGGGCCATCCAGCGCCTCCGGATGCCAAGCGCCGATTCCCCAGACGCCTCTCGGACCCCAGTTGGTGCCGAATTCCCCGTTCCGCTGGCCCCGTCTCTTACACCATGACCTCATCAATTCAGCGATGATCAAGGCTGATGCTTGAAGATAATTGCCAGCTCGCAGTGCCCTTGTTTCTGACAAGGACACTGTTTAAATCTCCAAACTCTTTCTTTTTCCTCTTCAGCTCAGAATCCTTTCCCCCACGACACACCCTCATGATAGCGACAGAGACACACCAAACACCAGCCATTGGCCCTGGATCCATCCACGCCCGGACCTTCCGGACAGGCCTACACAGCCGCCCAAACCCTTACCGTTCACAAGCTTTGCGTCTTAAATCGGGCAGACTCGACAAGATCCACCGTGTTTTTGGCCGAGGAAGAAAGGACCATGTCTGGCGATTCTTCTTTTCCTCTCTCCTAGTCCCCTCCCTTTCTGTTCCTCTTGTCTGAGTACAAGTTGTGGCATCCTCTCCCGACGGATTGCCCTTGGACTATCTTCGGCCCTTTCTGCAGCCTGCCGTTCAATTGTGACCCACCATCGATTGTACCTTGGTCTAGACTTGAGAACCTACGCCAATTCGGGCCCGATGAACCATGGCTACGTGCTCCCCGACCGAGCCTGTCCCTAACACTCAGGCTTTGGACGCTCTGGACGTTCAAGATGATGACTCGATTATCCGTAACCAGGATGAGGCTGAAGCTATTCTACAACCAGCCCTGAGCGCAGTTGCCAGGCATTTGACTTCACAAAATACACCTACAATCGAAAAGGTCCTAGCATTGGACAAGAGTGGAGGAGATCTGTTTGATGGTCATGGTGACACCAGTCCTGAGCTCTCATCTTCGCCTGAGACAACACCTCAAATACCACATTCTATCCCTCCTCCACCCAGTTCCTCAAAGCAACTGCCGACTGGCCAGCCGTCAAGCTATCCTCTACCTTCACCGTGGCAATCCCAGCCAAGACCGTCCCCAGTCAAGGGATCTTCAAACAGAGCGTCTGGGAGCGTCTTGGGGAATGCTCTAAGTCCAGCCCGAAGCCGATCGAGGTCAGCAGGACAAGAGGCATTGAGGAGGCTCCAGAAGGCCCTGCCATCCCTCAGTCCGCCAAGTCATTTGTTACCTTCTATGCCCACTTCTTTCTTCTCCAATTCCAGCGACAGGGTTAACTCGGGCAATTCGAGTATTCCGAGCCGGTCCACAGCCCGCCTCCAATCACCTCGAGCTCCTCCCAATTCATCTACTCTCTCGCAGACGAGACCGAGGCCTTCTCCGCATCAGGGCCAGAGATTAGTTCCGCCCACAGTGTCTCCCTCACGCCCCAAGGCTCTACGCCGAGTAACTTCTGATGATAGTCTCCTTTACCACAGCCTGTCACGAACTTCTTCTCTAGGCGATGATGAAAGCTTTCAGGATGTCCGTGAAATGGTCAACATTCGATTCATGGCGTTAAAGGACAGCCTTCCTGATGTGCCTAATTTCAAGATGCCCAGTCTTCCCAAGCTATATAACCAGGCAAGAAGATCGACACTGTCTCTCAGCGCAGTCGACTCTTCCGACGCTCATGGAACTCAGGGCCGCCTTTCCAAAGAAACCAGCACCTCTTCCAAAGATGGATCGTCCATTCTTGACCGAGTCTTAGACGGCCTCACTGGCGATCTCGTCATCATGGGTGGTTATCGAGGATCTATTCTACGGTCAGCCGAGGCGCCTCACCAACAGGTCTGGGCACCTGTGAAACTCGGCCTGAATATGCGAAAGGCCAACTTGGAAGTAGGCTTGGAAGATGAAGACGAGGAGAGGATGGAGGATACCATTAAACCTGACGGAATGTTGAAGCATATTGGACCCGTCGACATTTCTCGGAAGTTTATCAAGAAACTGCGCTCTTGCGATAACGCCAGAACAGGCAAGCTACGCATATGGGACTACGGTTACGACTGGAGACTGAGCCCGCCGCTGTTGTCTCGGAAGCTGCAAAAATACCTTCAAAAGTTGCCCTCAAATCGGCCAGGAACTCCGATCGAGTCCCGAGGGGCCCTCGTTATCTCCCACAGCTTGGGTGGTCTCATCACACGGCACGCCGTTAACCAGCGCCCGGATCTCTTCTCAGGTGTTTTATACTGCGGAACGCCGCAACGGTGTATCAACATTCTGAACCCCCTGCGTCACGGCGACGTAGTACTTCTGAACGAAAAGCTCCTTACCGCCAGTGTCAACTTCAGCATGAGGACTTCGTTTGTCTTCCTGCCAGAGGACGGCTTCTGTTTTGTGAACAAGACGACTGGTGAAGAGTACCCAATCGACTTTTACGACCCGCAAGAATGGATCAAGTGGCATCTTAGCCCGTGTATGCAACCGGCTCTTCCGCACTACAACCGCCCACACTCTTCGTCGCTATCGTCCTTCCTCCCGAACTCGCTACGCACCCGCTCCGATAGCAAGAGTGAGAAGCAGCCCCCTTCTCCTTCGACAATTGCCCGAGACCGCAACCCTATCGCACCCCAACTCGACGGAAGCGGCGCACACGTAGATGAACCGCTACCCTCAGACCCTGAGCGTCAACGCTACCTCGAGTACCTAACCCGAACCCTTAAGATGATCCGCAAGTTCCGTTCCGAGCTTGCACACTCGCCATCACACCAGGAAGTCAACGCATATCCTCCACACGCCGTACTATATGGCAAGAGCATACCCACCGTGTACGCCGCTCAGGTCACCAGCCGCGATGCCATCCCCTGCTTGGACGCCTATGACGACCTCCTCTTCCGGTCGGGTGACGGCGTCGTTCTGGCCAAGGAAGCCATGCTTCCGGACGGCTACTCGGTCGTTCGCGGTGGTAGAGTCTGCACAGAACGAGGCCACATCACCATGCTTGGCGACTTGCCGGCCGTAGGACGGGCCCTCGAGGCGTTGGTCAGGGGTCGTCGGAAGGGCATAGGGTTGGGGGTAGGCGGTGATGGGGCCAACGAGACGGTTAAGCAACGGGTTCCGCCTGAGTCGGGGTGACACAGCACGGTGCGATGCATGTCCCCCGCATGGAGATACGGTATAGGTGAGATGAGTGAGATGCGATGAGATGAGATTCACTGGTCCCCTCCCCCTTTTCCAGTCTTGGAGTGTGCGAGGCGTTGTATGGGTGTAGATGTCACTGGAGGGGAAGGAAAAGGCAGGCATGAAAAAGAATAAATGAATGAATGACAGAATGGGGAAACAAAAACGGTATATCCGTTGTGCATGCATTATCGGATCGGCGTCAGGTAGCCTCATAGCTCTGCAGCATAGCCTTTGTACAAATATCTTTACACAGTAGTGACAAGTAGTTCGTCAAAAGGCGGTCTCGCCAGTTGTCATGCTCCCAAACCCAAGAGATGCCAAAATCTCAAAAAACTCCGGAAACGCCTTAGCCCTTAAGCCTCTCATAAGGCCAGTCAGTCTCTATGTTACAGGCCCTCTGTTTCAGGGTCTTCCCTTATAATGCAGCCCTAGCCAGGGCGAAAGATGCTTATTCGTTTTTTTTTTCGCGTCAAGATCGCGGTTGTTTGCGGGTCTGTTGCTCCCGTCTAGGATGGCCTCGTGTGTACCCAAAAACAAGAAGTGCTGCTGATATTTTGCTGTTATTAAGAGCGAAGCCGTAGTTAGACATGGCAATTAGATGCCATAGTAGGCGCATGCAACTGGCGGGAATGACTGATCATCCGCCTCTTCTTGGGCGTGAAGCGGCGCGTGAGGGGGTGGGTATAAGTGCATGGCGCCGTCACCCAGCATCAAAGGGGTGCGCTGGCCGTGAAATGCTTAATAGCAACGGAAGGCTCTTGTCCAAAGCAAGGCCAAGAGCAGCGTCTCTGAAATATGTGCCATGGAAAACGTCCGGTCCACATGTGTCGGGCGCTCTGTGTGAATATGTGACGTATCTTGCACTTTCACTCAGTTCAGGCTGCGCCAATGGTCCGGTAAGGTTGCGGGAACGCGCTCAGTGGCAGAATCCTCCAGCAAGGAGGCTTCCAGCCAGGAGTCTGTTCACATAGCGTCGCAAGAGCAGTCTGAATCTGGCGGGCCATACGAACATAAACCATGGTGGGCTCGACGTACGAGGCAGAGTCGGGAGACTCCTCAGCGCGGGGCACGAATATTATCTCCTCGAGGCCAGGCATGCGAGCCTGGATGCGACGGAGCAACTCGACGGTGAGACTGGCAGCAGTCATGGAGCGGTAGGTAGTGTCAATCCAGAAGAGGGCATCGTTAATGGCGAGGCGACGGACAGCGGCGAGCTCAGCCGGATCGCACATTGACATGCAAGTCTGGAACTGAGAGTCGGCGGCCATGTAGCCATCGCGAGGGCCAAAGTAGAGGATATCGTATTGAGGATTGAAAAAGACCTGACCGGGACCACGAGCAAAGCCAAACTCAAGCTGGTAATGCTTCAAGGCCTCGGCGCGAGACTCGGCGCAAGCGTGGAGGTTGGCGGGGATGGGCGCGGGTGATGTGCACCCTGTCCATGAGAGCGAATCTGAGCAGCCGGGCCATGAAGAACCGCATCTTAGAGGGACGAGACGTGTCTGGGGAATGTTGTAGTTCCAAACTTTGAGTCGAAGTTCTGTGGGAAGCCTGCAGAAGTAATGCTGCGTGAGAAAGGCCGAGGTCAGTATTGGTGTTGTTGCGCCGGCGGGATGGATGACTTACAAAGGCGTCGGCCGGTTGAGACGGAGGAAATGTTGTATTGAAAGACATGGTTGATGTGAGTTGGTTGGTTTGCGCAACCGAGTATTAAGAAGTGACGATGCCTGCGTCAATTGAAGCCCGAGTCGAAGTCGGTCGAGATATAAGTCGTGGAGCGCAAACGCTTCAAAGTGTGGTATCGTGATGCTGTAGGTAGGTATTGATAAGCCAAGTCGCGTGTGATGTAAGTACAATAACGCCAATGACGGACTGGCTGTACTGTACTGTGCTCGGGCGTCAGCGTCAAGTCAAAGAACAAGTCGGACAAGATGAGGAGAAGATCGAGACAAACAAGGAGGGGCAGGGCTGACCGAGGATGCTGTACTAATATAATCAATCAATCAAACCAAACCAAACCAAACAATGGACGGATGAGGGCGTGAATGACGATGGAGGGACTCGAGGGAGTGCTCGAGAATCGCTCACACTCACGCCCACGCCCAGAGGTGACCATCCATGACCATACCCATGCCCATGCTCATGCTCCTCCTTACCCATGCCTACCCTTGCCCATAACAATTGACCCGTCGGCAAAGGCTCAAAGGACGGACCCAAAAAAGCCCCCCCTTTAGCCCCAAGCCCCCAAAGCCCAAGCCCGACGGCCCCCCCAGTCCCTCTAGTCAAGCCCAGTCCAGCCCCAGAAGGCATGGATGTGTAAGTTGCCGGGGGAAGAAACCCAGTCGTCGTGTCGAGGGGTTCCAGACTCGATGACAACAGCTTTGGTTTTGCCTGCCAGAAGGAGCCAGAAGGAATCAATCATAATATCAAGTGTGTGCCGTGAAGCCGCAGCTGCAGCAGAGATTTTCCCTTGCCTCCCGCCCGAAGCCCCGACACCCATGTTCAGTTCCAGAGCCAAGCAACCTTGCCCCGAGGCTGCTGTCAGCTGGAAAGCCGCAATCCCACCCAACGCCAGGCACACCAGACACGAGAACCGACTGCTTGGGTCCGGAGAGCCGGGGGTCCAGGCGTGTTATCGCACAGTTAAACCGCTCTCAGCCTAGAACCGGTCCCGTAGCCCAAAGAGACCCTTGCTCATGTTCGTCTGTGGCTGACAACCCAACGCGCAAAGGCTTTCTCATGGGATTCAAATCCGAACATCTCAAGGACCATAGTACCCGGTGGGCTATTGGTCATGGATCATGGATCATGAACCAAGGGATGGGATGGGATGGGTTCTCTCCCCGTCGTGCCCCATCCCATGCTATGCCACGCCGAATGCATGGCAGCCACAGTCTTTGATAACTCCTGTCACTCACTTACATAGTTAGTTATCCGCTTTGTGTCATGCCCCGTGTCTCGCTTGATCCGCGCCCGAGCCGAGCCCGCGGCGGGCCTCGAGAAGGACTGATCTTGTTGTGGACTGTGCGGGAGACCCTCGACTTGAATCGAACCCTGGGGTGTAAAGGACAACCACGTCCGATCAAGAAACGACGAGGTTTCCGAAAACGTTCATCTCTCTCATTAAGATGCTTTTTCTTCTCGTACGGATGTCAATACCCCGAAGTATGCAGAAATGTGAACATTTCTTGACCAATCGTCGTGTGTGTTCGCCCCAGCTCGTCTTGGCCTCGAAGATATCCCGCGAAGAAATCACATTTCTCCAAGGACAAGGGTCCTGTCCTGGATCCCTGCCTTATACCAGACCTGCTTATGAACGGTTCTCTCCGCCCTTGAACCGTCGATTCAACATGTTGTTGGTCAACGGGAGGGGGAAAAAGGAAAGAAAAAAATCTTTGCAACCCGCCCTTGTCGACCTTGGGCACATCGTACCCAGCTGGATGGCGCGGATGGCGCTGTCGCCGTTGATCCAAGTCTTTGGAGCTTCTCCTCGGGCTGAAGACAGTACGTATTGCCCATCGTGTGTCGTCATGGCCTTTTGCCCAACCCCCATACGCACATGATCTCACAGAGGATGCTATTCCGATCTGAATGCGACAGCTGTCTTGTCCCAATCTGGCCGTTTTGGCGTTATTGCACACCGAGGGGTGCATCAATCCGCAAATGGCCTTGCTTCCTTTGTTCTCGCCCTCTTCGCCCTCGCCGGTGCGGGACGTTTGACTGACGGGTATCCTATCCACATGCCGTTCACTGCTCCAGGCCCAATCACCAACTGTAACCCGTCATCCATTTGTCAACTCTCGAGCATCAAGGCCCAAAGGGCTCAACTCCAGTCATGCCAGTCGTGGAGCATCACCAGCGGTCGGGGCCATTTGAAGGATCACAACAGCGGGCTAGGGGAACTCTATTCGTCCAGAGATCAAAGATGTGAGGCGAGAATCGCCATCAACCCGGGACGACGCATCCGTAATTGACGTCCATTCACGTCCTGGTTGCAGACATCTGCAGGACATCAAGATTGCATTAGGCCGCCTGTGGGAAGGGGGTGTTCAACCACAAGGGGACTTGTTCCCCGTTGCCTCTCCTCTGCTTGTTGTCTCCGGTTGCTGCGGGCAGAGGCAGAGGCGCCAAATCCCCATAATTTGGCGCCCCCAGGTCATCCTGTTCTCGGTTTGGCCTGGAGCTAAAGGCTAGAGTCCGCGTTGAGAGTGGGGCGTTGGAGGATTTGAGCATGGAGTTGATGAAAGCTCCATCTGATCTGCATGGAGCCTTCTTGGGTCTTTAATGTGTAACAGGTCGGGACTCAGAGGGCCTCTCTTGATGCAGTGTTCGGTCGTTCTCAGTCCGCCAATGGTTATCAGACTCGAGGTATCATGATCGGATCCAGTCAGTCTCGGGTTGCCTTTGCTTGCTTCTCCAAAGACGCATCAAGTGCCGGTTCCATACCCGGCTGTAGGATTCCGAATCTTCAGCTCTGCCGTCGCCCCTGCTCCTGTGTCACGGATACCCTGGATTCCGATTACTGATCAGTGAACGTCAACAGCCCTCGCCCAGATGCTGGGCTGGGTTCCTGGATGCTGCTCCCAGTTCATTGTCCATGTCCTTGCCCTTGTCCTTGTCCTGGTTGGTCTAGGGGTCTAACCACAACCGGCGAAGACACTAGCACCGTCGATCATCCGTGGCGCCTCACGGCGAGTGACCTCTTTTCTCATCAACAAGCTCCAAAGCTCAGGCCAAGCTTTACCATCTTGGCACATGCCAAACGTCAAACTTGTGCCAGCATCGGTGGTGTCCATTGATCATTCTTTGAGCGCAGCCATCGTGAAACAACTGCTGGCATCTATCTGTGCTTTTTTTTTCTGCGCTCGATCCTTGCTGCTGCGCCGCATGACTGTGTCGGTAGTCTGTATAGAAATAGGTATTGTTAGACGGCCGCATCAATGTGCCCGGGTAGGGTTCATGCGACAAGCAAGGCTCCCAAAGGCAAGGCATCACGACGATTGATACGCAGCATCGTTATTAGCTGGCAAAAGCAAGCTGGTAGGCCTCATCTCGGATACTTGCTGCACAACGAGTCTTGGGTGGCAGGCCCCCTGCTCCGTAAAGAGGATTGTATCCGCAGAGCTGAAAGAAAGGACGTTGCATCGAGAATTTGGTTGATTCATTGCGTTTTTGCTAGGAAAAGATGCCCTGACCGAAGATTTTCGGGGTCCACATTGTGGCTTCCCTTGAATTGAAAGAAGGCCCATGGGGGCTTGATGGGCTTGCACCTTCCGCATCTGTTGTGCTACCCAAACTTTTTTTTCAAAGTCGCTCACGTGCATTGGCAATCAAGCTGCCAAGCTGTGGCTGTCACCTGTGGCTTGTCCCGTCCTCACTAGGGTCATGTGCCCAGACATGTGACTATCGATTCGAGGATCCGCTTTCAACTTCAATTTGCAGAGATGCCATTTCGCGACGCTCCACTCACACGAGAAACCTCCTATGCAATGCAACTACGACGCTGTGGAAGGCCGTCGATGTCTTCAATGGACGGATTATCTCCAATGGCCGCTAGTTGGCCATCTCCCTGTTCCTCTTCACAACGGACGCACATAGCCGCTCGCGCCAACGGTTGACAAGGACTGAAACAGTTGCCGGTGCCAACCATCTTGGGGGAGCTTGGCTTGTTCTGATTGGACAAGGTCTGCTCTAAGCGCCCATGGCAAACACCCTCACAATCGCTCCGACTGTGAACGATGATCGCCCAGCCAATCCCGCAACATGATTCAATGCTAATCTCTCACATTAACGGAACGGGAGGTTGCAGTCAATTTAGGACATACATACTGCCGGTCAGCGCGCCTAACCTGCATTGCTCGCATGGGCGCTTCAGTGCTATCACCATCTCTGCTTGATCCCATTGGTGTTGAGGACGTCATAGTACTGGTGTTCATCGCTTAGAGAGCGCCGGCTCTTGATGAAGAGCGGTAATTGATGGTTCCCCAGATGTGTATATATCTGTATCTGTGATCCCCACGAACTTACTCCTCCTCTGTAAACAATTCGGAGTGTCTCTGTGTTTACACCTTGGTTTCCTTTTCTTTTTCCTTTCGTCTCCTTCTTGTCTCTTCTCTCGGGCGGGTCTCGGGTTTTCTTTTTCCTCGTCGTCTTGTTTCTAGCACCTTTCCTCAATCAGTCCCTCTAGTCGATCTAGTGACAATGGATCCTACTCTTAGCCACATCTCGACGGGCTCCAAGACGGAGATCTCAGCCGCCTCCAATTTCGAGGCCGACATGGACGATATCCAGTTCGAGTCCAAGTCTCGCATGTTCCGCCTGGCCGATAGTGCGAGGCTGGGCCTGACAGTTCTTGGGCTCGCCGCCGGCATCACCATCCTTGGTGTCTCGGCAGATGCGATCGCCGTCTACAATGCTACGCATGTCCCCGGCGATTTCCTGCTCCCCCTGTGGCCGGCCAACTTTGACCTGCGCCCAACGGTGGCCCTGGTGGTCGGGAGCGTCCTGGTGATGATGGCTAATGCCGTCTCGCTGATTGCCAGCAAAGTCCCAACTGTAAGGCACCAAACCCCATCTACTTGCTTTTTCGTCTCGGGACTAACGGTGGTGATGAAAAAGATGCGCAACAAGACTGGGGTCGAAATGACTCTTGCATTCGGTCCGCCAATCGTGGCTCTGATCGCTGCAATCATCTCCATGTCCTTCTTTTATGCGGTAAACGCGTCCACCGAGGTCGACACCTTGCAAAGCTGGTCCTGCCGGTGGGAGAACATCGCAATGACCACGCAGCCACACTTTGACACTCTCTGCAAGCAGAGCCGAGCTGGCGTGGCCCTCTCTGTGATGCTGGTGCCCGTCGAGGTCATAATCCTGGGGTTGGCAGCCTATCAAACCATCCTACGGAGACAGCTCGACATGACCGCGCGTGGGCCCGGACGCAAGGCGGGAAGTCCGGCGCTGTCTTAGAACTTTCGGGTACGGGTTCCAAAGGCCCGGGTCGAGGTCATCCATCACCTAGGCTGCTGGTGGCGTGTGCAGACAGAAGAGGGACTCCTTTGGAGAAGGGGGGGGAGGGGTGTGAGGGGATATGTGGAGGCCGGGGGTCGGTCTGGACTCTTGGGCTATTTTATGCTGCTTTATTGGCGTTCCTTAATAATTGACGAGACCTGCACGACCTGAAGTTGAAATGCTTTCAGAATGAGAATCAGTGAAATGCAACGTGTTGGCCGGGACGAGGTGGATCTTGTAAGTTTCTATTAACGGGCATGCTTGCGAAATCCTTTGGCCCGCTTACGAGGCATGAAGACATCCATTGGAAACCCTCTTGCGTGTGTTATGATTGGCCGGAATTGGGTTGTAAGGAGTTGATTGATCAATAAAGGTCCCGAACCATGCTCTCGAGTTTAGATCTGGCATGGGGCCAAGTTCATTGTAGAAGGTTTACTTCGGCACAAGAAGACAGTGGCTGTACATTGTTCCAATTGCTTACGGATACTGTCCTTAACCTTTGATGTGCCTCCCAATCCGGGTCGGTCTGCTTATCGTAGAGTTCTCCATCTATGCCCTCAAACAACTGTTTCCCTGGTGATAACTCTTCGATTGTCCGGAACCGGAAATAACATTTTCGTGGAGTTTTCATGTCCATATTCGCTTGCAACACAAGCTAACAAAACTCAGTCTGTGGCTCATTGCGATAAAACGACAGCTCATCTTTCGGGGGACCGGACTGGACTTATCACCTGCCATCGCCACATCATCCCACGATAGTCAACATCCATGGCCTACGGTCACCGTTGTCTCGAAGGTCATGCGCCTTCTGGCTATAAATTTCCCTCTAATCGTATGCGCGCTGTCATATCTCAGGTTCTACAGACATTAAAGAGCTGATGCGCCATTTACTAGGGCTCACGAAATGTCCAAAGGATCGGACACCACTGGTGCTGTTGGCATGCGGCTCGTGTCGGTGAACGCGTACTTCTTATTCTTTGCCACAGGCTGACGACTCTAGTTTCCCCGATCACCAAAGGTATTTCCGATGTCCATCTGCTCGGTCCTATCCGGTCGACAACCCAAGCTAAGATAGTTAATGAATAGAGACCAAGGCTAACTTGCCCTACAGCACATCTAGAGATGTTCGACAGTACGCCATCACAAAACAGGATTCTACTCCCGGTGGTTACTAACGTGCGTTGCCGTAGTAGCTCGAGACTATGCAATTTCAGCGGGGAAGCCCATTCTTTTTTAAGTCACAATTAGTTTCTCACTACTAATACCTCTTAGGATTCGGGGTCGTAGGAGGTGTTCTCAGTCCTGGTAGGTTCCATGCATTATCCCCACGTGCAGACCCAATTCGTCAACTAACGCACACTCTAGTATCTGACGGTTATAAGGCGCGTCTCAAATTAATGACATTCGACTACCCGCGCTTACCTTTCCCATAGAAACAGGGGTTGGCTCCCGCTCATCATCGTATTGAGATGTGCAAGCTCGCGGCAGAGGGAGAGTATGATTGGCTAACAGTCGACCCCTGGGAGGCTAAGAGTCCAACTACTATCCCAACTGCACAAGTGCTAGATCATGTTGACTATGAGATCAACGAGGTCATGGGAGGCATTGAGTGCGAGGACGGAACTAAACGACATGCCAAAATCGTCCTCTTGGCTGGTCTTGATCTAGTTCAGACCATGTCCACGCCTGGCGTTTGGGAGAAGGGTGACCTTGACCATATTCTCGGCAAATACGGCCTTTTCGCCTTGGAGCGACGAGGAACTGAGACCGAACCGGCTTTGGCAAGCCTCAAGCAGTGGAGGCATAACATACACATCCTTTGCAAGGTATGTCTTGACAACTACATGTGCCATGGCTTTGGTGGCTGGACTTAGAAAGATGCAGCATGTCACCGAAGATATTAGCAGCACCAAGACCCGCTTGCTATTGAATCAAGACGTGAGACCGGCCTATTCAGAGGTAAAGAGGCTTGATCAAGAGCCAAATGGAGATCGAAGCAGCCCGAGTCTAGATGACATGTTGGTTCAACATTTAGACAACTCCGACTTACTCTAACGTTGTACACAGGATCCCCAACAGCAAAGTCAGGGACCACATCTTCAGACACAACCTATATCGTGGTTCCAGCTTAGATAGATAGACCCAGCTGATAAAGGGCCGTTTCCAAGCCCACCAAGGTGAAAGCTAAGCATTTAGACTCTACAGGGGGGAGGGGGGTGGAATATGGCTGGGCATAGAACTTGGCTGGGCCTCGACTCTTGAGTTGACAAGGTCCAGGCCTATTGCCCTTTTTTGACATGTCAGATTCCAGAATCAGTAGTCAACAAAAATTCAAAGTCCTGCGCGCTCACCTGCAAGCTGGAGCCCGAGACAAGCAATGAATGGAGCAAACAAAACAAATACACGCCTGAAACTTGACTCGGTCATGCCTAGCGCGCCCGCGCCCCGGGACCGAAGCCCACGCCCGTGAAGCCACGCTGTGAGGAGGAGGATGGCATGGATGGATGCATTCCGACAGTCTGGATGCCCCTAACGAGTGCCTCGCATTCGGATGACGGAGATGACGTCCGCTTCCGATCAAAGAGAGATCGTGAATCGAAAAACTGAAGGTTGTTGAGTGTCGAGTGTAGGGTAGCCGGCTCCCAACGGATCTGATCACGATGGCATTGCCGAGCCTGATTCTATACCCGTACGGGGAGGGGAGATTAACCCACCGCCAGGAAAAAGAAAGGAGCAGCTCGGCCCCAAGATCAAGCACCGGCTGCCACGAGGCATTCTTCAGATCCCAGCGGGTCAGGCCGCAATGCATGGTCGCCTGGAAGATGCCTGTACATGTAGGGGACGTAGCATCCAATCTCTCTGTTGAGGGTGCCGGCGATTGATACTACAATGAAACGCTACGTCCATCGAGGGTAGACAAACTTGAACAACCTAGGCAAAGAAGGAAAGAAGAGAGATTGCTTGTTGCCGCAAAGCACACAACGATTGCGTAACATGTCGGTTTCATGTTGAGATGAGGGAGGAGAAAACATAGGAAACCTGCAGAAGCTGTAACGTGAGAATGGCAACACGAAAATAAACGACGGCCCATACTCTGACCTCGCCCTCTTGGCACCTCCAGAAGAGACCAAAGACGGCGCTTACGATGCTTGCCCCTTCTGATTGCTACAACGCCAAGTTGCAGTGGCCGAGACAGATTGCTTCCACAGGCGATATATCTGCTCGCACTGGCCGCAATCAATCTCAGATTTATCAGTCTCTGTGATATGCAGCAGACCGTCCAACCCTGCTCATGATGACATTATATGGCAGCACAAAAGCTGTACGTATTGCAATCCAATGGGCCAGGTGTCAGTCAGCTCGAGCAACCTTCTTTTCCTCCCGAGCACCACTAGAGAGTCGACTCAATCCTAGGAGATATCATGATGCCCCCGATGCACCTCGCGCCAGTGATGAACATCCCTCATCACGCTAGAGGGGACTCGATACAGCCAGTAGATGCAAAGACGCGGCAAGCCAAAGACCCTCCTAGGAGACTGTCAACTCCGAGACTCTCGGGGAGCGAGAGACGAATCAAGCCGAGACTGAGCAAGCCAAGCTTGGATCCTGTCATAGAAGGTGATCAACGACCGACGAGAGAGGTCCAGAGTCCGCCCCCTGGTGACATCACAAAGGTGACGAGAAAGTATTCTTTACCTGAGTTCCCAAGGCCACGGAGCGACTACTTCGAGGAAACCTTTGCCGCCCTAAGTCCAGAAGACCAAGTACGGAACGAGTCGATAGTCCTGGCAGAGGTCAAGACCAACGTCATCGTAAGGGATCCCGCCTCTCTCTCCTTGAGATCATACCTGACAGGAGTTTTGCAGGTTAATGACGAATACACATTTGTCTCTGAACTCTCCGAGCATCTCGCCCTGAGATATCACCGACCAGTGTCTTCAATCGTGGTGACACTTCACCATGGAGCGTGCATCCTTTTCGGGGGGAGTTGCGATCCTGCGTACATCATGACGGTTGAAGCGCTGGCTTGCTATGCGCAGACGGCAACGAACAAGCGCAACAATGCTATGATCCAGAGACACATGGAACAGGCCCTAGGGGTCTCGGCGATGAGGGGGTTTTTGAGATTCGTCCCCGTTGCAGAAGAGTGTTCAGGGTGGAAGGGCAAGACTGTGGCGAGCGAGATTGCGGAGGCGACAGAGCAAGCTCAGACCCCGGTTGAGCATCGAGATTCCATAAAGGCCCCGAGACGCAGGTCAAGCAAGGTGAGTATCTCTTGAGATGTGGAACTGGCCAATCGTCGATGAATCTAATGGTTGTGGATGTAGGCTTATCGGGATATCAAGGGTCGGGCAGCAACGATAGCAGGCGCCTCTACGTCCCAGGCAATATCACGGAGTAGATCGATAGAGGAGGCTAGATCAAGTAAATATGCGACACAAGAAGAACCCGAGCCGAGTAAGGAGAAGTCGACAATGAAGCGAAGGAGGAGCTTTATGCAGGCATTGTTTCCTCGATCATCGAGTGTATTGAGGACGAAGGAAACAACTTGAGCAGAGCAACGCTGTGAAATAATCATGCTCTACTAGGAAAACACAGGGACAAGTCTAGAGATACTAGAAGTGTAATATTTGATGAATTAATGGAGAGTGTATTCGTAGGTTTGGAGATATTTGTCTGTAGGGTAATAGACTCGATATCAGGAGTGAAAGGTGATTCGCCAACGACCTCGTGACTCTATGCCAGTCGACGCTAATGGCGGCCCGGACAATAAGGCTCTAAAGCGCTGGGGCTGCATGAGGCCCGGTGCGGGCAATGCACCTGCAATGCAATGCTTCAGTGGGCTGCGGGGGTCAAGAGCGCCATTTATCACCTGAAGCTCGTGGCCCGGACCCCTCAATCCAACTTATCGATACCTCCAGCTGCTTGGGCTATCGCTGGACCCAACTCACACAACACACACAAACACACACAACCTGACTCTCATGAACATCCAACCTCTGCATATCTCGACGACGAGCCTCGCCGGCCATATACAAGGCGTCCCCAGTAGCCAAGACCATCTCTTATATAGGACATCATCTCCGGAGTAACCATTTTGCGCCACCGCCCACCACCCAAACCAAGAAGCAATCAATCTCTTACATTGGATACGCCAGCCACTCAGCTCGCAGTAGCTTCCCCCCAGCCTCAGCCTCATCACATTCAGCATCAGCCTCGGGAGGTTTGGGCCACAGTACGCACCTCTCTGGACCTTTGGGCTCTTCAAGACAAGCGATGGAGGTAAGATGAAACTATTCGTGTTTAGTCTTCCCGCGTTTTTTTTTCCAGCTTTCCCGCCGCCTGTCACAGCAGCTGACAAGCCTCCCCCTCCCCTGTCTGTTGCTCGAGTGGTCGACAGATAACCTTGGGAGAGCTGGCTTGAAGCCCTCGTGTGACCAGCAACGACGACATGCCAGTGCATCTCCGGTCCAAGAGTACACAGATCTGCTGGCCATAGACTGTGCGCGGTCGTCGGCAGCCACAATATGGGTGACTGCGGTGACCATGGCAGAGCCTTGACGGGCTCGCTCGCACTGATTCGACATTGGCTCGCTTGGTCGGGCTGCGCCGTGGATGACCCTGTGTAACCCTCGAGAAAGTGTACGCGTCCTGTGCTGTGCTGTGCTATGTACGGCACGAGGCTTTTATATGAACAGTCTGTCGTTGCCCAAGGGGTACCCAGGGTTTTCGAAACCGGCAGCCTTCCCGCCTGGACTGGACCTCACGGCTGCGAGCCGCTGCCCGATATCATCTTCCCAACCCCCTTGTCCTGGGCGGTAGAGAATCAAGGTTTCTGTCCGTCCGTGCTGTGAGTTGTTCAATCAAGAGGTGATGAGGTATCTGTCGGTCTGGCACAGATGGGCACCGACAGAAGCGCCTGCCAGCTGTCAGCACCTGATGAAAGAGCAGGGACGAAAGAGAGATGGAGCTGCACTTTGTCAGGCTTTGTTTTGAACAAGTGAACAAAAATCTATCAATGCTCGCTTTGGAGTGAGATGAGTTAGTGCTCTTCCACCCAGCTCTTGACCCTTCAACCCGCAACACTATCTATCAGCCCTGAACCCCCCCGTGTTTTTATACCCCTAAACCCTTCAACCATGTCTCTCAGCCCTCCAATCCAAAACCTCACCCTCTCAGATGAAGCAGACGACACAGGAAGCAGTCCAGCCCAGCTAAATCTTCAACGTCTCTATGAACAGTCTCGCAGAGGAGCCCCGGCACCTTCCAAGGATGCACAGAAGCCCTCAACCCCCGGTCCCAATGCCGGCGCCGCCGCCAAGGGCAAGCCCCGGTTACTTCTCATGGGTCAGCGAAGGTACGTCGTGGCGCTATACCGAAAAACGAGTTTCTCGATCGCTGACAATGCGCTTGTAGGAGTGGAAAGTCGTCCATCTCGAGCGTAGTCTTTCACAAGCTGCCACCAAACGAGACCCTATTCCTCGAGTCGACGGCTCGTATCCAGAAAGATTCCATGGCGTGAGTTGCCCGTATCTTACTTACACATCCTTCACCGACTAAACAATGCCCCTCCAGATCGTTCATGGACTTTCAGGTCTGGGATTTCCCCGGCCAGATCGACGTCTTTGAGAACCCCGGCTTTGATATCGAGGCCATCTTTAGTGAGATTGGCGCCCTCATCTGGGTCATCGACGCTCAGGACGACTACCTCGAGGCTGTGATGCGCCTCAACACCACCATCCTATTCCTCCAACGCACGTACCCCAACATCAACATCGAGGTCTTTATCCACAAGGTCGATGGCCTCTCGGATGACTACAAGCTCGACATCCAGCGTGACATCACCATCCGCATCCAGGACGAGCTCTCGGACCATGGCTTCGAGAACGCCCCCGTTACCTTCCACCTCACCTCCATCTACAACCACTCCATCTTCGAGGCCTTTAGCAAGGTCATCCAGAAGCTCATTCCCCGCCTGGGAACCCTCGAGTCCATGCTCACTAACCTCTGCCGTACGTGCCGCTTCGAAAAGGCATACCTCTTCGATGTGTTGTCCAAGATCTACATTGCTACCGACAGCGCCACGGCCGATATGGCTAGCTATGAGATCTGCAGTGACTACATTGACGTCATCATCGACATCACAGAGGTCTACGGTACCTGGCAGCGCAGCGACGACGGCCGCCGCCGCCTGGAGGGTGAACCCTGGAGCGCCCCTATCGAGAGCCAGGTGGGCTGCCCTACTGCGGAGAGCTGCCTTGTCCTCCACGATGGCAACAAGCCCATCATGCTGCGCGAGGTTGACCGCTACCTGGCACTCGTCGCCATCATGAAGGAGGACTCGTACGACAGCATGCCCCTGGTCAACATGAACGTCGAGGCTGTCGTCGAGGGCCTGACAGAGTTCTTTGACATAACCAAGCCGCGGCAGTGAAAAAAATAGGTGGATATTCTGGCTGCCAATGGACCTCGGATTAAAAGTCGACACTGGCCGTGCTTCCTTTCTATCTTGTAAATTAGTTTATGCTAGCGTACTGTCAAGATTTGCTCCCGCAACTTTTCCGTTTCAGCACTGACTCCCCTTTCCTCACAATGTTGAGCCATGTCCCAGAGCCTTGATATGTATCTTCAGTAGATCCGGCTCAAGCAGAAGAATTGGGGAGTGAGAAGGTCTTGAGCACAGTTCGATTGCTCTCTAGCAAGCAAATCCTCGCCGGCATCTCTCCCCTTGAATCGTTCCTGTCAAATGCCTCCATGCGTAGCGGTTTAAGCAACGAGTTTTCAGGGAATGAATACGTCTTGAGGTCATCAGCCGACACACGAGAGGTCTCAGTCTGATCCTCGGCATCATATTCACTGTATGGCAGCTTGTTTGGCTGAACAGGCACACAGATGACATGGTGCTTATTGTCTGTATTCGACGTTAGCATTTTCCATTGGACACGTTGTAAAGGGCAAAGACGCAGGAACTGACCTTGGCCATTGCAGAGAATGACAAGAGTCTCATCATTGAGGAATTTAAAGTCGATCAAAGTACGAGAACCGAGATCAATGCAACAGCTCGTCGGAGACTGGTTGGTGCTGATGCCGTTGATGATGTCGATTCCAGCGCAGAAGATGTGAACTTGTGCATGTCAGAATACCGTGACAAGGAAAGGAATCATCTTGATTGTGTACTTACCCTGACTCTTTGTCTCCTTGGACGTCAGTGCTGACATGACCCTCACATCCTGTAAAAAATCGTAAGTATGAGCACACCTGGGTATATCTTTGAACCGCTGCCATACCTGAGCCTTGGTCTTGCACATTTTCATGTCTGCCTGCGAGACGGGATGACCGATTGACAATTTGATAGGCTTGCCAAACCGAACGCTTCGCCTCTTTGCTTCCGCAATACCATCAAAGATGCGGTTCGCCCACGTCGTTGCAAACTCAACAAGGAACTCAACATGTGGCAAGGCCTTCATACTAGGCTCTCCCCTCTCCATCTTCGCCAGTTGCTTGTCCAGCACGTCAAGCAGGCTTGGCACGTCCTCTATATGTGCCCGATCTGCTTCGTAGTCCTCCTGCTGTATCTCATCAAAAAAGACTTTCAGGGAACTATCCGTAAGGTAATTTTGAATATACGCGAGGACCTTTTCTGTATCCATAGTTGCCTCCTTCTCCGTGAGCTCCTCGCTTACTGAACTAGACGAGGCGAGTCGGTCGATCTGGAAGCGAAGCCACGTCGAGAAGGCCTTGAAGCTGTCGAGTTCGTCCATGACGTAGATTAGAATCTTATGACCTATCAAGTTAAGACTGCCAATAACATCCATCAAACGGCCGATTTGCGTTGCTGAGAAGCCGATATCGTCCCGGGCGTCGTGAAACTGCGCCAGGCCTCGTAATCTGCTGAGGATGATACCGCAGCGGTCCAGAGCAGGCAAGAAGTTCTCATGTACGAGGCTTCGAAGGTTTTCTAGGCCTGACATCACTGCCTTGTCCCAGCGTTTGTGACCCTGTGTTGTTTAGCTAATGTACTCGGTCAGTCTCCCAGTGACTACTTACTCGCTCAGCAAGACTCTCAACCAGCCATTCACGGACAGGTTCATATGCGTGACCGGTCATAGCCAAGTGATATAGAGCCGGGACGATACTTCGGGGGCCGGTTTCCAGGTTCTCGAGATCGCCTTCAATGCTTCTTAAGAACCTTGTCGGAAGCTCCCGCGTATTCTTCCACTCGACTTGCAGGTGAAGTTGTGTTTGCTTGAGATATCTCAATAGTTTTTGCAGGGTTGTTAACTTGGATGCCAGAAGCGAGAGATTTATGGGTGAAGATGAGATGAATGGCAAATCCATCGGAACCAAGTGCACTTCGTCAGCATCAACTGGCTTCTCTGCGAGGAGCAAAGCCTGAGTCGAAACCTGTGGATGTGAGGCATGGAGAACCAGCTGCGGGTTTGGCGAAGGGCCAAGGGTTGGGCACAGAAAGCTGCCGATGATAAAGGAGTCGTAGATGCTGAGCTGAAGCTTTCCATCGCTGCTCCCGATGATCATGATGTTGACCTTGTCATATTCCTCTGGCTTTGGGCTTCGGAAGAGGAAGTCTATGCCTGATCGCAAAGTAAAGACCATGGCGTCCTCGCTAAGGGTACATCAGCATATAGCATGTCGATCGAGTGAAGGGAACAACATACCCTGCCCCAGCACTCCCACTTGGTAGAGGGCTGAGTTTAGGCAAAGCCGTATCGATCTCCAAAAAGGTCAGCTCCCGTGGTAGGTCTTGCGGGAGCCCGTCTTCGCCGAACGCCTGATCTCTTTCTAATCCATTCTTGAGAGCTTGGGATACCACACTAGAGCTCTTGTCGGTGATGCTGTTGCTCGACCAGCCAATGTGGGTGATCTTGTTTCCTGGTCCTTCACCAACTTTGATGTGGTGGGCAGCTTTGTTGTTCTCCAAGCCCATCAATCGCACAAAACCATCGCTCCATCCAACTGCGAGGAACTGGCCTATTTGAAGAGTTAGCGATGTTATTGGTCTAGTATTTCTACCTAGTTACAAGGGCAGAGTGAACTCACCATCAGATCTCCATGTTACGGCCTGCGCCTCTGGAGCTTTCTCGCCAGGCGCGCCCACCTGGTGAATCTTGGACACAACCTGGCTAGGCGGTCTGTAGACGAGGAGATTTCTGCCCGCCGCATCCCAAGTCGCCGAGAGATCAAGAGTTGGGCAGCTCACGGGGTAGTCGTTGGGCACCCTGTCTTGATATTCAGTCTCGCTAAACAGCGCGAGCTGGTTTTCTTGAGCCATGGTTTCTATCGCTCTGGTCTAGAGCACGAATTTAATCTGGATGGATAGATCATATCCGTGGCCGAACCGTGAATGGGTATCGTGAGTGCCCGGGATGGCTTGGATGTTGTGTAAGTTGAAAATTACCCAGTAGGCGTCAAAGGCCGGGTCAGTGAGCGTACCGTGCGTAAACCACCACAGGCACTGTATTCAACACCCTCACAATTTGGCCATACAACTCAAGGACAAGAATTCAAATGGAACAAAGCTCATGTATACACATCATAACATAATTAATCTTAAACGGCATCACCAAAAACACGTAAATGATCCATATTGTCGTTGCGCCATTAGGTTCTAAGCCCCCGAGACACTCCTGATACCTGTCACTACCTACTCCTACTTTCAAGACATACATAGCCTGCCACTTTAAAGACCGGCCTCAAGCTGGGCCATTTCCCAAAGATAAACGACTTTTGGGCTCTATCTACTCAATCAAAAAGTTGTCTGCGTGAGTCTTGACCTCCTTGGAGAATGTCACCTCCTCATCCTCTTCCAGAAGGGATGCAGTAATCACCTGTTTGTCACTGTTAGCAACGCTCCAAGCTTTAAGTAAAGGCAACTTACATCAACATCAATGAATGGCGTAGACTTGTTGAACCGCACTGTCATGGGGAAGAAGTCGTTCTCATCGCTGGACTCTGCCTCAAACTCGAACGATCCGCTGGGGTTCTCCTCGTCCACATTGCCGATTGTCCACTCGACGGCATCACCTGAGACATCATATGTGGCGTCAAAGCTAGAGACGTTGGGCTCGCTTCCAGAGTATGGGATGATCACGCTGACATCAGTCAGAGCATCGCTGCCCGTCAGCTCGTACTCGACCGTCATGTTGTACTTGTGTGCCTCCTTGTTAATCCAGACAGTGAAGGTGATGGGGCAAGCACTGGCGTCGTCCACCTTGGGGGAAGCCCTCCATCGTAGAACACCGACAGCGTTGTTGACGGGGAAGCCCCTGGCAGTGTTGCTCATCTGGATGACCTTGGAGCCATTGAAGAGATTTCGGTCGACGTTGGGGTGGGTGCGGAACTGGGCTCCGTGTGATGGGACAGCGTGGAGACCAAGCTTGAGCTTTGTCAAGCTGGGATCCGAGATTCGAAGAGTAAGATCGCCGCTGATGGATAGCGAGTTGACGGCACCTTCGCGAGACAACTTGGCCGAGATGGCCTCCGAGATGGTGATGTGGATAGCATCACGATCAAGCGTCGACGAGAGGCGAGGCTCGGGAGTCTCAACATGGTGTGCGGGCGCCGGTGTAACAAGGGGCGAATCGTCAATTTCACCGCCCATATCGCCTCGTACTCGCTCGAACATATCGGTCGTCTTGGACTTCTTGCCCAACTGCATACCCTTGGCCTTGGGGGCGAGGGGCCTGGATCTTGTTAGTGACTATAGGTTGCCGGTAGCCTGGCGATACGTACTTGCTGAACGACTTGTTCTTCTCAGCCTCGTATGAGTCGTAGGTATTGGTAGCGTTTGATTGCGAGGTAGAGGTGTACGAGGGATAGACAGGAGTTCGAGGCATGCCACCACCACCACCGCCCATGCCACCACTGCGACCGCTGCGAGCGGCATCCTTGCGCTGCATCTCGAGCTGCTTCGCCTTTCGTTTCCGCTCCTCGGTAGCTTCCAATTCCTTGTTCTGAAGAGGTATAAGTATGTTGAAACCAAAAAAGGGGTGGCAGAGATCCAGAGGGAGCTGGAGGTTTGCTTACCCGTGCAATAATCTCTTGGATCCGCTCCTCATGACTCTCCATATCGAGGAAGGTCTTGATCTGGCTGATGGTCAAGTTCTCGCGGTATCCCAAGGTGACGAGTTCGTCAAAGGCGCTGAGGAGTTCGTAGGCATTCTTGACGATTTCCCGCTCATCGAGGCTCTTGCATGTACTGGTGACGACCTGGGCGAACAGATGAAGGGAGTCGATGTCCTGGAGAATGTTGGACTGACGGTTGGTGATGAGCACCATGTAAAGCTCGTCGAGGGGTTGGTAGACGAAGCGGACATTGTCCTGCTCGACGGTGGTGTGCTGGGTACCGCTGTCGGCGAGCTTAGGGAACGAGGCGAGGAGGGCTTCTATGCGTGATCGTGGCATCTCTCGGAACTGTCGAGAGAGGACAGCTTTCCCTCCGCGGGTGCAAATCGAAGCCGCGAGGACGACCTAGAGGGAATCAGCAAGCGGGGAAGGAGACGACCAGAGGTACAGGCGATGCGCACCATCTTGGCTGGCTAATTCGAGTTTGTTTTGGTGGTTGCGATACAAGATGGGAGATGTTGCGTTTGGCCAGTCCAACTTGTTCGTCTCCCCTGGACAGCTGGAGCGGGCCAATATTCCAGTCGGTGGGAGGTGGAGGTACGTACCTCCCTTACGGCCACCTGGAAGGCGGGCAGGAGCTGCCACTGGTCCTTCTTTCACAAGTGCTGCTACCCCACGCTAAGCCACAATGGGTAAGCGTCAGCCTCCCTGACGTCCAGTCAGCCTCAGGCTCTCCAGGGGGTCCACATGCACCGCAGAATCACAGACGGCACTCGTGAATGCCTGCCTACCAACGTCAAACTCTCAACAACCTCTCTCTTTATCTGGTCTTCAACCATCTTCCTTTTTATCCCGATAACAACCCCGAGGACCGAACGTAAAAGAAGCCACGCGCGTGCCCATTTTTCGCAACAGCATTTACCCCCCAAAGTCAAATGTCGCGTACTACCCCGAGCTCCGTTTCTCTTCACACAGCTCGACTCCCCTCAACACTTTGATTCAAGTCATCGCGTTTTCCGGTTCGAACCGTTTTCAACACCTTATATTGGCACCGAATCACCTTATTCTCGCCAGCCGAGTCATCAGAAAACAACATTTACCCTTCCGGGTCCTTCGCTGAACCTACTTCGAACTCCACACTATACGCCTTCTTCCCCAAGCACACAAGCTCTCACTTATCTGCCTGGTGACCTAGACATGACAGAAATCGAGATGGACATTGACATGGCAAAGCCTGGCGGCCTGGGAGGCCATGTTGACGATGACATTATCGACTTTGACACGGATATGCTTGACCAGCACGACCAGGAACCTGAGAATCGTGATGTCAACACGGAAGCTATGGACCGGGATATGCAGGGGGGCATCGATACCGCGAACCACGAGGCCTACGAAACAAACGGATACATGAGTGAAGACGTCGATTTCGACTTGCACGACGTTGGGGAGACGACACATGATTTGGGACGAGATGTGGACGAGACTACCATGCTCCAGAAGCAAGCATCAGAAAATCAAGCGGAGACATCCACCGGAAGCACACAAGAAGTTGTTGATCACATTGAGATATCGAACGAGGCAGACAACCAAACCCAGGACGTTCAAGATGACCACGCATCTGCACATGAGATTGACTATGAGGTCGAAGACCATGTTGAGCAACAAGAGCCGCAAAAAGAGCTGCAGGATCAGTCCACAGAAGAGCCGCACGAGGGAGTCAGTGCAGATCGCCTGGAAGCGTCTGACGCAGATGCCGCAACTGGCGACGCTGTAGATGACACCCACCACCTTGAAGATGTTACTGAGGCACATGAACAAGAGACTCAGGCTGAGCCCACAGCTCAGGCAAGACGACAGGAATCTATCCAGAATGAAGATGAGAAACATGAGCAGGAAACAGCTCCCGATGATCACGAGGCTGCCGCTCTCGGTAGTGCCGAAGATGCGGCTGCTGACAATATTGAGGAAGCTGACTATGAAGATGGCGACCAATACGATGACGAGCATTCGGCTGACCATGAAGAGACTGCAACACATGACGCCGAGGCGGGTCATGGCGATGTTGAACATGTGGAAGATGCTGAACACATCACCTATGATCAGACTGAAGTTGATGTGGACGAACACCCCGAAGGCGAAACTGTTGATCTTGAGCATGATGATCACTCGACTACTGGCGATGATTCGGCTGCAAAGCCGGAAACCGAGTTCCCTACCATCACAGTGCAGTACAAAGGAGACGAATTTCCCCTATTCTCAGCTACATCGGACGGCTTTTTTACCGACACATCTATTCTTGATGAAACACTTGAGAAACTTTTGGCTGGACTCCGAAGTGAACTAGAAAATGAGATCGCCGAGGATGATGAGTTGGTATTTCAGGTCGATGAGCTTGGCCTTGAACTTGCCGAGGTAAGAATGGCCCGAGCTTGATAATGAGGATGTGCTGACAACGAGAAACAGTCAACACAGGGCGAACTCATGACAAATGTGACGTTCCGCCAAATTGTCGAGATCTTTGATCTCCTGGTCAAAAATCAGGATCCGGACGGGTCAAAAACTCTGTATACCTACCTGTTCACCAAGCCCAACACGGAGAAGCGTCTAGAGTCTCTTATTGAGAGTGCCGCCGCGGGTAAAGGCCTCGACGAGGTTATCCATCTCTTCGAGTCGCCCATGCCAGTCGCCTCCCTCATGGAAGCTGACAATGCAGTTGATGGCCTCCATGAGGAGTTGGATGGTTTCGATAGCCCAGAGGACGAGGGGCGACTAGACGAGGTGGAAACCGCAGAACATGACGACGAGAACTCAGGGGAAGCTGACATCGAGGTATCGACTACACATAACAACGCAGAAGGCGAGCACAACGATGGCAATGATACTACCGAGCCTGCCACTGAAATCCCCGCCGATGCTGGGACTCTTGACGAAACAGTCACAGAAACCAGTCATCACCCTGACGCGGTTGCGGAGGATGAAAACTCGGAGCGAAACGGTAATGCGACCTCACCCTCTTCCAGTTTCTTTAACTGTTATTACCCCGGTTTCTGCCTTTGCGCCCCCTGTGTTGCGGAGTTTGTTGAAGATCACGAGCGTGAAGAGGCGGAATATCGCCAGAGTCTAGGACTCCAACAACAAAAGGCCAAACACAGCTTGACAAGATTTGAGAAGTCATTTCTCGACCACGGCCACAGGAAGCATACCCACTCGCAGTCCGATTTTAGCATGACTTTTTCATATCAAGACACTGACGAATTCTTTCCAGCACCCGTTGACAGTGAAGCCGACCCATTCGCGGACCTGGAGCTCGATGTTGGCGCCGAGGATGATGATGAGGTGGATCTTGAAGATGATGAAGTGACCAAAGAGCATGTTGTTGTTGAATCGGAAGTTGCTCATGCTGGAACCAACGACACAAGCACTACAGCAACCCTCAAGGATGAAGATGAAGCTGGCTCTATCAACGTCGACCTCAGCGTGGATGCGACTGAAGAGGGGACAGTCGAGAAGACTGGTCCCAATGAAGAGAACGATCTCGACGAAATTGATTGGAGAGACGAGCCTGAGGTAGACGACGAAGGACCCAGCACTCCTTCTGCCGCTGGTAAGCGAGCACGAGGAGATGATGACGAGGTTGATGCGGAAGATGAACAAGGTACGAATGAAGGATAGAACCTCGATGATGATCCTGGCTAACGTTTTGTACAGACGTCAAGCGTCGTCGACCTTAAACCATGTTACCCGCACGCTAACAATAACCGACTCAAACCCGACACACGCTTGTTCTCAACTGTACTAGAAACGACAACTACCGATGATGTATCGAGGAGGATAGCTGCTAGCTTGGCGGTCTACCCGCCAACTCTCGATGCAAGCGGCTTGGCCTCTTTCTGGTGGTAAGAAACACGACTTTCTCTAACAACACAAAATGGACACGATTCAATGGAAACCCTAACGGTCGCTCAATGGGCTCGAGGTAGGTGCGAGTTTCGCAGTAACTAACCTGACAGGATGGTTTGATCAGATGCACACGACTGCACGTCTTTGGACCATGCACCCCTTTCGCCATTAACAGCATGGCGATTTGTTTTTCTTGATTCCATACCCATCTGCGATGATGGGTTTCGTCGATACCCCTTCCCTTCCCCTTTCCGAATTAGTAGTTCAGCAAAATAACAGGCGAGTCTGGCCGGTAAGAGACAACGGATAGTTTGGTCTTGTACGATACGGTTCACATGATGGAATGGGGCGTTGGTGGCTGGGCTGGAGACAAAACTTTGCAGAAGCTACGGAGACTCTGTTGGAGGCTGCTGTGGATGGCCAAGGGCTGGCTGGGATGGGCAGCGTTCCTGTTGCGGATCTAACTTGTAGATGGGACTCTCAGGAGCACAACCCGGTGTTTCTCACCACTTCCTTTCTATATAGCTTGATCTCGAGGAGGATGTTTTGGGTTTGGGAAGCCAATTTGAGCAAGTAGCCAACAGTCATGAAAGGATGAGAGTGGGATCCAATACCGAGGATCCCGCGCCTGACCTTTCACATCTAATTGATTTACCTTGACTAGCAATGTCCCTGAAGGACTTTCCCTTGTTAGATGTGAACGAATCGATGTCCAAGATGGGAATCTGGAAGTCAACCTATCTGCCTAGGTCGGTTGGCAGATGTCGTGTTACGGGGCAGCAAAAAGCTTGGCTGTCAGACGTAGGTAGCAGTTCTTCTGACAGCGGACAAGGGTCTCGGATGACGACTCCTAGATCGGTCCTCGATTAAGGTGACGGTAACCAGGATGTGTCCAGCCCAGCACTCCAAGGGCCAAGAGACAAGGCCATGGATGCTGCCGGTGTGGCTGACGTTGAGGCTGACTGGTTTGCTGACAGTGGAGGCTGGGCGTTTATAGAACAGCCTCCTGCGTCTGTGAAGTTTGTAAAGTGGTTGGAAGTGTGCTGGCTATGGCGAGGAATGGAGTCAATTGCGACGGGTCGGCAATACAAGGCTCTAGACAAGGCATGGGTACGATAGTGAGCACTGTTACGTATGTGGTATCCAGTCGTCCGGATGTCCAAGTCAAGTCCGAGGTGTCTCGACGAGGTATTGTAAGGGAAGGATCCCTGGTTCTAAGCGCTAGCCGCGTCGATCAGGGACATGATAAAGATAGCTGGCCTCAAGTCGATACCAGCGTCATCACGTGCGTGTCTGAATACCGCCAGTTTTGCATTATGTCTAGTTTTGAGGTTATTCATGATTGAAAAAATTTGGTTGAGGTGGCGTTGGGAGGCGTTCTCGACCGCCTTGGTGCTTTTCAATAGCTTGCTGTAAGTGATGTAGCTGAGAGCGGCACCACCGAGTTACGGTTGCTAAAAAAAAAATTGCCTGGAAAAAAGTAAGCTGCCCGCTCAGAGACACCCGTGTTGGATTTGCGTCTGGGGCTGCTGACGCGGACACGAGGACAGTTTTCAGCGGGCCATAGCGAGAATGCAGGCTTCCTAAAGGGGGCGAACGGGACGGGAAGGGCAAAGGTGTGGCGGTGCTGTTCGGCAAGGGCGCCAGTGAGGGAGACAAAAAGAGAGAAAAGAGACAGAGAGGGTCGGAGCTTGGGGAGTCTTCAAAGGCTGGTGAAGAAAGCAAGGGGGTCATCGCGATGGAAGGAAAGAAAGATGAGTTGGATGCCAAGGGATGAGCCCCCTTGAATGAAACGCCAAAGGGAGCTAAGTCATATATAAAGGACAAACTGCCTGAGGACGCGTCAAGGCCAATTTCACGCGAGATGGATGGCATCTCTCTGGTCGATTACCGGTAGTTAAAGCGTCTGCCTGATGAGATGAGGTGAATGGCGTGTCTGTGATAAGCAACCTGGTGGTGGATTTTGAGTGTGATTCTCCTGCGTCGAGCGTCTGATGTACAAGTTTTTTTTTTCTTGCGTGAGTATCGACATTAGTTCAGGGGCGAGGATGGACCACCCGCTCCCTCGATTGAGGATCCTATCCCGTCTGAGCTGAGCCTCGGCCTCGGAAGCCCGCAATCTTGAAGAGTCCGGGAGAAGCGTGTGATGGATGATCTGGGAAGGTGATGAACGATTGGCTGATGATGATGATAGGTGGTGATGCAGTAGCCAAGTTGTTTGCGTTGGGCATTTGCGTGTCTTCCTGCACGAGGTTTCATGTCGAGGCGTTTGGTGTTTCCTGCTTCAATTTGGTGCCTTCCCTTTGTCATGAATCATGCCTGAGGCTTGCCATGTATCAGTCAAGCCCACCACCAAGAACACCTGCCCATGGAAAGAGCAGTTGGAACTGGGCCTGCCCTCCTCTGGGAAGGGAAAAAATTGGCCAAAAAAAAAGGGTCCACCGCATCACCTGGCTCCACCCTCACAGCTGGCGGGTCCCCTAACGCCAGGGACGCCAGGGGTCCGTGTTCCACCCAGTGCTGGCGCCCTCTGAACTCGAGGTCGGGTCCTGTGGTGGTGAACTTTGATCCCCCAACCCTGGAAGTAGGGACGGTACTTGCGAGACCACTGAGAGGTGCCCTATAACTCACTGTGATCAATGTACCTCGACCCCCCGGAACCCAGCCTCTCACACTTCATGTCCCACACACCACTCTTTCATGGGCTTTACTGGCCCGGCCGTGTCCTTTTTTTGCCCTTGTCAGGCTCTGTCTGCTCTGCCTCTCTGGCCAAGGTTCTTAGCTTGAGAGAGAGTGTCCGTCCAGCTGCCTCCCACCTCGTGTTTCTTTTCCTTCCTTCAGGCCCCCCCCCTGGTCTGGTCTGGCTCCTCCCCCGAACCTTCTCCCACACGAACACGCCAACCCAACATCCACCATCAGCAAACCTACCTATCTTCGATAAACCAGCCAAGCTGTCCCTTTTCTTCCTCCCCCTGCCATTTTCGATTATTCCTGCTTGCCGCTGCGCATCACGAGCCTCTCTCGATTGGCCTGCAGTAGACGACATTGACGATTCCTCCTCCTCCGAGAATTTACGAACTTGACCACGAGTCGACGAGACACGTCAATCGATCCATCCCCCCCGTCGTCGCAAAGGGACCAGTTGCATTAGACATCAACACCCTCCACTGGTCTTCGACTCTTGGAGCTACCACCACCGAATTACCGACGACCACGACGAATAATCAATCACCGACGAGTTGGACAATCATCTTGATGCCTCTGCAATAAACCTCGGCCTTTGTTCTGTGTCGCCTGTCGTTTCAACGCTCGTTTCTGTACTCAACCGGCCTTCTCGCCCGGTGCGAGCCATCGCCGACCTTCAACGATCCTTCTCGTTGGCCTTCTCTGGCCCGGCGCACCACGTCGAGGCCTCCTTCCAGCCGTTATTCTAGGCGCATAAGGGAATATTTGCAGTTGGCCGTTTCTGCGCGCTTGTCATTGTCGTGCGCTCGCTATACATCATGATTGAGGACAAGTACGTCGCGTCCCGCCTTCGTGGCCTTACTCCCTCGAGATCACGTTTGTTCGGGCCTTTGTTATAGCCCGACTCTCCTACACCGATTCCAATGCTGACATTGTCTCACCAGGTATATCGGTCTGGCTCTTGCCATGACTTCGGCTCTTGCCATTGGTGGGTGAACCCTTTAATCTGATCCCAGGCGCGCAGCAGCTAACAGTCGCCAGGAACAAGTTTTGTTATTACAAAAAAGGTCCGTCTACCAGCTACCGCATCCGAGCGCGCCCATCAATTTCCATGTTACTCGGCACAATCTTTGGCGCTCTCTGTTCGACGGCGCGCTAACTAGGCATCAGGGATTAAATCAAGCGGAAGAACGACATGGCTTCGAGGGTGATGGATATGTATATCTCCGTAATCCCCTGTGGTGGGCTGGTATTGCGACTCGTGAGTGTCTCCTTTTCCATCTAGGCTGACGGCCATGCTGACTGAATATTAGTTGGTCTTGGAGAAGTCTGCAACTTTGCCGCATACGCTTTCGCCCCTGCTATCCTCGTCACCCCTCTTGGAGCTCTGAGCGTGCTCATCGGAGCCGTCCTTGGATCTTACTTCCTCAACGAGGAGCTAGGAACACTAGGCAAGCTGGGCAGCGCCATCTGCTTGATTGGTGCCGTTGTTATCGTCCTCCATGCACCTCCAGACGAGGAGATTGAGACGATTGACCAAATTCTACACTATGCTATCCAGCCTGGTGAGTCGACTATAGGGAGAAATTGGGGTGGGCTGCAATAAACTGACATGCCTAGGTTTCCTTCTCTACGCCATCGCTGTTGTCGCATTCGCCGTCTTCATGATCTACAAGATTGCCCCCGTCTACGGCAGGAGGAACGCCCTCATCTACCTCTCTATTTGCTCTACTGTCGGATCCATCTCCGTCATGTCTGTCAAGGCTTTCGGTATTGCTCTGAAGCTTACCTTTGCCGGCCACAACCAGTTCACCCATCCTTCGACCTATGTCTTCATGATCCTTACAACTGTCTGCATCTTGACCCAGATGAACTACTTCAACAAGGCCCTTGCTTGCTTCCCCACCAATATGTGAGTGAAAACTCTATGCATGTTGTAAACTCTACTGACAGGCATGCCAGCGTAAACCCTCTGTACTACGTCACCTTTACCACCGCCACTCTTTGCGCCTCCTTCATCCTCTTCAGCGGATTCAACACGACCGACCCCACAAACACACTCTCATTAATCTGTGGATTCCTGACCACGTTCACCGGCGTCTACCTCCTTAACCTCTCGAGAGGCGATCCCCACGGTCACAAGCTGGTTGCCGGACGAGGAGGAAGCGATGCCACGGGTACGGACATGGTATCTGGCCTGCAGACTCGTCTGAGCATGTCAGCGAGGAGGAGCGGTGACCCATCCCGCCACAGCATGAGCAGCCAGCATGGAGACCGAGAAGGTCTCATTCGCGCATACGACGAGGAGGAGGCCGCAGGGTTTGGCCTGACGGACCTCGCTGAGGACAGCGACGATGAAATGCGACATGCCAACGGCAATGGCAACGGCAAGGCACGCTATGATGATAGCATTGAGCTCGACAACCGGAACAAGTCTGGTGATAGGTAATACAAGGCCAAGGCGTTCGACTCAGCATAAGAATGGGAGCCCCTCGAGGGCATTTCCCCTGGGGCTCTCTGCCGCCATTTTTCCATCTTGTTTTATCATCTACCGAGAAGGGCATTGTACATTTCCGAAACCATTTGACCGGGTATTTCTCTCGGAGCATGGGTAGATGCATTCATGGACGATACACTACTACGCAACGGCATGCGAAGGTGCTGGTGCCACCACCGTTTTTGCGCACGGGGTTGGGACAGGACGAGATGTATTGTTTATCATTACTGGAGTATTACGGGCACACGGTCTTGGGCGGCGTTGGCGGAATTTGTATCGGGTCTAAGAGCACGTCCTCGTTGTACGATACCGAAGGAGCATGAGCAATTGGGGAGTCAGGGGGGCTGTGAAGGAAGGCCCTTTTCTACCGGGTCTTGGACAATGTTTATACTACTACTTGGAGGGCGGAGAACGCAGCGAGCACGACCGCAGCAAGAATGTCAGGGCACACGAATGGTTGGGATTGTAGATTTTTGTTATTCAAGTCGCAGGGCTTCCTGGGGAAGATGAGGGGATGGGAGGGGACTGAGGACGTGATATTCCCCCAGTTTTGAATTTGACGAAAAGACGGAGAGCGAAGAAGTACTATAGATGAAGAATTATTACGATCAAGCAACTTGAGATGGCAAAAGAGTACAGGTGAAGTCTGAATGGTTTGCTGACAGTCAACATCCTGAGGAGGTGGGTAGTAGGGAGGTGGTCGTTTAGGAGCCGACGGAGTAAGGATTTGCCGATATCCAGACCAGTTAATAATCGATGAAGCCTCGACCGAGTACGATACTCTCAACACAGCACACACACATACACCCAGTCAAACAAGGAATTGGTAGACAGAAGACACGTCTCGCACGCGTCTTCGTAATCTTCGGGTCTCATTTTTTTCTTTTATGCTTTGCCTACCATTACAAGCAAGAATGAAACCGTCCGTGCCCTTAGCAGATGCAAATGATCAATTGACGCCTGAGTAGACCTCTCCGTCCCTCATCCCTTGGATCTCCCATCTCCCCTCATCTGGTTTTGATGGCTTTTCCCAGCCGTGGGCTTAGAGTTCCTATTGCTCAGCAGCAGGCTGGGCCTCCTCAGCACCCTCCTCCTCGGCCACTCGAGCATCCTGAGCGGCCTGGGCCTGGGCGGCCTTAGCACCGTAGTCCTGGCTCACGGGCTGGAGAACAGCCTGCTCCTCCTTGGGCTCGATGATGGTGACGGCGTCGGGGAGAGTCTTCTGGGGGCCGGCCTTGCCCTCGGGGTCGGAGCCGCGCATGATCTTGACCTTGATACCCAGGACACCCTGTCGGAGGAGGACGTGGCGGGTAGCAGAGTCGATGAAGTCCTTGGCGGGCTGACCAGAGTGGATCATGAAGCCGTCGGTGAACTTCATGGACTTGGCACGGGCAGCACGGAGCTTTCCAGAGACGACAACCTCGCAACCCTTGGCGCCAGACTCCATGATGAAGCGGAGGACACCATAGCAGGCACGTCGGACGGCGAGACCGTTGAGGAGCTTGTAGCGGAGGGACTCGCACTGGGCGACGGCGGAGAGACCACGGTTCTGGACCTTGGCGGCGTAGAGGGAGACGGAGTTCTCGGGGAACTTGAATCGCTTCTGGATGAGCGAGGTGAGCTCGCGGATGCGGCGGCCCTGCTCGCCGAGGACCTCCTGGGTGTGGGTGGCTCGGATGATGATGTCGGTGACAGTGGGGGTAACGCGGACCTCGACGCCGGAGTAGCCCTCCTCAGCGAGCTCGCGCTGGAAGAACTCGTTGAGCTCGGCGTAGAAGACACCGTCAGCGACGAACTTTCTCCGCTTGGAGCTGGAAGGGAGAAGAAAGTCAGCATCAATTCATCAATTCGTGTGCGAGCGAGCTTTAGCGGGGTGACGGGCGACGGCGATATCGACGACACACAAAACGACTGCGCAAATCAACAGCAGGAGGGCAGAGCACACAACTCACATCTGAGAACCGGGGTGAGCCATCTTGATTTGTGAGACTTGGTGTCGAAGGACTTTGTCTTCTTTGTCTGTTGGCGAGCAGAGGGTTGGGGTCGGGCTGAAGAGAAAGATTCGCGATCCTGGGACTGGAGGTGGATTTGGCGAAGCCTCGCTCACTCACAACGTTTGTTCGGCCCTCTCTCAATTTTTTGGTGTGGGTTGAGCCCTAAATCTGGCAAGCGGGCACTGAGCGCACAAGTCTCCCGATTGGGTAAGGCGGACCCTAAAATGCTGCCAGGGTTTGAGGCCATGGCCCGGAACTCGGGGAAACAATTACACGGAATCCAACTCTCATCATCCCTGCACCTGCCCAGACAGTTCCCAGCGCTTGGGCCACCTTCCCTGACGTCTCCCCCCCGTGGCTGGTGAGCCCCGCGCTAGAGGCTAGAGGCAGGCGTCAGTCTCTGTGGCTTGTGATGGATGATGGACCGACCTCACCTCAGCTTGGACTGGACTTGTTAAACTTGCAGGCGCCCAACTCTTCACTGACGGGGAGATTCAACTTTGGCTCGACGCGAGGATAAAGTCTCTTCCTGTCTCTTTTTTCTTATTCTTCGATAAACTTTGACTCTCCCCTCTACATGAATATGCCAGAGCTCGCTTTATAGCTGTCTTGTCCTCCGGTCGTTCCGCCGTCATTCTTGTCTGCTCTGCTCGTCTCTCTCCCGCCAGCCCCGCGGCCACGAGCTATCCGGCATCGCATCCACGCCGAGCTCCCTTGGCAGCTCCATTTCTGGCTTGCCTGTATCGATCCACGTGTGCTCTCCCGAGGAGCACAGTTTGTATATGATAAACGAGCTTTATTTCACTTGGAAGATTCCCCGCTACCACTTGTAACCAGCAAAGTCAATCCCATCTTTGCTGGAGACATTCTCCGCCGTTGGCCAAGATGGAGGCTCGAAAGGTACGCGTGACCGCTCCCCTTTAGTGTTTTTCCCCTTTCGACTTCATGATCATCTTTTGATGTCGCCCTTCACATTTCTAACAAAGTGTGCAGATCATCGAAGGCGTGCAGGGCATCTACGGCGGCCAGATGACCCACGGCACTTTGCGCCTGACCGACTTCCACCTCGTCTTCTGCGCACCTATCGACCAGTCTCAGGCTGCCGACTCTGCAGCGTCCTCGTCGTCACAAAAGCCTTCTGGGGGCCATCCCAAAGTTCGAGAGAGATGGATTACGTACCCGATGCTCTGCTACTGCACCTTCCGGCCCGTTCCTCCTGGGTCTCGGCAAGCCCCATCGATCCGCATTCGATGCCGCGACTTCACATTTGTGACCTTCAACTTTGCTGACAGCAACGTCGCACGCGATACGTTTGAGTTCATCAAAACTCGAACCTGCAAGCTCGGGACAGTCGAAAAGCTATACGCTTTCAGTCATAAGCCACTTAGGGGTGAGCGGGACATCAACGGATGGTCATTCTACGATCCCAAGGCGGAGTTTCGACGGCAAGGAATCAGCGAGAAGCTGCCCGACAGGGGCTGGAGAATCACACACATCAACAAGGACTACACTTTTTGTGACACCTATCCCGCTCTCTTGGTTGTTCCATCCAACATCTCGGATAACGTCCTCAAATATGCCAGAGAGTTCCGTTCCAGGAACCGTATACCAGCTCTATCATATATTCACCCCATCAACAACTGCACCATTACTCGAAGCTCGCAGCCTCTCTCAGGAATCACTAGGAAAACAAACGTCCAAGATGAGAAGCTGGTGGCGGCATCGTTCTCTGCTTGGATGCCTGGCGGCTCTGGGGACAGCACCCCTTTGTCGAGCCAGGCTGATGTATCTATCGGAGGCTCATCGTTGAACCCCGAACTCTCGGAGACAGAGCGTTATGAGGACGAGCTCATCTCCAAATCAGCAGCCGTATTTGACGCCAACGGGAAGCGTCAAGTGTATGGTGCCCAGCAGTACAACTTGATTGTGGATGCTCGCCCAACCATCAACGCGATGGTCAATCAGGTCCAGGGGATGGGCTCAGAAAACATGGACAAGTACAAGTCTGCCCAGAAGATTTTCCTTAGTATCGAGAATATTCACGTCATGCGAAATTCCCTCAACAAGGTCGTCGACGCCCTAAAGGACGCCGACATCTCACCTCTGCCGCCGAACAGAGAACTACTTCACCAGAGCGGTTGGCTGCGGCATATCCACAATGTCCTGGACGGCTCGGCGATCATCACGAGACAGATCGGTATCAACCACTCCAATGTCCTCATCCATTGCTCAGACGGTTGGGATCGTACAAGTCAGCTCAGCGCCCTGGCCCAAATCATGCTGGATCCTTACTACCGTACCATCGAGGGCTTTATTGTCCTCGTAGAGAAAGACTGGCTCTCCTTTGGCCACATGTTTAGGTTAAGATCTGGCCATTTGAACCACGAGGACTGGTTCACGGTCCAGAAGGACGCATTTGCTGGTGCCAAGGTCCAGCCAGGGGAGAATGATGGCAGGGCTGATGCATTCCAGAATGTTCTCAGCGGCGCAAAGCGGTTCTTCAACCAGAGCAAGGAAGATCCAGACTTGGCTGCCGTTAGTGAGACGGCCTCTGGAAAGATCGTTGACGATGAGGCAACGACGCCAAAGATGGTCAGCCCCGTTTTCCATCAGTTCCTCGACTGCACCTACCAGCTCATCCGCCAGAACAAGACACGTTTTGAGTTCAACGAGCGGTTCTTGCGTCGTCTTCTATATCACTTATATTCGTGCCAATATGGCACTTTCCTCTTCAACAGTGAGAAGCAAAGGCACGATGCCCGGGCTGCTGAACGGACTTCGTCGGTCTGGGACTACTTCCTCTGTCGGAAACCCGAATTCACAAACCCCGATTATGACCCCACCGTTGATGACCATATCAAGGGCAAGGAGAGGATCATCTTGCCACGCCTCAAGGAGATTAGATGGTGGCATCAAGTCTTTGGTAGGACCGAAGACGAGATGAACGGCGCGTTGAATGCGGCTGCTGCCGCCGAAACGGACCGGCAAACCGCCATGTCGAATCTCCAGTATCCCAGCGTAATCCAGGCCGAGGAGGATCCTAGGACTTCAACCTCAAGCTCCAAGTCAATCTCCGGGCCTCCCTCGGTGCTGACTGGGGTCGAGACAGCGCATGAGGCCCTGACTCCTCAAGCACGGCGTTCACCCATCCAGAGGAGCGCATCTGCTGAACCTAGCGCAAACGCCTTTGCTACTATCCGAGACGGCATCGCAGGTCTCAACATAGGGAAAGGAATGCTGGCTCAGTTAGCCCATGCTTCCGACCCTTCGCCATCGACCACAGCCCCTGCGCCCACTCGTAGCGACCAGGAGCTGCGCGAGATGACATAGGAGGTCATGTTTCCGGAGTTTGACTCTGTTCCATATAAGATCGTCGAGACCCATGAATCTGTGCGATACAGTTGCCCCCGACCTCGCGGCCTGGCACCGGTGCTACCATTCTTGATGACAGGCTCCGATATAAACTCGGACCGGTGGAGCTTTCGCAGCGTGCCAAGTGATCTTGGTGATGAGTGGCAGAACATGCAGGAACGCGAGGCTGAATCTCCTATTTCCTCCGCCGAGGAGGGTCTTCCTAAGAGCGGTCAACCGAGCTTGGAGCCGGATGCGTGCTGCCACTCACCTGAAGCACCACAGCCCTCCTCCGAAATGAGTCTGAGGGCAACATTGGGTGGTACGGGTATAAAGCGCCCAAGGTCAAGTCAGAGCCTCATGCGGGTTCCGTCGTGAATCTTCACAAAGCCTTGGTCGTCTCCAGCTGGCGTTCTTGTTGGCCTTTGTTTTCGTAGCGGTAATCTTGAGCCTTTGGGTTATGGCGTTCAGCATTGTTGGGCAAGGTTTTTATAGGAGGCTGCATGATTCGCGGGTGGGCACAGGTTGGTGGATGGTTAGACGCATCAATCGACCCCTTAACTCAGGGGGTGTATCCAGTTTATATTGCACAGCGTGAATAGAAAGAAACCTTTGACTCCGTCCGTGAATGCGTGGCGGTTGTCTTGATGTCATTTCTCTTTGTTGTTTTTGTCTATCTCGTAACTTCGTCCCAAGCGTTGGAAACGTCCCTTTTCTACATGTCGATTCGTATCCTCTCTCTTGGTCTTGTCGAGCATCATCTACCCTCCTCTAGATCGACTTGGCCTCACATTCGCCTTCTCTTACCCTCGCGGTTTACACTCTCCCTCAAATGCGGACCTCTTACAGGAAGACCTCGAGGTTGATCTCGAGAGTGCTGACGGGGTATCTATTCAAAGTTAATGAGTCATGTCTCTTAAGTTAGTGTCAGGGGCTCACCTCAAATCAAACTTCTCCAGTACGGTAGGGTGCAAGATGCCGAACTCTCCGATACGCCTCTCCTTTCCGCCGAGGCGAAGGTACACGGAAGCAGCGTGACCAGCGAAGAAGGTGGCATCATCGAGCTCCTCGATCCAGTAACCATCAGGCTTGGAAGGGTTCTCCTTCACATCAAAGTCGACACTCTTGCCAGTCAGACCCTCCTCATGGGTGATGAAAGCGGTGCGAAGCATGAGCAGCACACGGTCGAGAAGACCGTGGACCACCTCGAAACCGCTCGTCCGGCCGTACCAGGCAGCGGCAAAGTGTCGCTCGTTGCGGGCCTTGCGCTCCTGGGACTCATCCTTGAAGACAACATCAGAAACCTCAAAGATCTTCATGGGCACACTGTGGCCCTTGTTCTCACGGATGGTCTTGAGAAGACCGGGAAGAAGTGTTGACCGCACGACCTGGTACTCGGCAGTCTTGGGGTTGGCCAGACGAACGACCGTGTTTCCGTCATCCTTTCGGTTGAGCCAAGCAAAGTTCTCGTCGTGGCTGCACAGAATCAGGGGCATGACTTCGCTCCAGCCGGCCATGGCGGCCTCGGTGCGGATAATGTCGCTGAGCTTATTCACCATCAAAGGAGCGCCAACAGTGGCACTCCGAGTAGGGGCAGTACGGGGAAGGTTGTTGTAGCCGTAGCACACGGCGAGATCCTCCATGACGTCGCATTGGTGAAGGACATCAGCTCGGGTAGGGGGGATAGCAACCTCGAGAATGTTGGAGTCTTTGGAGGAGGGTGTGCAGATGTAGGCCATCTTGGAGAGGAGCTTGCACAGGCTCTCTGGAGACTCGGTGAGGCCAGTGCAGCTGTTGAGGTAGTCGATCTCGACCTCAGCCACCCGCGGCTTCAGAGTAGGGGTGACACGGGTGAGGTTGTTGTGCTCAGATATGATTTGGACGGGCTCAATGGTGAAGGGCTCGGCGCAATACGTAGAGAACATGGTGACCATGATGTCGGTGACGATCTCGAGTTTGGTAAGGTCGGTGGCAGTGATCTCCATGAAGACGTTGGTGGTGTCGAGGGTGATCTTGGAGTGGTCGCCGTTAATGATGGGAGGAAGGGATCCGACAATGCGGTTGGAGTCGTAGATGACAGGGTAGATGGGAGAGTCGCGGATGATGTGGAGGAAGCGGCCCAGGTGCTTGTCGTTCTCGTAGAAGGTTATCAACTCGGCAGAGTCCATCTCCTTGGTCTGGTTAAGGGGGATGAACTTGATGTCCTTGGGAGGGAGGGCCTCGTATGTGAAGGGGCCCTGGAGTGTGTCGTAGTCATGAGTACCAATCGAGACGAGGGTTCGGTTACGGGCGAGGTTCTGGTGAAGCTTGTCTTGTAGAGCGATGAAAGACTCGTAGCGGTCCTTGTCGAACTTGACGTTGCGAAGGATGGCGCCAGAAACGTACGGCCGGACTTGCTCGACTTCGGGCAGGACGGTAATGCTCTCCAGCTTTCCACTCGGGGGCTCAACGAGCTGGTATTTGGGAGCCTCGATACGGCCACGGAAAATGTTGAGGTTCAGGGCAATACCCTCGAAGCAGAGCATGTCATATCGGTTGGCGGGAATCTCGATCTTGAGCTGCGGGGGCTCTTGCTCGCCGTTGACGATGGGACGGTCATCATTCTCGGTATCCTCGTCTAGTTCGATGCCGAATTCGAAGCAAAGATCCTCGAATTCCTCGGTCGTGAATCTGTTTTAGGCGCAAAAAGTTTGGTCAGCACAACAGTCGGGCGCGAACTTGGGCGAGGTCGGAGTGGTGATGGTGGGGGGAACAAGAAGGAGGGGCATTCGCACTTTTGACCGAGGGCTTCGTAAAGCTTGTACTTGTCGACGGAAATGGTAGGCATGATGAAGGGGGAGGGCTCAGCGGCGTGTCCTCTGGCCGATGTTCCTTTGTCCGGTGAATTGGAGGCAAGAAGTGAGCTTCCGTCGAGCGTGGGACGTGGGCTTGAGGCGTGGATTGCACTGAGTCACAGGAAATTTTGGGGGATGTAGTTGATCGACTCGGTGCATGCGACTCGGGGGAGGAAATGGGCTAGGATACCGGGGTACATTGGGAAACGGTGCACGGCAGTAGAGGACGTGGGTACTTTGCTAGCTTGGCGATTTGGCGGGGTGAAATTCCTCGGATCATCAATGCTCCTTTGCCGAGCTGCTGCTGGCTGCCTGCTGTGGCTGGAGAGGGGCATCGAATCTGGGGAGGAATTCAACTCAGGGACATGTGCATTTTCGCCTTGCAGTGCTGAACGATGAGGTTAGTGAAGAGTCTGAGTATTCGGTGATGATATCTATTTCCTGGACATTGAAAGTGACCATCATTCTCATCTAATTTGTCTAGTATACGTTAGAACACTACTCTCGAGTCCAAAAGCCTCAAAAGGGCTGAGCTTTCTTCTATGTCTCGGGTGCTTCCCCTGGTGTTCAAGTTGCCAAGGATCGTGGAGTTACATCATGCTTGTGCCAGGTAGCCCTGGAGACGGCGGGGGGGACTGGAGCTTGAAAGTTCAGGGCTTGAGCTGATATGGTAGTGACGTCTGATGATACTCCAGTGCCTTACATGCATCCAACGTGTTGGTTTTTTAAGTTTTGCATACATATCCGTGCTGTATGCATCAGTTTTTACTGCAGAAAAAGAAAGAAATTGGATGCAGATGTCTTGACACGCCTGTTACCGATGCTTGTCAAGAAACATCAGCCACACTGTCCCTGACGCGCTGACCGAAGGTGAGAGCTGCCTGCCCCTTCCCCTTCCGGTAAAAGTGAAATGAGGAGCCACTTGAAACCCCACCTCAGCCACATCCTTCATCCTTACCTCTCCTGTTCGACTGCCTGGTTGCCCCTCTCCAGGGCAAACGTTCCTCTGTGCTCAGTGGCTGCCGCTGCTGCCTCGTCCACTCGCAGCTAGCCTGGTTTCCAGTTGGCAGCCCGCCCGAGCACAGGGCATCCGTCACTGAAGCGCGGACCGCCAATCACCAACTCGCAGGCGGTCGACGAGAAAAAAATGCCACTACGCTGAAGCCCAGCGCAGCCCGCCCAGCCCAGGACTTGAGGTGTTGTGCTGCGCTGTACCTGTACCTAACCCCCCATAACAGCTCACCCGCTATTATCGGCAGCGGGCAACCACCACCACCTCGCTCATCAAACCTCCCACTCCACACCCGCTCCTTC